>JALGBA010000452.1:600000-930303 GCA_023970755.1 Azemiops feae | reverse complement strand
CACACAAAAGAAACACACAGAGAGATGCTTTACAGTGAGGGAGAAATATTTTTCACATATTTGAGGATACCCTATCCTAAATCCTACACTACAAGTAAATTCAAATGTTAAATAATTCTAACTCAAACTCTCTCTCCCTCCCTCTGCTGTCAATTCTCTCTCGTGTTTAGGTACGGCACTCTGAGTGTACAGTATCAGAAATGGCATCCATAGAATATATTAATTTGTACTGATATACTTAAAGCTCCTTAAAAATCTCTGGGAAAGATTAAGACCTTGTGTTTCAGAATGCAGCCCTTCTGGACTGCAAGGTCACTATAAAAGGTTTATTTTCAAAAGAGAATCACAGAAGCCTCAACACTTTTGATGGGCAGTTTATATCTTCCATTGATGCTGTCTTAGCACCTCTGTTTTTCTATGAAGTTGGAATAAAAATCATCTCATGTTCAGCCCTACACGGGGTTCTTTTTGATGCTGGCTCTTGCTTTTATTTTTGTCTGCTTGTTGTTTTATTTGTATGCTTAAAACATTTAATTGTGCTCAACCGTGGGGATATGATATGCTTGAAAATGGTTGGAGAATATTAAACTAGGTGGAGCTCACATATCTGTTTGTCGCATTAACCTAAAGCAAACAATATTACAGTAAGCCATAATGTGGTTTGAATTTGGCTGACCTGGTGGTGTGAGGCCAGCCATAGTGGTTTGTTAGCCATGGTTTATAACAGGCTCTTTAATGACAAGAGTTCCCAGTTTGGGGAGGGCCTAGGATCATGCTGCATAATGCAATTATGCAGGATGAGCTGAGTCATGCCATACACATGACCATTACAAGGAGTATGTATTTTACACTAAAACACTAAACTTCTGCTGATGATGATTTTAGTAGTTATAATAACATGAAGCAAAAAAAAAGTTTAATAATATTAATTTGGGGGCCACAGGTTGCCTATCACAGTTTATGACTTGACTTTTGATATAAGCCCCACTGTTATAATTATTCAGTTATAACCATGAGTTAGTGTAACATATAGATCCTCCCCTGTACTTAGCACTATACATAATGTTATGAGATGGAAGCTTAGTCCCTATTCCAAGCTTGCCTCTTACAAGAATACTTCAGGTAGCCTTCAGCCAACCTATCTCTTTCAGCCTCTCCATGCCATCTAATGAAGTGATATTTAATAATATATGGGATACTACTTTGGTATTCCAGGGCTGAAGATAGCTCAGGTTTTTTTAAAAAACAGCAATGGCAAACCATATCTATATCAAGCCAAGAAAACTGCCCAGGCAGCCCAGATAATTATTTGAGAACAAATCTCACCTTTAGATTGTTAGAACTAAGCCAACCTTGGCTTGAGAATCCATGTAAGCAGCCCCTGGATACTTCATGGTACATATCCATTAGCTGAATCTACCAATGTTATTTTTCTTTTCTTTGTCTGGGGCAGGAGGGGGAGTGTCAGAAGATAGTTTTCAACTGGACTGGACTATAGCAAGAGTAGAGCCTAAGAACAGCCTTTTTTGTTGTTGAGAAAATGTCACCAAGATAAACATCTTTACAACCTTGCCATTGATTTGACCCAAACTGGCATCTCACCTCCTTTACACAGCTGGATTGCATTGTGGGATGTGGGGAGATGTAGGAGAGAGTGGCAGAATGCGGGGTGGAGTTAAAACGGGGATCAGCCTAGAATCCCTAAGCAGAGTGGCTATGTAGGGATTCTAGGCTGAGCCCTCTTTTAACTCCGCTCCCAGGCTCAGCTACTCCTTCTCCTACAAGAGATGAGCAAACAGCAATTTTCTCATGGTTCTTTCACACATAGTAAAGTGTAGCTTGGCTCTTAATTTCCTGAAGGAAAGGCAGGATATAAGTGCAATAAATTGATATTATGTGTATAAGGAAAAAAAAAAAGCGGTCTAATTTACATGGTGATATGCATGATGACAAAGATTATTGCTGAGTACTCAATAACAAGAAGTTCTCATGTTTGACGGTATTTTTGATGAATCTCCATGTAGGAAAATTACAGGGCTGAAGTAGCCATCTTCACAAGCTACTAAAGGAAATTTCGAACAGTAGCAATGGCTTCTTCAGGGAAATCAATCCCATCATTGCTTTTCAAGTTTCAAAATCCCTTTGCAAAAAGCATTAATTTCTCTGTTCACTCATGAGGAAGATTTACTTAATTTCTATGGATATCCATTGCAACCAAATGATTCCAAGAGATGTATTAAAAGTAATCAACCACATGCAAACAGCCTCTTCTCCTAATCTTTATGTTGTGATGTTTGTAAAAAGCAGTCTGTGAATCCTTCCTTCCTTCCTTTCCTTCCTTCCTTCCTTCCTTCCTTCCTTCCTTCCTTCTTTCCTTCCTTCTTTCTTCCCACTTCAGAATATTAATCTTATCTGCTTATCTGCTTTCATCTCTCATAGACAAAACCTAATTCAAATGCTTCCTGTACTTGAAGAATTTAGTGACCTCTATTTCCCTTCATAATATAATAAACACCGGCTTGGAGCAGACCAATTCCTAGCAACTAATATAGAAGAGGGAAAGCAAGGAGGCTGAGGGGGGGGGGGAGGAGATATTACTGTATCACTATAAACTTGCACCAAATTTGATTCTTATATTCAAAATATAATTCAAAAAAAAAATCAGAGCAGAAGGAAATGTTTACTTAGGGATGCTGAATATTAATAGGTTGAGCTGTTCCTCTGTTGCTGGCCAACATATGTCCGATCCACACTTCTTTTTCTCTGCATACACACATTTGGTGTAATAAATTTGTCCCCTGTGAAACAGTCCTCTGTTGGCAATGGACGAGAATTTGCTAAGCAGCTGCTGTCATACTTTGCATACTTTACAACAATAGCTAATCCATTCATCACAATAAATTGAGTAATATCTCGACTTTGCTTACTAGAACAATGGGAGAATATCCATAGCAATCTTCTCAACAGGTGATCCAGCCTGTCTACCATTGAGAGTCCCTAGATTTTTTAATTTGGGTGTAGGAACTCAGAACTGGGTGTAACAGCTGAATCATTCTTTGCTGGAATTACACCTAGCCAGTTCTGTTGAAAAGTTGTTTATTTCCAGAAGATTCGGAGCAACATCCAGACCCAAATGTCTCAGTTCACTAAATCCAAAGGCCAACTCTCTCTGCAAAAGAAAATACAGCAAGGAGGAAGAACTGGTGTCCCCCTCTCAAAATTAGCTGGACAGTTCCTAACAAACCCATCACAGTGGTCAATCATCAGCAGGAAACAATTGACTTTTGTTTTGCAGCTGAAGGAATGGAGCTCAGCAAAGTTTGGGAGAAGTCTGCTTTCCTAATGGAAAAATCCCTGTTGCTAATTATTTGATTTTCTTCCTTTGCTGTTATTATCATGGCATCTCACAGCTCTGATGTAATGGGCAGTAGGAATAGCCTTGAGGAACAGGAGGAAGAGCCACCAAGACAATAGTCAGATAAAAGAACTTTGACTCTGAGGCAGAACTATAATTTGAGAAAGTGTCTTGAACTCCCTGCTTCTCATGAAGGTGAAGGGAGGGAGATGCACGCTCAGACTTGCAAGATTCTGCTACTGTAACCCGTATGAGCATTCAGCTAATTCAGTGGGGTTTCCTGCTCTGCCTCATCTGACATTTTTTTACTTGCTCCAAGGGTAGAGATCTTTGGCTTTGGTCATCTGGTTGTGGTCAGTTTCTTGGGTGGGTTTGTTTTTGGGGGGACACACACGCCTGTGGATATCACTGATGAGCAATTTGGATAGGGATGTTGGGCAGATCAGTTTTTCCACTCCCAGATTGATCACTTGGATCAGCTGATGTACTCTCAACATTTTGTGATCACCTGCAATGAATGTACAGTATATCTCAATCCAACTCTCTTGGGTTGGGTTCTAAATCCCCAAATGGGATGTCCAACCTTGGCAACTTGAAGAACCTGTGGACTTCAACTCCCACATTGGCTGGGGAATTTTGGGAGTAGAAGTCAGCAGGTCTTGCCAAGATTGCACAACCCTGTTCTAAACTGTTTCACAGGTTTTGGATTGGTGTGGAAGTGCCCTCTAGTGTTTCAACAGCAGATGCCCTCCCCACACAGCCCTTCTTCTTAACACCACCTCTTTGATTTGTCTAATAAAAGATTCTGGAGAATGCAAACACTAATTCTTTAACCATTTCTTCATCTGGAAAATCATCCCTCCTTTAGTAGCTCCAGCCAGCTTACATAGTAAAGACATCATTAACCTCTACTGAAAACAAAACAAAATAAAAATACTTGTACAATCAAAACTAAGTCAATGGTTTTAAAAGCATTAGGGAAAAAAATATTGACTTTAGGGTCTTAAGCAGTTTTTTTTACCTTAATAAGAGTTTTAGAATGCAGGATGCTATAATAAAAAAAAGGTGTGGACCAGGAGCAGAGAAACCCAGATTCTAATCCATCTTCAATCATGGAAACTCTGTGTGACTTTGGACCAATCTTCTCTCAACTTGGCGTATCTCTCAGAGTTAATAATAATAATAATAAAGTTGGAAGGGACCTTGGAGGTCATCTAGTCCAACCCCCTGCTCAGGCAGGAAACCCTATACCATTTCAGACAAATGGCTGTCCAGTCTCTTCTTAAAAATTCCAGTGTTGGAGCATTCACCGCTTCTGGAGGCGGTTGTTCCAGGTTAATTGTTCAACTGTCAGGAAGTTCTCCTTAGTTTAGGTTGCTTCTCTCCTTGATAGTTTCCATCCGTTGCTTCTTGTCCTGCCTTCAGGCGCTTTGGCGAATAGCTTCACTCCCTTCTCTTGTGGCAACCCCTGAGATATGGAATACTGCTATCTGTCACCCCTAGTCCTTCTTTCATTAAACTAGAACATACCCAATTCCAGCAAACGTCCTGATATGCTTTAGCCTCCAGTCCCCTAATCATCTTGTTGCTCTTCTCTGCACTCTTCTAGAGTCTCAACGTCTTTTACAATCGTGGTGACCAAAACTGGATGCAGTATTCCAAGTGTGGCCTTACCAAGGCATTGTAAAGGGTATTAATACTTCACGTGATTTGATTCTATCCTCTGTTAATGCAGCCTAGCACTGTGTTGGCCTTTTTGGCAGCTGCAGCACACTGCTGGCTCATATTTAAGTGATTGTCCACTAGGACTCCGAGGTCCCTCTCACAGTTACTGCTATTGAGCAAGGAACCCCCTATACTATACCTGTACATTTGGTTTTTCTTGCCTAAATGTAGAACCTTACTTTTTTCACCATTAAATTTCATTTTGTTAGATAGTGCCCAGTGTTCAAGTCTGTCCAGATCCTCCTGTATCTTAAGCCTGTCTTAAGTTGTTATTAAGGAGTAGAATAAGAGTTCTGCGCATTCCTCCTCATAAAAGGTGGGAGCATTTCTAATAAAGAAATAGATATATTGATGCAGCCCAGAACTGCATTGGCTTCTTTTGGAGGGATAGCATCAAGATCACAAGAAGTAATAATATCGCTTTATACCGCACTGGTGAGGCCATACTTGGAATACAGCATACGGTTCTGGTCATCACAATAGAAAAAAGATGGTGAGACTCTAGAAACTGTGTAGAGAAGAGCAACGAAGATGATAAAAAGTCCGGAAGCTAAATTGTATGATGAACGGTTGAGGGAGCAAGGTATGATTAGCCTATCAAAGAAGGATTGGGGGGGGGGGGACACATGATAACTCTCTTCCAGTATTTAAGAAGCTGTTACAGAGAAAAGGAGGTCAACCTGTTCTCCAAAGCACCTGGGGGCCAGACAAGAAGTAATGGTTGGAAACTCATCAAAGGTCCAACCTAGAAGTAAGGAGAATTTTTTTCACAGTGAGAACAATTAATCAATTGTTTAAGCTTGCCTCCCAGATTTTGGGGTGATCTGTCACTGGAGGTTTTCAAAAATAGATTGGATAACCATTTCACTGGGATGGTATAAGGCAGGGGTCTTCAAACTTGGCAACTTTAAGACTTGTGGACTTCAGCTCCCAGAATTCCTCAGCCAGCCAACTCTATGGTTCTATGTTCTATATTAGGAAGAAATAGCCCATACAATTCAGAGAACTTTTTTCCTTGTTTAAGATGATAGCTTTCCATAACAATAAGTCTCCCTTGAGCTCCCAAATGCATTCCTAGACTGATTTAGATAAGCTGTTCTGAATAGCAGGCATTTCTTTGTCACGGTTCTCCATTGCAATATTACCCCACAAACTGTAACTCTCAAGGACCCAAGATATTATGATTGTGGTGACACACTCCTCTTTGAACATTCAGCAATTGAATCAACTGTTCAGACAATTGGACTTTCTGGTTAGCAGTGACTTCCTGTTGGGTGTGCTGGAGAAACAGCTAAAAGTTGCTCTATAGCAGGGGTCTTCAAACTTGGCCCTTTTATGACTTGTGGACTTCAACTCCCAGAATTCCTCAGCCAGGCACGCTGGCTGAGGAATTCTGGGAGTTGAAGTCCACAAGTCATAAAAGGGCCAGGTTTGAAGACCCCTGCTCTATAGGAAGAGCAATAACTTTCAATCTAAGAGTCAAATCACCTCATGGCTCATCCAATTTACTACTCAGCTGGACAGAACATCCAGGATTGCATAGAGTAAGTTTTTGAGCAGCAGCGGCTGTGGGCTAGTTGTTGCTGAGGTCTCACAGCGGGATCGCACCCATTCAGAGAAATGGAGAACTTGCAGTAGAGCCTTGAATAGAATTCAGATGCAATGGAGTCCAAATATAAATAAGAATATTTTTTTATGTATTTAGCATGTTTAGGAACTGCCCATCTCCCTCACAGAGGGACTCCATGGATAGCCGAAAATCATGAGATTTTGAGGCAGTTTCTTCTCAGAAACAAGACCCAGGTTCAGAAGGGCTTATTTCCTGGTTACTGGGTATCACGTTGCAACTAAAGGGTACACATTTAAGCTAAGCGGCACCTATTTTCATTTCATGTGCATATTTTTAAGGACCAGCCTATTTTCTATTGAAGTGTCAGACGCATCTCCTTGATCAAAGCAGAAGGACAAAACAATAATGGTTTGCATCAGTTGAAGCCAAAGACTCAAAAATTCTTCTTCAAAGGATGGTGAAAAAAGGAAAGCTTTTATAAATGCAGCAGCGAAGCTTTCCCCACCACCGAATTCTGCCCAGGGCAGATGCTGACGGTCTGTTCCCTCCACCCACAGTTCCAAAGCCAAATTAGGTTGGCAACGGAATCTCCCTTTAGTGTTGGGTTGTTTCAGTGCTGGGATAATGTTCCCTGTCTGATAACATTTCTGAGGCTAATCTACAGGTTACAGGAGACAGTCTGTCCTCCTCTCTAAGAAGAGAAGCAGAAGAAATATCTCAGAGACAGGAGCTGCTACCCCCAAGCCCAGCATTTTTCAATCAAGGCCGCTGCCTCACACAGCTTAAAAGAGTGGCAAATTTTTGGCCTTTCCACTCTTTCTGAACTACAACTTCCAACATCCCTTGCAACACCTGCTAGATGTATAATACTCCTTGTCCCTAGAAGCTCAAGAGGGCAGACATAATACTTCTTATTCCTCATCTTAGTGCATATCTTAGCATAGGGGTGTCAAACTGCCGGCCCATGGGCCGGATGCGTCATGCCGAAACCGTGCCCACCCCATTGCCAGCAATGGAGAAAAAAGTTGCGATACATCACGTCACGTCACGTGATGTTGCGAGTTTGATGCCCCTGCCTTAGCAGAACAATACAGCCTGAAAGATAAGGGTATGCCATTTCTGTAGGACTGATGAACATAGGGAAATAGTCACCAGGAATTAAATTTAACTCTCCATAACCTTTACCTTGATCAACACAAAAGCAGCTTTCTGGTTGTTTGTTCTAGATGACCTATATGTGCTACTTGAAGGTAAATTATAAGAGTTTTCCCCGTCCAATCATGTCCGACTCTAGGGGGCAGTGCTTATCTCCATTTCTTAGCCAAGGGAAGGAGCGTTGTCCAAAGAGTTTTTTGCGATCATGTGGCCAGCATGACTATATGCTAAGGCGCACAGAATACAGTTACCTTCCCACCGAAGTGGTACCTATTTATCTACTCACATTTGCATGCTTTTGAACTGCTAGATGGGCAGGAGCTGGGGCAAATAATAGAAGCTCACCCCACTGCACAGTGCTCAGGACTTGAACCCCGCCTATCAGCTTTCCAGCTGACAAGTTTAACATCTTTAACAGCTGCGTGCTACTTTAATGAAGTGAAAAAACTCTCCTCAATGAAAGCACTTTCTCAACTCTTTTAAATTAAAATTCAGAGAGCAGCAATACTTGCATTTCACCAATGTTGTCATCTTGAAAGTTTATACTTCAGGTGCTTGCCTGAAGTGGATGATCTCCTCTGGAGGTGGAAAAAAACATCAAAGGGACTTTTTTCCTTCAGCATCAGCATCTCACTTAAAAGGCACAATAGATGTGGTCAAATGTATAGGCATAGACAATGTCTGGTCCAGAGCTGGGCATCACACAGCTCTGGAACAGGCTGTAATTCTTCACAATAATTGCAAATATGTCTATGGTTCTGATTTTAGTAAGGAAGCTCATAACTCAGGGGTGTCAAACTGCCGGCCCATGGAAACCGCGCCCATCCCATTGCTGGCAATGGGGAAAAAGTTCCGATACGTCGCGCGACATCACATGACATCACAAGTTTGACATGTCTGTCATAACTCATTCCCATTTCATCCTTTCCCCACTGCAGATCTTAGTAGAAAAGTGTTCTGTGTTGTTCTGTAAAACACCTCCTTGAAGTCATCGTAGGAGAATAATCATGTTAGTCTATGGAAGCCAGAATCAGAAATTCTATCTGATTTCTGATTGTTTTTGCTCCCTTGAAGTCAGGGAGAAAGCTAATTCACTGCATATAAAAATAAAATTTGCTCAATAGGTATTGTTTAAGCCCATTTGACTCTGCATTTGGCTTTGGCAATAAATCAATAAATTGCAGATAAATATCAGCAAATCCTAATTTGAGATTGCTGGCATGTGCCTACAAAAAAGGAACAGCTGTCCATAGACAAGCATAGGATCAGGGCATATGGGTTTAATATACTTATTAGAACCTAATTGGATTAAAGGAAGCACCTGGCATCCTAGCAAGTACCTAGTCCTAGAGAGCCTCCACTTAATGCAAAGACCTCTAGAAATGACTATGGCTCAGTTGTTCTCCTTAAACACAGCCTGCAAACCACAGATGTCTTTCTCCTGGACATTCTTTCCAGGAGCTCTAGACAAAATGACATTTCTGTACAGTACGTTGCTTCTGCTTGGAAAATTTGTGAAGATCACTGTTTCACAAAGAAATGGAATATTAATGATATCGTTCCATTTTAGTTTTAATACTGTTCCATTTTAGTGATGCAGACTATTTTTTTAAAAAAATAATATGAAGACACCCTTGTAGTGTAACTAAAAATTTCTCCAAGACTTTATCCAAGAAAAAGATGCTATTCCACAGAAATTTAAAAATATCAACCCCCCCCTCTCTTTTACACACAGACACACACCCCCTCCCAATATAATTGAAAAGTAAATATCCAAACTCTGTTCTAAGAAATATTCCAAATCACAACGGTAACAAGACCCCCCAAGATCCCTTCCAGCACTATTCTATTCGTGCTTTGGGGCGAGAGAGAGAGAGAGAGAGGCCAAAATACTTATTGGATTTGCCGTCTATTCGGCCCAATTTCTTAAAAGCTACGACGCATTAGGGCGGCGTCCAAGCGTGGGGAAGCGACTCGCAGGAAAGGCGGCAACGGGTGGCCGGGCTGCTCGATTATCGTCAAGCCAGCGTGGCGAGAGACTCCAGCTCCGAGAGCTAGGAAGCGGGCTGCGCCGCCACGTTTTCCGCCCAGCCCTGCCTGGCCCTGTACTTGTGTAGGCCGTCGCGAGCTCCCTCGCGTCCCCCCTTCGCTCCGTTGGCTCCTTCGCTCCGCCCGTCTCCGGCCTCCCTAAAGGAGCCCCGCTCCAGTTCCTCTCGCTCCTGGGCTCCTCTGCGTGCGGGACACCTTGGCAGTGTGGAAGGAGGCTGGCTGGCGATCGGAGGCAAGAAGTGGCTCGCTGACAAGAGCCGCGGCGGTCCGGCGAACCAGGAGGAGCCTGCAGGGATGCAAGCAGCCCAGCAGCCGCGCCTGCCTCTCTGATCCGCCGGCTTTGCTGTGGTCCCAAGTTGGCTGAGTGAGGAGCACCGCAGCCTGGCACCAAGGGGGAGATCCGGCGGCGGAGGGACCCGCTGTCCTAACTCGCCTCCCGCTGCTTTTCTGGCTTAAAAGTTGCTGGGTTGCCGAAGGAGGAGGAGGAGGGAGACGAAGAGGCGCAGGGGGGCTTCGCGTGGGGAGGCTGGAGCCTCCTTCGGAGAGGAGGGCGTCTCTGGAGACCAGCGAGAGGAAGAGCGAGGGAGGCGCCGTCGTCGCCGCCGCCACACCATCACCACCACCGCCTTAGCCGGGCGCGATGCCTTCTGCCTGGAGCCGAGGAGCGTCTGGCCCCGGGGTGATCGCCCTGCTTTTGGTGGCCGTTGGCAACCTGGGACTTTGCCACGCAGGTAAGCGCATTTCGGCTCGGCTCGTGAGAACGCGAGGAGAAAAATGCGCGTCCCGTTTGGCGCGCCGCTTCTTGCGGGGTGCTTCATTCCAAACCCGGTTCGAAGGAGGGAACGGAAGGCGCTGCCTTCCTCCCCCGATCAGTAAAGTTTTTACCTGAGTTTCCCGGGCCCCATCTCTTTCCCCCCCCCCCGTTCCCACTCCTCTCCCCATTCCTATTCCTCGTCTGCATTCTGGATTCTTTCAGCGGCGCCCCGGACTTTTGAGCACAGCTTTGCGGACAGCCAGAGAGAGAGGGAGAGGGAGAGAGCGAGAGCGGCGTGGCGGAGAGATGAAAGAGAAAGGGAGAAAGCGCTTCGCGCGCTCCCTGTCCCGGCCGGCTTCCCACTTCTTTCTCTCCCGGTTCGGGAAAGCTCCGCAGGACGTGGCGCTGCAGCCGCGGCTCCTTGTGCCCGGCTGCTGCGGAGGCGACGCTTCCCGCAGCTCTTGAACCGGGCGAGGAAGGTGGGGGGGGGAAGGAGGGAGCGCGCGCTTAGGGTTTCTGGGATCCTGGAAAGGAGGCGCGGTGGACGGCTGCGCGCGCGGAGGGGACCGCGGGGAAGCGCTGGACGGCACCTCCGGGGGGGGGGGGGTGTCTCCAAAAGCGGAGAAGCCGCGGCGGCGGGAGAGCTTCGCCTCCGAAGTCCGATCCTGCTCCGACTTGGTAGAGAAGTTCCGCGCGGTTCCTTGGCAGGTAAGCGCGCGTAAGAGACTTCGAAGCAGAGTTGGAAAAGCAGGCGGTGAAACTTTTCCTTTTCTGAATGTAAAACCACCCCGCTCGTCTTGGAAGGATTAGGGGGGCCGTTTTGGAGGAGTGGGGTGTGTGTGTTTGGAGGTCTGCTTCGGCCTGACTCGATGCTGTTGGCATTTGAGTGGGAACATTCAAAACCGTCTCGTTTCACTTCTTCCAATTTCGGGTGTAGCCAGGCTTGGCCTAAGTTCCAGAGGATTTTCCTGCTGTCTATTCTGTATCAAAGTTGTGCCCCCTTTGGCCTCTAAGCTATTACATCCTCACTACTTAATAGCCATGTAAGGTTTACAATGAGGATATATATATATTATTATTATTTTTTAAAGGAAAGTGAATAAAATTCTTCTGATATCCAGATTAACCTCGGTTAATCCAGCACTGTGACCAATGACTTGTGGGTCTGGTAATTTTTAAAACCAAGTCTTGTAGGTCAAGTGGTGAGAAATAGTGTCATGGCAGTTGTGAAAATCCCAGCTTCTTAAAGATAATGTTCAAAGCAGACAATGAAGGGCCTGATTTGTGTTGTGTTGCTAAAAGGCAGGCATTGCCCCAGTAAAGGATAGGAAAAACTGCCAGGAGCATTAATACTGCTATTTTTTTCCTTTCCTTCAAGGGAATCAGACTAGAAATGAGGCCCTGGTTACTAGGGTGCATTTTATTTGATCTTGTTTTGCAAAATAGCATATTTCAGGTTAAGCTGGGCTGCAAAAATCCAGATGACCACTAGGTGGCCACAAAGAGTTTTCTGTACTTCTTGGCTGATATGCTGTGAATGCCTGGATTTGGTAGTTCTCAGACTAGGCTTTTCATTTGAGTTGATCCACTGACCTCAATCGGTTTCTGTTGTTTTCAGCTGCAGCCGCAAATGCATATTTTTTTCCCTCTGGAGAGGAAGAACTTTGAACTTATGGGGACTTAATTCTGAAACAACTGGAGTGAATTTGAGATCCACAGACTATAATTTCATCCTGTAACTGTTTACCTTAAGTCCTGAAAAAGGTTCTTGATTTAGAAGCAAATCCAATGAAGCATACGAAGAATTGATTCCTATTTTCTCTGCAAAAAGCTTTCGGGTTGAGGTCTGTCAAAATGACCAGGAGGATTTATGCCACTTTGTGAAGTTATTTATTGGGGGAATTAATTCCACTGAATTGAGACATATCTTGGGTGATGCATTTAGGAATTACACATGTATGTGTGGGTCTGTGTCACTGCGTTATGAAGCCAAGAACATTATTGGGTTTCTCTTTAGTATAAAGCTTGGAGAATGGGGTGTCAAAGCTGAGCTGTAAGGGAGAATAGGATGGTTTTTGCAAATGTATAGAGGGGGAAGAAACCCAGAAATGTTACCGTATTAGTTGTTTTAAAAACATATGTGAACTCCTTCTGAGTCTTTAAGTTTCTTCAGATTAACATAGCTGAAATGATAGTGTATTTAATAGAGATAATTATTTTGCCTAAAAATATGGACACTAGCATTTAAATAATGGAGAGGCGCTGCTTTGGTTGAATTTGTTTGAGTCTTCCACTATAAATATATCAGTTTAGTAGGTAAATATTTATTCCACCCCACAGGAACAATTTTCCCTCAGTGGAAAGAATGAGCAAAATGAAAAATGCAATGTCCTTTAACTCCCTCTCCTCAATTTAATCTCTAGGGTGACCTCAGTAGAACCCTCTTATTTTCTGTTTCATCTTCTCTTGATAGTAGTTTAAGGGCAGATGCTTTGAGGTGGTCCATTCAGTATCTGACAAGATAATCTAGAGACAATTTTGGTGAAAACTGATGATGGATGAGAATGTCCCTAATTGCTGATAGTTACTATGTATGTTGAGCAGCTGTTACTCAGTACACTGGATGCATTGTTTATAGGGTGCTGTTTGCTCTGGTTCCAAAGAGCTGGCTTGTAATTAACTGGAATCAAATTATAATTTGTACTGAGTCTGGTATTTTAAAGATCTATTTTGAAGTTGCAGTTAATGACAGAGGGAGAAAACTGGGTATGAGGAGAGTACAGTGTTTAAAAGGATTCTGGAATGTAAAATAGGACTTGTGCTAAAAGAAATTATCATTGTGCATTTATAAATATGCTTTGTTATACACATAAAGAGGGCTGAGCTGAAAGACTGGCTTTTTCCAATCTTATTTGTATCCCAGTCATCTGCTAGAATATAGGAAAAATTGAGAGGATGGTGAAGGATGGCTGTAAAACTGAAGTAGGAGCTGGTTCCTTAAAAAAAATAATTCATGCCACCTCAAATAACCTGATTTAGGAATAAATGGCCATAAGAAAGAAATGCTAGGCTAGAATAGAATAGTATGAATGACTGCCCCTGCTGTTAACTCCAGCTTTGAGCTGTATTTGAACCTTATTGATGTTCCATTTTGCTAGCTGAGCAAATGGTAAGCCTGTTGAGCAATCTACTCTTTTATTTAATAGTCATGCTAGGTGGAACTATTACTTGAATTTCAGGCATCAGACTTCTTACTGTGGAAACGACATGAAGACAATAATAATTTAAACTCAAGAAATGCCTTTTCTGGTTCTCCAATACTGCATCAAATATCAGCTTGAATTATATTTACCCCCTGTGGGTACATGCAGTTTATTGATATAGGGTCAGGTCCTTAACTTTTCTTAATGCTTTTGAGCAAGGACTAAGTTTCTTTGTAAAATGTAGAGGAATCATAATGCTTGTACGCTGGAAGCTTGAATCTTTTAAATTTACTCACTTTTGTTGCTTTGCCTCTATCTCTGGGGTGCCCTCTATCTCTGGGGTTATTTCAGTTGGTCTACAGCAGTTTTTCAAATGTATAGATGTATAGACTTGAAGTCCAAGAAGAGGCCAGGCTGGGGAATTCTGGGAGTTGAAGTCCACACTTCTTAAAGTTGCCAAGTTTGGAAAACACTGGTCTACATTAAAGTGATGCCTTCAGATAGGTTGCAGATTCTCAGGGTATCTGCAGAATTATAGTTCTGGGGGGCTGAGGAAGGGTGATGTATGTGCTCTCTCTCTTACACACACACAGACACTTGTGCTTGAAACAATAGCATCACTAACCACAGTTCTCTTAGTTCCTGGCCCAAGGCTGCCCAAGCATTTCTAGAATATAGGCATTTAAATCTTCTTGCTTTGTGCTAGTCCCATTCTAGCAATTCACAGTTGCATCTAGATTCTATATGCTATCTATGCATTGTAACTTTACAGCATGGACATCAATAAGAAGATGGTGTGAAGTTTCCTTTTGAGTATAGCTACAAAAGGATGTCTTTGCCTGCCTATCTCACAAGTCAGGAAACCATAAAATCTGATGGCTGCAGAGTTTGGGGCAGATCCTGACAATAAATACGAAGGGTTTGGTGTTCCCTGACAGACAGGGACAAGCCAAAGAATTTATATGTTTCCTTGAAAATGACTTTGAAGGCTTTTTAACTGTACTGGCCGTTCCCCTTCCTCCTTGTAAAAGCAGAAGGAGCCTGCATAATGCAAGAAGCACAACAGTGTGTCACTAGGTAAATCTGCAGCTTTGGTCTGCTCCTGGCCAGAAGCATCTTGGGGAAAACATGTCTTGTGGGAGAAAATTGAAAGGGAAAACTTATTTTTACAATATAGTTAAGGTGCCAGAATTTTTGCAGAATGTATCACCTTCAATAGTACATGCAAACCGTGCCACTTCCAGCCCAGACTTTCCAACATCTCCTAAATTCATATACTGATCTTTAACATAAGTAAACACTGATGTGTCTCTTCCTTAATTAACTCCTCTGCTAATCAGCTTCACTTACATATTGTTTGTATTCTAGAAGTTCCTCATGCTGAAATATAAATTCCACTGCTACTTCACTGTCTCTATTTTCTTAGCAGCTGAACTAATCCAGCAGTAATTATGGAACTTCATAATTTCCCAGCTCACGGGGGAGGGGGCACCAGTTTGGGGAAGGCTGAGCTAATAGATACCCACGGCTGGGCTGTTTACCCAGAATGAGGAACAAGAGACTCCTCCTACCTTTTGCTTTCATCACTAAGAAGAATGATCATTTGTGGAAGACCAGAGTCAGGAGGCAAAAGATTTCATTTCATTCATTTCCCAGAATTTAGTACTTTGGTTCATATCCTGCCTAGGAGGGAAATTGGAGCTGAAGTCCAGCATACTGAAATAATGTTGTTCTGTCTATATTGGAGAGATCTCAAGTAATAACTCTTATTCCCTGGCTGAAAGGATTGTTTAAACCAGGGGTGTCCCACTTTGGCAACTTTAAAATTTGTGGATTTCAACTCCCAGAATTCCCACGCTGACTGGGGAATTATGGGAGTTGAGGTCCACAAGACTTAAAGTTGCCAAGGTTGGATACCTCTGATCTAAACAGTTTGCTTTTCCTGCTTCTTCTTTTCCTAACCATCTCTCATACTGCCCAGTCACTTGCAGACTTCTCCATAGACAATGTTTCTCTATAGAGTAGGTACTATAGCTCAGTTCATGTCCTGGCAGGATTATTTCTTTGGTTCATCTCTTTTCCACCGACGTCGTTAGGTACAGAGAGGTGTTGAATGTGACTAGTCAACTGTAGTTCATTCTGATTTGCTATATGCTAAATGTGATTTGCAAAACAGTCAGATATTTTGAGGTATGTCAGTTTCATTAATCTAATTAGGGCTTCAGTTCTACACTGAATTCTTCTGAATTGGATCTTTTGTTTTTATTTTGTTTGCTGCCCAGATTTTTTTTTCTGGTACATAAATGTTTATTTAATAGGTAAAAGTATTTCCTCCACCTGATATAATTTTGTAAGGTTGATCATCTTAATTGTGTACAGGTAGTCCTCAACTTACAACCTTCATTTAATGACTATTCGAAGTTACAACAGCACTGAAAAAAAGGGATTTATGATAATTTTTCACACATATGACCGTTGCAGCATCCCCATGGTCACATGATCAAAATGCAGATGCTTCTTGGCAACTGGCTCATGTTTATGATGGTCATGTGATCAACTTTTGTGACTTTCTGAGAAGCAAAGTCAATGGGGAAGCCAGAATCCCTTAACAACCGTATTGCTAACTTACAACTGCAGTGATTCACTTAATAACAGTGGCAAGAAAGGTCATAAAATGAGGCAAAACTCACTTAACTGTCTCACTTACCAACAGAAATTTTGAACATAGTTGTGGTCGTTAAATCGAGGAGCTCCTGTATTCAGGCCAAGAGAATATCATTTCTGAACAATAACTCTGGTGTGGCTGTAGACTTTTATTGTATTAGCTGGTTCATTTCTTTTGTGAAAATGAAATCCTTGATAGTAGTTCTGTGCTAGTGTATATCCCAGGCTGTGTTTTTTTTTAAATAGAAAGCATTCATAGGTTGGAAAGTGAGTGAGATACTCATATTCTTTAAGGTTGTTGATATTTTTGCTACATATAGACAGTTGACACTTGTATTTATTCTGCGCAAAGATATTAGAAAGATTATGTAGGTTAGCCTTTCCCCACCAGGTAGCTTCCAGATACACTGAATTGCGACCCCAACACCCCTCAGTTGAACAAGACGGTTGGAAGTTTGTGTTGAGAATAGTAAATCGATGCATTTGAAGGATGCAAGATCTGGGATAACTTATTTAGATAACACTTTACCTTTTTCCTAGCTCTTTATTTCATGCTGCTAAAATTGCACATGTGTCAGTCCAGTCCACATTATTGGGAAGTAAGGCAAATTGTCACTAAAGCAGAAAGATGAAATTATAGAATACACTCACTCTAGGTGTATGTGTTTGCAGACACACAGAGACACAGACACAGACACACACACACACACACACACACACACACAGATCCATGTTAGAAATGTTTTATTGTAGGTTTGGATCTCCCGCCCCCCCCCAAAAAAAGACTATTTATGTGTAGTTCTAAATAAGATTGACTGTGAAAGTTGAAGAACTTTAAAAAAAACTTTTTAAATAGGAAGAAGTCCTCTAGGAATTACAGTACCGTTATAATTTCCTTCTTCTATAAAAGAAGGTGGTGGGTGTGGTTTTTTTGGGTTATTTTATTATTTGTATTTATTTGACAGGCCAAAGGACCTAATAACTTTCTCCTATTAAGGAGGGGGAGTATGTCAAGTGGGGAGGGAGGAATTGCTGACCTGATGATGATTTACAATATGGATTTTCAGGGATGACTAAGAACAGAAACTGGAGGAAAGTTTAGGGGGAAAAAATAGGTTCAGCAGCTAGATGAAGATTGGTATTTTACAAAGATCTCCTTTCTTTGCAGTTTTCAAGCAAGAGAAAGGCATTTTTGTCTTTCTGTATCCCCCCTTTCCATATGTCGACTCAATGTGATACTTATATCTAAAACTCTTTACATTAACGCTGCAAAAAAATAATAATATGTGGATATTCTTAGTCACAATTTGTCTGTACATGGGTGTGTATAATTAAGAGCTTGCCTTTTAGAAAAGGGTGATGTTTCAGTGTGCATGCATGCACTTGTTTTTCCTTTGCATTTGTAAAACATTTCAGTGCCGGATCTGCAGCACTGTGCAGAGTCTAAAAAATATTAATCAGTTTGCCCTCTCTGTTTCTTTGACCTTAAATCAATGAGCCCCATTATTGCCAGCAAATGGCCAAGTCAGATTCACATTTTCTTCCTGGTACGGCCGTGTTCCTCTAATAAGTACACAATATACCGCAAGTCAACAAGCATTGATTTCTCCATCAGTTTGTTTTTTCATGTCCTGTGCCTGCTTTGAGACCCACAAAATGCACACTTGATGGAGTGGGGGGTGGGTAAGTGAAAGATTATCATCTCCCCTAGCTCTCGGCCATCCCAATTTCTTAACTGCAGGAAGCAAAAGTTCAGTTCTTCAAGCTTGCCAAATGTTAGCGCGATGTGTTTAATCCAGAGACTGGTTCAGAAAATATAAGTCAGGTTTGTATGTACTGGTAGGTTCAAGGAGACAACTTAAAAAAAATAACACAGTCTTGGCAACATAGAAAACTACAATATGGTATAAACCAAATCAGGGTTGTTTTTGGCTTAGGGCTGCTGTGCAAATCCATTCCAGCAGAGAAACAGTGGTTTACAAAATAAAGTGAAAGGTTTTGCAAAATATATTTTCCAGCCTAGAATTTAAAATGTATTGACTATGTGTATTTTGCGCAAGTTGTCAGTTTGGCAACAATTTGTCACTATACAAGTCAGTATCAGCCCTGAGCCTTCACAGCATCTGTCAAGCGTACCTCTTTCTTTGGTTTGGTTTGTTGTCTATATTTCACTATTTTATTGTTCAGTTCTCCACAGCTCCATTCTATCCATTAGTATCTGCATTTTCTCTTTAGATGTATAATATTATGGGGCCTTTGTGGTTTAAGATGGAGAGATGTCTCTGATGGGAGTGGCTTTGTTGGCTGGGAAGAGAAGAAGGGAAGAGACTGAGGGTTTGACACTGGTGTTGTGATATAAAACCAAGACAATTGCAGTAACAATCTCCAAAGTTTCATGAAAAAAAAAAAAGAATAAAAATGCTGCTTCTCCTTCCCTTTTCTTCAGCTATTCTTTTCACCTGTTCCTTCCCTATTTTTGGCTGGCAACACCAGGAATGGGGAGCCTTTGCAACAGCCTGGGATAAAACACAGCATCTGCATTTTGTATCACTGCCTTTGGAAGCACTAAAGGCACCAGTTGCAACATCCAAGTTATAGTCACACCAGAACGTTACAGTTTTCTTTATTTGAGAGATTTCAGATCTCTATTTTTAAAACAAACTCTTGGAGCACAATGCAGATTCATAAATCACACAAGAGAGAAGAAAACTATTAACAAGGCACAATTTTAAACAAGTGTAACCCTCACCTGGGGCTTGGTTCCTAACCCAAAACAAAAGGTTGCAGATATTTGGGGACCCTGTGTGATGTCTTCCTTACCCCTGAGATTCCTCCCTGCATACACCAGGGAGATCAGCATAGTGTCTAATTTTCTAGCCACTCTGCCACCCTGCACCTCTCATGTTATGCATGAAATACTGTGCTCTTTGCTTCTAAGCATTGTAGATCCTATTCTGGCAGGTGTTTATGTGGGATAAGGGCAAGAAGAAGAGTTTGAGGGAGCCTTGAAGGGTTTATTTGGAAAGAAAACCGGTGCCGTGCTGTTGACTTGATTAGATGTTTGTTTCAAATCAGGAGTGGCTTGTGAAGCTCAGAAACAAGGTTTGCAGCTCCCTTGGGTCTGTGTGCCGTCCTTGTTCTCTTCTCCCCACTGTGGCATCTGCCTAAGCAGCTGTGAAAATCTGGAGTGGGATGCAGCAAACAGGCTCCTGCTTTCTCTTACCAGCAGGAGTGTGAACTTGTGATGATTGTTGATGATCAAATAGCAGAGCTCGTGTTTGAAACTGGCGAACATACGGACTTAAACCTTTTAAACAATAGGTTTAAAAATAAAATGGAGGAAAAGACATACTGGGTTTATCCTGCTGAATTGAGGAGGAATTGGGGGGTGGGGGTGGGGTGGAACCACAGAATGAAACAGCAGGTGCTCTTGCACTTGTGATTTATAGGTACTCTGTGAAGATGCAAAGTGTTGTCTGCTTTTTTTTTTGAAAGGGAGATTCTGGACTTTCAAAGATACACTTTCAGCAGCTTGCCTTGGAACCCAGTGCCCATATGATAAAGCTGGGCAAAGAACTTGTCAAGGGGCAATAAGATTACCTCTTTCCAGTTTATCCCCAATTTATTTGTAAAGGAAATAGAGTTGGGCGTTTTAGAATCATTTCTGTGAATTCTAGGACAGTGTTTCCCACCATTTCACAAGCTTAGATTAATTTGATAGTTTTATTTCACAATTGAGTCCTTGCCAGATATTGGGTTGTCTTCCTTCCCTCCCTCCCTTCCCTGAATAAAACTGTGGCAATAAATAGGTAGGTGATGTGGCAATAGCAATAATATAGTGCAATGGTGCTGGTGGTAAGTGAGAGGCAGACATTTTTAGGGTGCTGACTTCCTGGGCTTTGCAACTTTAGCATTTTTGACTGTAGCCAGAAGGGCTAGACCTGTGATTTACAGATTAAATGGAATACAGTTGGAAAGCTTTTTAATTTATTTTTATCCTGCCTTTGTTATTTTTACAAACAACTCCTATTTTCCCCACAAGAAGGGAGTGAGGTGGACTGGGCTGAGAGAAAATAATTGGCCCAAAGTTACCCAAGCCAGCTTTCACGCCTAAGGCTGGTCTAGAAATCACAGTCTCCCAGTTTCTAGTGTGGGAAGTCAGCCCCCCACCTCCCCAGTGAAAGAAATATTTTGGGAAACATTAAAAAGGCAGAATATATTTCCCCAAAGGATTTTAAAGGCAGAAACCACCCCCCCTCAAGTTTCTCTGCCCCAAACAGAAAACCAGGTCTGCAGAAATGCAGATGTGATAATCTTGTCAGAAAGATTTGAGTCAGGTAACCAGGATTAGGAAGAAAGATCCCTAGAATCAACAATCCCTCACACCAAAAATCCAACAGTCATCAGCCACACCCCCAGGGAAGCAGGATATGACTTTTGAGACATAATAGGATTAACCCACCACCATCAGAATACCAGAAAGTCAGACTCAGGTCAAAGTTCATGCCACAGGAACAACTCCAAACAAAAGCCCAAGAAGGTATAAAAACCCACTCCCTACTACATGTGCTCTCTCTTTTTCCAGAGCCATCTTTCTGTCTGGCTCTCCTCTTCAATAAACTACAATCTTCTTTCTAAAGCAGTCCCCATGTTTTTTATTCCTGGCTTGGACTGGACCCTGATGAAGATTTTTCTTTCAACACTAGCCTGATACCTTAATCACTAGAGCAGACTGGTTCTTGGAGAAGAACTGATGTTAAAAAAAAAAAAAAACAGTGGCCTTGTCCTACTGCCTTTAGGAACAATTTTGCACGTCTACTTACTTTGTATTAAACTTCCTTCAGCTTTCTGGGTGGGCTGATGGAAGATCTACTCTGCTAATATGTGGGCTCCTTGACTTGTTGTAAGTATGTCTGGGGAGCTGGCAGAAAGCCCTGAGCTCTAAGTTGATGATGGAGAGGGCTGTACACAGTCTGCAAGGAGTTCATTACAGCAGATGTTCCTGCCATAAAGCCACAGGTTCCTGCTGTTTCTTATTCACTTATACCCTTTAGGCTTTAGCAATGCTAATGTTAAGGAAAACATTTGGCTGAAGTAGAGATATAAATCACAGCCTTCTTTCCCTTCTGAATTCCCTAACACATGCCTTGTCTGTCTTCTCTTATCTGTCTTCTACTTTTATTTGTCTGTTTCTTCAGCTTCTAGCAAAAAGGGTTTGAAAGTCACTGACAATTCAGCCCCTCTCCCTATCCCCTTCTTTCCCCACCCTGCCACAAAACAGGCCTTATTAGCATCTCTTTAGCAATGTGAATTTAACTCAGTGATGGTCAGCAAACACGAGTTCCTTACTCTGCCGAGCTTTTCTTTTTCTTGGCACTTCGGAAGCAGACCTGCTCCCTACCCAGAATTAACACCTCTTGCTTATTTTCCTTTATCCGCGGATCCAGTGAAACAATCTGGAGGTGGTAGAACTTCGTGGGTGATTTCTTTTTCCTAGTTATTTTGCTGGGTGCCATCCACTCCCATTGATAACTGCTGTGCAGATGGCTTTCATGGGATAGGAAGTTACAAAGCAAGAGTTGCTTGTTTGTGCTCTAGCCACTAAAGTACAAGCCCCACTTTGACAACAACCCACTTTAAAAGTGTGGGAACAATCCAGAGAAAGAAATATTTTTGGGAATATTAAAAAGGCAGAATATACTTCCCCAAAGGAATAATGGAAAAGATCTTTAAAAAGGCAGAAATGTCTCCACACACGCACACCCAGCCAGACAACTCAGCAGAAACCAGCTTTTAGAAATGCAGATGTAAAAATCCATTCAGGAAGGTTGGAAGCCTCCAGCTAGAAGCTGAAGAGATCAGGAAGACAAAGACCCTTAAAATCTACATACCCCACCCAAATTCTAAGTCAGGACATAATAGGATTAACCCACCACCATCAGAATACCAGAAAGGCACACTCAGACTCAGGTCAAAGTTCATACCACAAGAACAACTCCAAACAAAAGCCCAAGAAGATATAAAAACCCACTCCCTACTACATGTGCTCTCTCTTTTTCCAGAGCCATCCTCTTCAATAAACTACAACCTTCTTTCTAAAGCAGTCGCCATGTTGTTTATTCCCGGCTTGGACTGGACCCTGATGAAGATTTTTCCTTCAACAAAAGGATGAGGAGGCATTTTCCTTTCTTTCTGGTAGCATGGAGCTGATTGCAGAAAAATGACATGGTCAGACTTGGTTAGGACTTACATGGAAGGCTGCCGAGAAGACACAGGACCTCCGGCTAAACTGCATACAGGGTTAAAAAACAAAACAACCCAGAAGGCATCAGCATGCAACTTCCATCTATCTCCCCAAAAGTTACATGGATGGTTCTAGCCAGAAGTTAATCTTGATTCAAAGGAATATTTAGTTTTCATTAATGTTGTTAAGTTATTGATATCAAAGCAGGGTATTAAGGAAATGTGCTCTTCTTGTTCTGTTCATCCACAGAATAAACCTCGGGAGGAAAACATAAAACCCAATATAGGTTGGGGTGGGTTTCCCCCCCCCCCATTTTAATATTAAAACCTACCAAACTCCACACTGTTAAAACTAGATACATTTTGCACTGCTTCCTTATTTGAGAGAATGGGCTTTCTCTTCTTGGTTTTGTTGATTGGAAATTAGCTGTGTGTGTGTGTGTGTGTGTGTACACATCTGTAGGAAGTGGTGGCCAGATAGCCTTCTGGACAAACCTCTTGTTTTATCGTAGAATTTCTGGAAAATATGTCTAATTTGTTCTTTCCTATGAAGTTGCAAGTCCTTCTTGCAAACATAATAATCAGATTATTATTAAACTAGAAAAAAGGAGGAAAATAGAGTCCCCGTCACCATGATTAACAAATTCCTATTAGTAATGAGTTGTGTTGTGATTCTGGAGTTGTGACTTTAGAAAAACTGTTCAAACTAGAACTTTATATCTACTTTTCCTGCTTTTCAATGAGCTACCGTGACATCTTTGAACAGTAACTAAACTGGAGAAGTTTGGTTTTGTTCTGGAGAAGTGTGAAACCAACAATGGTGGGACATTTATACACAAATTGTAAAATACTGGTGTGACCATACCTTTCCCATATGACCACACCTCTTTGTAAATTATTACTCCTTGCTAATTATTAGTGTCAATGGTATGTTCAGCTCTTACCTTTAATTGTGAGTTTTGTTTGTATCTGTTTCTGATACGTGAATTAAAATGCAACCCTACAATATAGACATTTTGGAAAATTATGGGAGCAGCTTTCATTGGGGTACTTTGGGGGGAAGTTGTAGAAAATGTCAAGCCTTCTAATAAAACAGAACTCATCCTTCATTAATCAAAGGGTGTTGAATAGGGAGATGCTGTAGTCCCAAAAGAAGTTTAATCAATTTATGCAGCTATATCCTTTTTAAACGAATCATCTGCTGGGGCCATGGTAAGAATTTCCATTGCACCCAAATAGAAGAAACCAAAATTGATGCATTCTTAGACTGGCAAAACCTTCTTGGGTTGCATTTATGCTCTAAAATTGCCATTTTTCTGAAAAACGAATCCAACAGAGTATTTCTTTGCTTTGATTACAGTTCATTTTCGCCAGTTTTAGATGGAGCTATTGCACTGATTTGATTATGAAAATCCGTGTTTTGTTTCTTCCCCAAAGATGCTTTTCCCTAAAGGCCTTTTAAAGATCCATCATGATTAAACTGAATCTGCTATGGAGATTCCCTGGGGAGGTGGACGGAGCCATTTCTATTAAAAGAGAAGGGACCAAATAACTTACTTTCTCCCACTGCATTTCACAATGAAAAAGGAAGAATACTGAAGTCAGTGTGTAAAATGAATGGTCTCCTTTTGCAGGATTTCTCTTTTAAAGTTAACACCAATCTGAAGCTGAATTGTGCCATGGTTTCCTAGTGGCCCTCTATCCAAACACCCACTTGCTTTGCTTTTGTTGAGATTAGCCAAAGTCTGCTGGTGCTGGTGACTTGTTTCACAAACGTTGAGTTGGATTTTTTTCCTCCTCCTCCTCCTCCTCCTCTTCCTAGAGAAGGAGATGAAGGAGAAAAAGGGAAATGTTTACTTTGGGGGACCTTGAGAGAATCAAGGATATCCCTAACTATAAAACTGAGAAATTTGATGGAGGAACAAGGGGAATGATGTTGCTTTAAGTTTTAAATGAGAGCCCTTGGATTACTTTAAATTGCTAGGAGGAAGAGATAAATTCTTGTCTACCGTTTGAATATAATAATTAGTTGTGAATTCATTGTGAGGTGTGTTTTTTCACACTTATCTTTCTGGCCAGGATGGAAGAGATGAATTGAATGTTGGTAAATTCCTCAAAAGGACTTGTAGTGTTTTTCTTTTGTCCTACATGAGTTGTTGAGTTTTCTCAGGGAAAGGGAAACAAGTGAGGAATCTACTTTTTTTATCTTGCCCAAATAAGGACTGCTTCTCATATATTAGAGCTGTGTTTTTGCAATCTTGGGATCTTTAAGAAGTATGCTGGCTGGGGAATTCTGGGAGCTGAAGTCCACAGATGTAAAGTGGTCCCCCAGAAGCCCCCAGATATAAAATGGCCCCCAGAAGCTACTTCCTACATGTTCTAAGCAGAGTTTCCTTGACAATGACACTGGTTCTTTGCTTAGATCAGAGGTCCCCAACTTTTTGGGCACCAGGGACCAGTTCCGTGGAGAGAGGTTTCCGTGGACCGGAGGGGGCGTGGTTTTGTGTGCTGCCTGCATCCCATGGATGGGGCTTTGCTTGTTTATGTGGACCGGTTGCTGGTGTGCTGCGGCCTGGTATCAGTCCATGGCCTGGGGGTTGGGGACCCCTGGCTTAGATTCATCCAGCCCTCCTCTTTGGCTGAACCGAAGGTCCTTTTCCCTTTTTTCCACACCCTTATCTTTTCCACATCTACATTTTGGTCTGAGGATTAGGGATACGTGTGTGGGTGCATGTCTCCATAGAAGAAGAACTGTATTTTATGTTATAGACCGAAGTTCCATTCCAGAACCAAAGGATGAAACTTTGTGAATGAGTACGACAAAGAAGTGGGACAGCGGAAGAGATGGGAGGAAGTAGGCTAAGCCTTTAATACTGGGTTTGTAGCAGGTTGTCCTACATCACTCGGCTTCACTGGTTCAGTTCCATCTTTTCTCCACCCCAGTTTGTTTTCCACAACCCACACCCCGTCCTGTGAACAAGTGATAAATTTCCTCCGTAGGAGACAGACCAGCTTCTTGCCTGAACAAGCAGTTCAGAAGGCCCAGCCCTGACATAGGTCAGTGAAGATCCCTGTTACCAGCAGCATTCATTAGAAATGGGTCCACAGGCTGTTTTATTGCTTCTCACCCAGCCCTCCAAGAATTTAGAGCAAAATTAAAAAAATATACAGAGTATTTTTTTTACAGAGAACACTTAAGTAAGGAAAGGCCTCTGCATTAATAAATCCAGTGATGTGGAAACTTTGTTCCTACCAGAAGGGTCACTTTTTTTTTTTTTTTATAGTAAAGAAAGGGTTCTACCTTGACAAGCATTGCTCAGCTAGTCTTAAATGGAAAGAAAGAAAATTTTAAGTTTTAAGTGAGAGCTTCTAGAAATCTTCCCAGTCCTTTGCTGTGTGAACTCACTCTCTCTCATGTGCTAATTCCAGTACCCCATTTTGTTCCAATCTTCTATAGTCACACCTTTTCATTAAGTGTGACAAATAACCAGTGAATTTGTTATTATAGTCTAGTAATCTATGCCCCCCCTCTTCTTGGCTCACTTAATATTTTGGGTGTTTTGCTTTTTTAGAGGCCTTTGCCTCTTTATCATCAACAGGCTTTTGAAAAACTGCTTGATTCTTTTCTCTGTTAAACAAATAATATTTTGCCAAGCAATGTGGTGAGACATCTCCAGTGACCTATTTAAACTAAGGAAAGTATTTAAAATGAACTATATTCTTCCTTTGTTAATATCCCTGAAATAGTAAGGTGCCATTTCCTATCATTTGTTTCCCTCATAAGGGAAGCATATGAAAATGGAAGTCTAAGCAGTGAAATATAATTTAAAACAACAGCAACATTCCTTCCAAAGTCTAAGTTCATTTTTATTGTATCATGGGGTCCCATCCATTTTGCAATCCGTTTCCCTCTCAAAATGTTCTTAGTTAACATGGCTTTTAATTAACATGCAGTTGCCTACTTCTGTATCAATTCTGCAATCAGTTTCTTTTGTGGTAAAGAGTTCCCTTTAAAAAATGAAAAAAAAAATGTAGGAAGATCAGATTTCCCCCCTCCCCATCTGTTTAATCTTCCGCCATTCCATCTTCCGCCATTCCTCCTCATCCAACCTTTCTGTCAATTTAAAGGGATTTACCGTAACACCAAGCTTGAAATTTGCAAGATAGCAAAGGACATCAGCCTACTCAAAGAAAGAAAATCTCTATAGGATACCAGAGGCTACCCCTCTCTGTCT
Organism: Azemiops feae; assembly: GCA_023970755.1. NCBI lineage: Eukaryota > Metazoa > Chordata > Lepidosauria > Squamata > Viperidae > Azemiops > Azemiops feae. The sequence continues at coordinate 903,350 of JALGBA010000452.1, read as the reverse complement.
GAGGTTTCCCCATTTCATAAACAAAAGGTCTTTTGCTTCTGAGGCCATCACCTTGATTCATAAAGCAAAAATCACAAGCCCATCAGGGTCCCTTTTGGCTTGCTGGCTAATTGCGCTATCCAAAAATTCCAAGAGGGCGGGCTCTGTTTGCTTGCTTTCATGGAACACTGGAAGGGTTTTCCTAGAAAAGAATCTACCCTGCAAAACTGAGTTGTAGCTACCTCTGAGCAGCTGATCTTGCTTGTACTGTCCCTTTGGAAATAAACTTTTCCTCTGCTTCAAACAACTGTCCTGTGTTCTTTCAAACCCAGCTCAGAATGGTCCTAATTTTCCTTCTAATTATTTTACTATTATTTTATAGGTGGTAATTAGGGTGTAGAATGAGTAATCAAGAATGGTGGATTTCAAGAAATGACTTCCCTTAGGAAGTCACACTTCAATCACACTTGACTCTGGAATATGTATGAATATTTTAATTATATGAGTCTCCTTCACTTAGCTGTTCTCTAGAACAGACACACTAGGAGAAAACCATGCAATTACTTTTGACTATATAACATTGGTATTCACATTGCTGTTACTGCATCAGAAAGAAAACCAATTTGGTATTGCTTACTTGTTTGAAGGGAGCTGAGAGTGTATTGGATCAGAGTTCTGACTTTCAAATGAATCATGGATTTAATTTTCCAAAGGTAGAATATTCTTCCTGGTTTGACATTTATGCCTGCATCTTTTCTACTACCTTCTCCTATTGGTATCTTATGATTATATTACTTTGTTGTTTGTATGTACACTGAGAGCTTACGCATCAGAGACAAATTCCTTGTGTGTCCTATCATTCTATTCTATTCTATTCTATTCCATTCCATTCCATTCCATTCCATTCCATTCCATTCTATTCTATTCTATTCTATTCTATTCTATTCTATTCTATTCTATTCTATTCCATTCCATTCCACTCCACTCCACTCCACTCCACTCCACTCCACTCCTCTCCACTCTCTATTTTTTCCATTCCATTCCCATACTCTATGAGTGTAAGTGTATGAGTGAATTGTGCAGATAAGTATGAATGCCAGCACTCTTCCATTCAAGAAACTGTTGTTCTTGAACAATATCCTTGAATGTTTAGGGACAATAATGCATTACAAATTATATTATTTGCATTTTTTTATGGGGAGAAAAGTATCACAAACAGCACTTAATTATGGAAGCTTAGCTACTGAGTCCTCTCCGCTGCTCAAAGACACTGGAGCAACTGCTTTTAAATTCTTCCTGAATTTGGAGTTCTAGATCAGTGCTAGTTTAGAGTCCTTCTAAGTTGGCCTTACTTCCTCGTTTGTATCCTGCTACTAATTCGTGAGAACTCTTAGATGGAATGCTGTTCTTTGAGTTGGAAGAACAAATGAGTAAATAAAGCTGGGAAAAAGGAGGGACAGACGCAGGAGGTTCCCAGATTGATAGTGACTCCTCAACAGAGGTGTGGGCCTCTTTAGGTGTCCAATACTGCTTATCTCTGACATCAAGAACACATTGACCAACTTTTATGACATCACAGCAATTAAACTCCTGAAAAGTAGATAAACTGAGTCATGCCATTCTCCAAATAAGTTATGAGAGTTCTAGATCAGTGCTAGTTTAGAGTCCTTCTAAGTTGGCCTTACTTCCTCATTTGTATCCTGCTACTAATTCGTGAGAACTCTTAGATGGAATGCTGTTCTTTGAGTTGGAAGAACAAATGAGTAAATAAAGCTGGGAAAAAGGAGGGACAGAAGAAGCAGGAGGTTCCCAGATTGATAGTGACTCCTCAACAGAGGTGTGGGCCTCTTTAGGTGTCCAATACTGCTTATCTCTGACATCAAGAACACATTGACCAACTTTTATGACATCACAGCAATTAAACTCCTGAAAAGTAGATAAACTGAGTCATGCCATTCTCCAAACAAGTTATGAGAATAATTAAATATTTAGAGGTGATAGGAATTTCACAACTGGAATTGAGCTTAGTTAGGACAGCTTTTGTTTCTTACAGTAAGACAAAACACTGAACCCATTTATTTGTCCCATTGTATACTTTAAGATTACAGATTAAAGCTAAACTTCATTTTTAAATATGGAGATAGAACTCACCAAGATTTGTGAGGTGAAGCAGATTTAATTGTATCTTAGATATAAGCTCAAAGTTTGAAGTGCCCCTGGCATGCTTGGTTATGCAGACTGTGGAATTAGTATGAGAGCAGATCTGCACAATCCTGCTTGCCCTTTGGGAAAATCTTCCTTTGTCAACTTAAGTTATAGGAAAAGTAGCTTTTTATTACCTGTCTCTTCCGCAGTCCGTTCCAACTGAAGTAGTGGTATGTGTAATCAACAAACCCTTTGTCTTAGGAAAAGTTTCCATTTCTGTCTCCAAAAATTCAAAGCTAGGAAAACTTTTGGCTTCTGGGATCTATTCTGATTTTCTATCAAAATTGCAACATAAATTGGCACATATAAGAATTTAGAAATCATGAGAATTTTTTTCCTTTAAGCAATGCAATGGGAGAGGGTTATTTTGTGGTTTGTTTAATTCTTTTCCTCATTTCTATCCCACCTCAATTCAAAGACACTCTGCAGTTTAGATAGATTATTGTATTATTGTGAATGGAATATTACTAATGGGGCCATTCAGATGTTAGGTAAGCAAAGTGATTTCTGGTAACTATAAGTACATGGCTATATTTATTGTTTTTTTAAGCAAAATAATATTTTACCATTGCCTTCTTCTGGGATTTTAATATTCCTCCAGTGTTAAAGTCTAGTCTATAGTATTGCAATTTTCTGGCAATCTTCTATGTAGGGACTAACCAGGTCTGACTCTGTTGGGTTTGCTCATGATCGATAAGGCCAACTAAATGCTACTAACTGCTGTGATATCCTTCAGATCATGTTGGACTACAATTAACTTTTATATTAATTTTACGTGGTCAGTGACTTTGAGTAATGGAAGATGTAGTTCAGCACATCCGTGGTTTACAAGATACTAGAACATCAGTTTAAAAATATTCCTGCCACCAGCTGAGACAGGAAAGCAACCTCTTTGCTCCAACTGGAATCTCCTCCTTCCAGGAATCCAGCAATGGCCAAATTAGTTAGGAAATTCTTTTACTACGTTCTGAAATAGGGAAATTCTTCTGGATTGAGAAAAGCTTAAAATCAAACATGGTTGAGACGAAAAGAAGTGGAAAAGAAGTATTCCTTGTGTTTCCTCACACAAGGAACTTTTAATTTTTATTTTTTTTAAAGTGGTCAGCTTTCCAATATATTATTGTGGTTATAGGCTTGAGTTGGTGTGAAGCTGAGTTTGAAGAGACCCTTTGCAATGTGATGGAACAGAATCATCCCGGAATGAACTGCAACTTTTTGATCAGGGAGCAATTTTTTGCCTGTCTTCTGCAGATGTTACCATTTCCACCTCATTCAGCAATAGCTTCAGTACAGAAGCCTGGAGATTGGTTCATGTGTTGCTATTCATATGATTTGTTTGAGAGGGCATTTCAAATGCACAAAAGGTCTTGAAATACTTTCCTTTATTAAAAAAAAAAATCATCAATCCAGGAATAAAAAGGCAAATTTCCAGTGCAGGAGGAGCTAGGACAGCAGGATTTCCCCCCCCCCTTCTCTGTGCCTTCCAGAATCCTTTTCTTTTTCTCTTCCTTTTCTCTACACATATGGATACAATGCATACCAAACTGGAAGGGATTGTTTCCTTATGAAAGAGCGTGAAAAATCTCATTTGCAGAATTTTAATGCTTATTAGGCCCATCTGCCTCCAGGGTGAGCTGTCTTTCTCTTTGGCACCAAGGCCACGAACAGGCGAGAAGCAGAGACCTCCTAGGCTAGCAGAGTGAGCTGAAGGATGTACGCAAGACTATGGAGACAGATAGTGAATGGTCCAGGTTTTCTTCTCTTTTCTTTTCAGTAAATTGCGGAACTGTAAGGCATGAGTAGTAGCCCATCATAGCTTTTTGTTGCCTGCATAATTATAAAGCAGCTATTGGAAAGCAAGCCTTTGCATTTGTCCAAATGCCTTTCAAATGTACAGGGAGTCCTCGACTCACAACCGCAATTGACCCCAAATTTTCTGTTGCTATGTGAGACAGTGGTCAAGTGAATTTTGCCCCGTTTATGACCTTTGTCGCCACAGTTGCTAAGTGAATGACTGCAGTGGTTAAGTTAGTGACACGGCTGTTAAGTGAATTTGGTTTCCCCGTTGATTTTGCTTGTCAGAATAGGTGATCGCATGATCCCAGGACACGGCAACCGTCGTAAATATGAGTCGGGTTGCCAAGCATCTGAATTTTGATCACATGGCCGTGGGGATGCTTCAACAGTCATAACTATGAAAAACAAGTCACAAGTCACTGTTTTCAGTGGCATTGTAACTTCGAACGGTCACAAAATGAACTGTTGTAAGTCGAGAACTACCTGTACAATATTAGCCCTTCTCCAGTATTTTCTGTGCTCTTGTGCATCTCTTATAACCAGAGAGCAAGATAAGAGTTGCTGCTATATAGACTGTGATCAATACCTGGGAGCAAATATTGAAATAAGTGTGGTTTATTTTTAAGAACGTAATATTGCAATCTTAGCCTTGCTTATGTATCTTGTATACTTAAGATTAATAAATAAACTATGAGGAGGCCTTGGAAATGAATTTTGAGCTCTAAAATATAATTTGGCTGGCTGTTCTAGTGATACAGTAATTAAAAACATGTCTTGAGTTATTCAGCATTTTTTTAAAAAATCAGGACTGTAAAGTGGAAGACCTCATCGATGGTTTATTATTTTAAATTGATGGATGTAATATTTCATTAACTAAATCCCTATTTAATCAATGGGTGTGTGTTTGAACTAATTTATTTGTATTGTAGATGAGAAAATTTCCCCTTGATGAGTTTCTTGGCAAGGTTGATATCTTTTCTTATGAGAGAGATGTGATTTATGAACTTTCTAATATTTAGTGGCAATAACAGGGATAATCTATTACAGTAAGTTGATTTTTTAATTAACTTTGTTAGCCGTTAGGTATAGTTAAATATTTTACTTACCTGTTAAAAGCTGGTATTTTTTCCAATATTAATTTTTAAAATCAGGAGGTCACTATGCTGACCATATTGAGCATAATTTATAGGAGTAGGATTTTTGATTATTTTGATAAGATGGTCCTAAATATTAAGTACTGTGTAACAATTTGCAAAAAAGTAATTTTACCAATTAATTGCCTTGAACTTTCTTATGCATGAGAAGATTACGTCTTACCTATATATATATATATATGCCTTGCTGAAAGATTGATATATTTTGTTACACCATTATATAATTAGAAATGTGATAAAATATGAGATCAAAGCCTAGTCTCTGATTGTGGCCCATTAATACATACTTGAAAGGAACTCCCTAGATAAAATTAGATTTTGACAAACAGAGTCTTCTGCCTTTAATTATTATTTTTTATTTTTAGTCTGAGAGGCTGTCAAAATCCAGTGGTAGAAAAATAAGACATTCATCAAGAATGTTCCTTGGGTAGAAAAAAAAATGTAAGTTCTCTTTAGCTGGGAAAAGGAGGAGAGAAAAAAAGGACAGGAAGAAAAAGGGAAAGGCGCTCCTAGTATCACCTCCACCCACCTCTACCTTTCCTATCGTGCATTTATGAGAACTGGATGTATATCTGACGTACCGAATCTCTTCTGTTCATAAAGACTCTCAGTGTAATGTAGAACCTTATTTTATTAGATTTTTTTTTAATTTATTAGATTTATTATTGGATTAGACCAGGGGTGTCAAACTCAATTTTATTGAGGGCCGCATCAGCATTGCGGTTGCCCTCAGGGGGGCCAGGGGTGTGTGGCCAGGGTGGGTGCGGCCTACTGGGTGGGTGTGGATGGAGTGGGTGTGGCCTACTGGGTGGGCATGGCCAGCTCTACATTGTTCGTGTCAAGGGTGCCTGTGGGGGCCTGGGCAGGAGTGGGACAGATCTGAGGGTCTGGCAGAAGGGGGTGGGACCAGGGCAAGTGCCAAGGCATGGTCCACTGGAGCCTCCCCAGCATGCACCCAGGGGGCGGGGCCGATGCAGCAGGGGCTGGTTCCTCGCTGTTTCCAGACGTCCTTGTGGAGCTAAGACTGAATGCGTTTCAGCATAGATGGCCACCACAAAATTGTACATTGGCTCCCGGCCGGCCTGGGTCAGGGCCAAGGCAGTGGGGGCCGTTCCTTCACTGTTTCTAGGATGGCTTCGCGGGCCACATGAAACCACTTCGCGGGCCGCATCCAGCCCCCGGGCCTTGTGTTTGACATGTCTAGATTAGACCTTGGCTATTCCATGGAAGAATGTTTACGGAAGAAAAGGTTTCACAGTAGTTATGAGGGCTGTTTACTGCCTTCAATACCTGATATAATATGCTGGGAAACAGAAAGGCGCCATGCTCAGTTTTTACTTCCCAATTCTTTATGGCAACTGGTTGGGCACCCTGGAAGGAGAATACTAGGTAAGACCGGACTTAAATCTGTTTTACCAGGACTTGTAGGACTCCCTACAGAGGAGAGGACTCCCTCTGCTTTGGCTCTACCAGGCACTTCTTCAAGAAACAAAAGGTGGTACTGGGAAAGATCCTGGAATAAAGTATTGTTTTGTTCTCAGAGTAGGAAACAGAAAATATGTACATAATTTTGTTCGAGTACAGGGCGTGGTGGCCTAGCAGTCAAGACGGTGGACTTTGTTGACCAGAAGGTCAGCAGTTCAGGTGTGATGGGCTGAGCTCCCACTACTTGCCCCAGCTCCTGCCAACCTAGCAGTTCGAAAGCATGCAAATGCGAGTAGATAAATAGGTACCACTTTGGTGGGAAGGTAACAGTGCTCTGTGCACATCAGGGTATAGTCATGCTGGCCACATGATCATGGAAGTGTCTTCGGACAGTGCTAGGAAGCGGAGATGAGCACCATCCCTTTAGAGTCGGACATGGTTAGACAGGGGAAACTTTTACCTTTTTTTAAAAAAAAATTGTTCTATGCCAGGTTTTTCATTCAATGATACTGAATGCTAACCGAAGGCATCAATATCATGTTATGAAGTTGAACTGAAGCAATGTAATTGAATTGACATAGAATTATGGAAGGGGTGGCTATAGAAGTAAGTAGGACTCCTTGGATGGCTGATGTGCAGGGAGGGCCCTAGATTTTGGCTCTTGGCTTATCTTCTTCCTATCTCAGCCTATGCTGATGAATAGAATAGAGCTGGAAGGGACCTTGGAGGTCTTCTAGTCCAGCCCCCTGCTCAAGCAGGAGAACCTACACCATCTCAGACAGGTGAACGTCTAGTCTCTTCTTAAAAATCTCCAGTGATGGAGCGCCCACGATTTCTGGGGGTAAGCTGTTCCACTGGTTGATTGTCCTCACTGTCAGGAGGTTTCTCCTGCACACTCCCTGAGTGTGGCCATCACGAGGAGATGGCATAATTAGATATTCTAATGGGTTCTCATTCTGGGCACTTGTACAAATTGTGCATAGAAGAAGTACAGGCAGTCCTTGACTTACAACCATTCATGTAATAGCCATTTAAAGTCTCAGCGCTGCTGAAAAAGTGATTCAGTGTCAACTCTCCAGTTAGCATTTCCAGAAAAATGCCAATCCTTGCACATCACAATGTCTCCCTGGTCACATGGTCAAAATTTCGGCACTTGGCAGACCAACATGTATTTACAATAGCTGCAGTGTCCTTTGGGTTATGGGATCACTATTTACAACTTTCCCAGGGGGTGTCCAACAAACAAAGTGAATGGGGGAAGCCGGATTTGCATAATGACCACATAAAATTGGGTGTATTACTGCATTACTTAGTCACAAATGCTCCAGTCCAAGTTGTGGCAGTAAATTGAGGACTAACTATAAACCTGCTGGCTGCAAATTGAAGTCTACACAACTTAAAAGTTCTCAAGGCTAAGAAACACTTGATCTAGAAGATTATTTTTTTTCTTTAGGTTTCCTCATGTAGCTTTCTAAGAAACAACAGACGCCTTCCTGGCACTGTTACCTGAGTGAAGGTATTCTCGGTGCAGGTCCCTCCCTGTGTGTCCTCATGTGTGGCACCAACACTTGCCACTTTTTGTGCAAAACAAAGACCCATTTTATTATCTAGGCCAGGGGTAGGCAACCTTGGCTCTTTTATGATTTGTGGACTTCAATACCCAGAATTCCTGAAGCAGCCATGCTGCAATAACTAAAACCAGCATGGTAGAGTGCTTCCCACTTTGATGCCCTCCAGATCAATTATAATTCTCTTTGACTATGCCATATGTGGATTATGGAATGGTAGTTCAATACATTTAGAAGTTGTCAGTTTGTGAAAAGCTGAGCTAGAGGTTTGGGTTTTCTAAGCTCTGCTTAACACTGAAGCTCTAAAGGTGGCCTTGGGCAAGTTGCCATGGCTTAGTATAATAAACTGTCTTGAAAACAAGAGTTGCTAGGCTGCAGCTTGGAGAATTCATCCTCACATTCACCATCCTACCTACTGGAGAGCAATCTGAATATCTGCTTTGCAAAGCAGGCAAAATAAATGAATGCTGTAAGATGGGAGCTGATCAGGAAAGCCAAAATCAGGCAGGAAACTGGCCAATTTCCCACTACAATTACTACTATTAAAATGCAATAGTTGGTTCTCCAAATCACAGCCTGACTATGTAATTAAAAGGCATGTTGTGGGATAATAACCATGTCCAACGTTGTGATAGGGTACAAAAGTGTGATAGACCCTTGTGGGTATGAAATTTTAAGTTGGTTAGCTATAATCTTCCCTTAATTCCAATTGCCAATGAGAAAGTGTGAGTGAATGAATTTTGCGTTGCTTGCAGCCGTGATACTTTGTCTTTGTAAAGTGGTTTTGGAGAAGAAGGTATCAAAAGTTCAGATAACTTTAGGAGTAGCTGCAGCAAATTACTCATGTGGAAGGAATGGTTGTTTGGTTAAGATAACTCCATGGGTAATGATATAACAAACAAGAATATACATCTACTGATAATAGGGTGCTTCTTTCCCCCTTTTTTAACATTTTTAAATTATTACAGGTGGTCCTCAACGTGCAATCATAACTGGGTCCAAAATGTCTGTGGCTAAGCGAGTTTTGCCCCCTTTTACAACCTTTTTTGCCACAGTTGTTAAGTGAATCACTGCAGTTGTTAAGTTAGTAACACGGTTGTTAAGTGAATCTGGCTTCCCCATTGACTTTGCTTGTCAGAAGGTCCCAAAAAGGTGATCACATGACACCGGGACACGGCAGTGTTCATAAATATGAGTCAGTTGTCAGGCATCTGAATTTTGATCACGTGACCATGGGGATGTGCAGTGGTCATAAGTGTGAAAAATGGTCACAAGTCATTTTTTTCAGTGCTGTTGTAACTTCGAAAAGTCATTAAACGGACTATTGTAAGTTGAAGACTACCTGTATCCCCACCTACTCCGAATAAATTGTACATTCTGTCTCACGGCAATCCCATTCTTCTTCCATGTCATGTAACTAGTCCGTTTGAACCTCCCATTAAATGAACAGTCCGAAGCATTTTCAGGTTTTCTTTGTGTGAGCATAATGTACTATCCACTCTACTCCATGCTGGCTCTGCATATACACCTTCATCGACTTAAATATACTGTTCCTGGATAAACAATTGAATTGAATGAGATTGCTGTAACATGTACAGGAAGACCTTGACTTAACCCTCACAACTGAGGCTAGAATTTCTGTTGCTAAGCAAGGCAGATTTTATGACCTTTCTTACCAAGGTTGTTAAACAAATCACTACAGTCGTTAAGTTAATCATACAGTCATTAAGTGACTTTGGCTTCTTCCTCCATTGACTTTGCTTGTCTGAAACCAGCTGGGAAGGTCGTAAATGACCCTGGGACACTGCAACTATCGTAAATGCATGCTGATTTCTTTTATATATATATAAATTTTATATATATATAAAAATTTATTGATTTTTTAATACAGTTCAAAAGTACTTATTCAACAAACGTGTTGTCTGAGTTTATCATTCACTAATACAAATTTATTTCCTAATCCTTTATTCTTTTCTCCAGCCGTTGATAGAATAAGTTCCAAGTTTGAAAGTATTCTGTTTCTTCTTTTTCTTTCAACCTCAAAGTAAGTCTGTCCATTTCCACACAACCTAGTATTTTTTTAATTATTTCTTCCTCTGGTAGTATTTCTTCATTTTTCCAATATTGTGCGAATGTGATTCTTGCCGCTGTTATCACATGTAAAATCAAGTATATACTTTGTTTGTCAAGCTTTTCTGGCATTATACCTACTAAAAAAAGTTCAGGTTTAAAATCTACATGTTTTCCCAACATCTTTTCTAGCCAAGTATGTATTTTTGTCCAATATCTCTTTATTTAACACATGTCCACCATACATGGTAATAGGTACCTGACTTGTGATTACATTTCCAACATCTATCTGACATATTTTTAAACATTTTTGCTAATCTTGCTGGTGGCAAATGCCATCTATGAAACATTTTATATAGGTTTTCTTTGTAAGAGGTTGACATTGTCAATTTATAATTTCTTTCCCACAAGTTTTGCCATTTCTCTAAGTCTATATTGTATCCAAAATTCTTTGCCTATGTTATCATTGTTTCTTTTACTTGTTCATTTTCCATTTTCAAATTCAATAAAAAAATTATACATTTTCTTAATTAGTTTCTCATCAGAGGTTAATAATATCTGATCAAACAAAGTCTGTTTTTTGTAAAGTCCGTACAATTTAACATCTTTATCATATCTCACTTGCATTTGTAAATATGCCCACCATGATAGATCTATACCCTGATTTTCCATCTCTTATTTAGATTTTAAATTCCCTTCAGAGTTTAGAACATGGCTTACAACTCGATTGGCATGCTTTCCTATGGTATGAGAAAAAATAAAATTCATAAATATTTTCAAAACCACTATATTAGAAATGCATTATTACTAACATAGGAAAAAATAAAAGGTAAAATATATGAAAATTCTAGGGTGGCTTTCAACAATGGAAGCATTTGTACATCCAAATTTATCCAGTCTTGAGAAAATATGGACATATAATGCATGCTGGTTTCTAAGTGCTTGAATTTTGATCATATGACTGTAGGGATGTTGTGATGGATGTAAGCATGAGGACCGGTCGCAAGTTAGGTTTTCTCAATTCTGCCATAACTTCAAATGACACTAAACCAATTATTGTAAGTCAAGGACTATCTGTAACTCAAGGTAAAGTGTTGGATTTAGATGGTCAAAAGAAGTTCTGTAGTTAGTTTAGCATCATCTAAAAACTTTAAAATTCTTAATTCAGGATGATTGCCCTCTCATTCTGAGCAACAAAGAATCAAAATTTTCTCATGAATAAAGTTGGTTTAGACCACGGGTGTCAAACTCACCACGTCACGTGACGTGTCACGACGTATTGTGACTCTTTTTGCATTGCTGGCAATGGAGTAGGTGCGGCTTCGGTATGATGAAACTGGCCCACAGGCCGGCAGTTTGACACCCCTGGATTAGATAATGTTATGCTCCAATTACTGCAATGCCTGTTTGTAGTATCTTATTAGTTTAACTTGCTCATATGTCCCTTGTAATGAGTGGGAGAATTCACTCCTGGAAGATAACATTGTTGTTATATGCCTAGTTTGATACAGATTTAGCCTTTCTATATGCTACTTATTAAACCCATGTGATTTTGAAATCTATAATGCACACACATGCACACAATTGTTTTTAATATACACAGGATATTACTTGATATCTCATGAGATAAGTCTGAAGAGTGGCTAAAATGTTCATAAATGCTTTGTGGATTCTCCTCCAATCCAGCAGAGAATGTATTTATCAAATTTATTGTGCAACAATACCACTATACCCCCCCCAAAATAAAATGCTTTTTTTCTCTATATATCAGGTATAGTTAGAAGGGTAGAAGAGTTGATACTATGACATGAGTTTGTAATGCGATCAAAAAAGGTCTAACAATATGTATTGATCATATTGTCGATGCAAAAACTATTATCTTGGTCAAGTCCATAGAAAGCACAAGATTAGAGATATTTCATCCAACCAAATCCTGGAATTTCTGAAAATCATCAGTATTACTCAGATACATTTACCACAACAGCCAGTTATAATTGCTATGGCTTTGCCTCTGAATTATAACACTTGCATCATAAACCACCTTTCTAGGTTTGGCCTGATTCCGTGAGCCCACATCTCAATTTTTGCTGTTAAATCTTATTTTGGAGCATGGAAAATAAGATATGTAGACAGAACTTCCGGCTGGTGAAAGTAGGGGAAAGCAGACTGACATTTTATAAATATTGTTTATTTCTAAATTCATCTAGGATAGCTTTGAAGGGCTATCATTTCCTTAGGAATTGTCAATCCTATGAATTTGGACTTAATTAACTGGTCATGTTTAATTTGAATTTTTTTTCTTTTTATTAATCCTTATACTTCCTTACTCCAGCTGGTTTAGCTGTGACTAATAATAGTTGCAGCCAGCAATCATTATACAAACATCAAGCTTAGGCAACATGGAAGTGAATATGATAGCTTATGTTTCCCGCTTGTGGTCATAACCTGTCATGCTGGGTATCAGATCTCCTTGATGTCTTGGCACAAGTACTTTTCATCCAGAAATGATGGTGTAAGCAGGGTTAAAAAAATGTTAACCAACAATATATTTACAACAACATTAGGGTGCTGCCATAAAATGCAGAGTTTACTGTTTAATTCTTCTAATAGCCAGGCATAGAGGTGCCGTGATGTGAGCATTATTTATAGCTTTTCTCCATCTAATTTCTCCTCACAGTAATAATGCAGTGATGAAATTGCATAGATAAGGGTGAATCCTTATAATTCAGGCTTTCGGATTTACATTGCTAGGGTAACCGGCATTCAGCATTTATTTATTTTTATTTTTTGAAAATGTTCTGTATCCTTTCCCAACTCAGAGGCCATTCAGTTTGTGAAATCCTTTGTGATGAACATTGTGTTAGTTACATCCACCAAATTGTCTTTATGGGGTGCAAAAAAAGAAGAGGGATTAGCTGATATCATATTGTCCATTTCTGTTCTGTCATTACACACATAAGAGTTAAATCTGGAATAGCCAGAGGCCACTGTCTTTGAAACTGTCCATGCTGATTATCATGATATTGTTTTCAAAGATTCTGAAAAGTTCAGTGCCTTTTGATATATACTGTTGATATATACTGTAGATAACACAGATAATGTAAATTCTTGCCTATGGTTCATCTCCCTGTCTCTTTCCTTGCTTTTGCCTACCTCGTGTCTCATTTTTCCCAGGCACCTGATTTGGGATGGATTGACTGGAGTGCTTTGGGTGCTTACTAAACAGATTACGGTACAGAGCTGTGGTAGTGCAGTGGTTAGAATGCAATATTGCAAGCTAATTCTGCTGACTGCCGACTGCCAGCAGTTCAACAGTTCGATTCTCACAGCTCAAAGTTGACTCAGCTTTCCATCCTTCCAAGGTCGATAAAATGAGGACCCAGATTGTTGTGGGCAATATGCTGACTCTCTAACCGCTTAGAAAGGGCTGTAAAGCACTATGAAGTGGTATATAAGTCTAAGTGCTATTACTACCTAGTAATTTTTCCAACACCATTCAACTGTTTTGAATTGAGTATAATGATAGTGAATTCACAATTTAGCTCAAATCCAAATGTTTATCTTGATTATCTTTTACATAATTTAATGTGAGTCCCATTACATAGGCCAAACCAAGAAGCCAACTTCACCAGAAAGATAAAACTACTTTTATTAACATTAGCTGTAGTAACAGGATCTTGCAAAACTGATTGTGTTTCCCCCTTTCCCCCTGCTTGTACTCATGTGAATTAAGGGAGTGTTTGCCTGAGTCCCTTGCTTATACCTTCTTGTTGTTTTGTGCTCAAACCATGTTTTCCCCCAGTTGCTTTGGTAATGCATCTGGGCTTTCTCTGTTGAAATTGTCTTCTTTACTCTCTACATTTACATTTGTTCTCTGTTTGATTTCAGCATCAACAGTCTGGGATAACTACCTTTTATATATTGGCAGAGAAGGTCAATGTGTTTTCTCTTTTGCCTGCATACCTCATGCAGAGGCCATTTGCCCTCCATGAGTAGACCAATGGTAAACCAATCTTCTATTCTGTTTGCATAATTAAAAAAAATAAAGCTATTGACTGGAGCCTTTCTTTAACCTTTTATCGAAGGCCATTATGGTTCACTGATGTACTGAACAGAAATCTGCATTCTGAAGTTACATTCTTCAGGGCAGTGATTCCCAAGAACTAAAGGTATCCATAGAATTTCACATTGCACCTCCTTCCCACAACCGTGCAGGTTTACTATCCTGTATTTTGTACAGGAGAGATTTTGGTATTCCCATCCACTTTGCGTACCAGCTTCTGTGTATACAGCTGACATTTTGGTTCTGTTTTCATTAGTATTTATGGACTTTCTGTGAGGGAATGCAGCACTTCCATCTTGACTGTTAATGACCCCTCTGCACAATAGCCAAGACCACTTAGTAGTCTCAGCTGAGGAGTTTTATTGCCAGCTGTTCCATCTAATTCTGCCTCGGTCTGTCTTAAGCCTTTAGAGAGTGATATAAAGAGATGAGTGTATGCTTTTCACTCAGAAGAAATATATTGGTGTCTGCGTGGAGGAGAACAACAAAATGCAAAGGGTTCTGTTTGGCACTATTGAAAACAAGAAGGGGGGGCTTGCACGCCTTGCCTATGACTGATCGGTGGGGGACAGAAGCGATGTTTCAGCAGTGTTCAGGAGGGAATAATCACCTCCCACTTACCCAGTCATCCTACCGCTGTTCTTTTTGAGCAGTGGATTATGGAAAGAAGCAACCTGTCATCATTCGACTGTCCCTTCTGTTAAATGCTCTCAGGCTTATTCTATATTTGTCTTGCGGGGTTCTACAATAAGTACAGCACTGCAGGCTGGCACCAAGTCAAATTATCCTACTTCAGACATGTGTGAAGACCTAGTTCTCTGGAAAGGGTTCTCTTCTAATGCTGGGACAAGTAGAAAGAGAGGAAGAGGGTGACCAGCAGCAAGGGGGATGGACTCGGTTACAGTAGTGATGGGTGAACTGTAAAAAGGCCTGGAAGACCAGGTTAAGGAATAGAACATCATGGAGAAAAATCGATGTGGTTGCTAAGAGTTCACAACAACCTCACGGCACGTAATCAGTCAGTCAAAAACAAGCGGGCATAACTTCTAAATAAAGGAAGAATTTAAACTGGTCTTTTACTCTTTTCAGTTCCTTTTCTTCCTTAGGAAAATAGAAATGCCTTTTTTCAGAGTGAGTTCTTTCACTGTGTCCTACTGGAACTGTTTTTATAACTAGATGCCCTTCAGTGGGTTATGTTACAGGTCCCTTCTGCATCCAAGAACCACGGGCAAGTCCACGCTTCATGTCTACAGCCCTCACAAGGGCAGGCTCTGTTGGCATTTGAGAACAGTTTCATCAAAATAATCCATACTCCTGGCCTGAGATATATCACAAAGCTTATCTGCCCTACTTCTTGGGAGCAAAGAATAAAGTGGAAATGAATAGGCTGCCTACATTAAGATGCCATCTATTCACAGCAGAGTTTATTAAATTGGAATATTAGGGGTGGGAAACAGGCCTGATATATGGAATAATTTTTAAATATTCTGGGGCTGAATTTCTGTGTGCTGCCTGCAACTTGCTTTTGAGTATAGAATTGGTGTGGACTGTATTGTTAGTTTAAATTTTTTATTTATAAAGTTTAGTAGTTGTAAGCAACTCTTGAAAGTAACAACAATCTATTTCTAAAATTACATTCTGAGTCTAGAAAGGGCTTGTAATCATAGCTAAGATGAAAAGAAGCCTCTCTATTTAAAATTGGAGCTCTCAACTACTGCAACTTCTTGAACCCACTTAACAGTAGGCAAAGGATTAGTGGGGTACCATTGATTGTAATGGGATTATTGTAAAAATAAGCATAACTGCCAATAAATGTGCTGTTGTAAATCCTGTTATCTCTTAAAAATATGCAATCAAAATATTGCCACTACTAAGTGGGGGAGAACATAGCTGTCAATATTAACTGAAGGGAAACTGGGAAACTATAGTAGGATGTTACTAAATTGATTTAAAAAAACAATAGTAACCACTTTTTTTCTTATATAGTTCCATTCATACAACTTTCCAATGAAAACCTTTCCAATGAAAACCTGCACACAATACGGTGAAAAACAAAACAAAAAACTGCATAGGGGTTCATTCACAAATGCACTGTAACAGGACTCAAATCTAGTCCTGATTTGATTTCAGTTCTTAATTCCTTGATCTAGGTTTTTGAATTTGTCAGTGCTGAAGTATGTACAGGAAGGGACTCAAAAAATTAAAACTGCTGATTAGTATTGGATCTTACTTAGTCTTCACAAGAAGGAGAAGTCAGACAAGTGGCGATGAAGAACAGGAAGTTGTGATACGTGGCAAACATCTACACAATCACTCCATGGTTTGGCTGTTGCTGTACTGTTATTTCTCTGGTTTAGATTGTAGTTGTCGGAACCATGACAGTAGTTTTGTTGTAGTTCCTAACAATATTAGCCTTCTTGCATTTTAAAAACTACACAATCTGCTTGCTGATTAATTTCTTATCCCTTTTTTAGTCCATTAATGCAGCTTTGCTGTTGTTTGTTCAAATATATTGTGATCTTGCAACCACATGGTGATAAATTGGCAGACTGTTTTGCTATACCTTTGCACTGAATTTCTGACAAGTTTTTTTTAAACAGGCTGAGAATTGGAATATTTCCAGCTTTCCATGGGTTTGTTCAAATAGAACTGTTTATGTTTCCTTATTGAAGACTTGTACGGAATAATTCAATCAGAAATGTTTGTACACAAATTAGCTCAGTTTTTGGAATATAAAAAAAAAATCAAGCACACAATATCTAAACTAGAACATAATTCCCAATTAGGCAAATTATACTTCTCCAGTGGGAGGAAAAATTGTATTTAGACAACTGTCAGCATGGAAGCTAATGATACATGTCAGCAGAATTAATACATTTCCATATTGAAAATCATCAAACACATCAAGATTGCTAAAAGATCCCTGAGATTCAAAAAGTACCCCAATGTCCTGATCTTTATCTGCCTTTTTTCTCATGTTTCATGAAGAAAATCTTCTGTGGTCCTTAAGAATTTTATAATTTGATGGCCCAGAATGAAAAAAAGAAATAACAATTTTCTCAGCTTAGTCTACAAACAACTGCTGGTTTTTGGATTATACTTTTTTTTAAAAAGAATTTGAACAAGGATTTTTAACTCCCTGATTTGGTTAAGTTCAATGGATTATTTCTGAAAATCAGAGCATGTGGGAATAATACTGTACTGGCCAAAATAAAGCAAATGTATGAACACAGATGAGCAGAAAGAAAGCCTGATGGTGACTTAGGTGCCTGTAGTGTCAATGGCAGAAAACCAAATGTGATTATAGCAAAGCACTGGTGTGAATTCATAAGTAAACCTGGTTAGTGATGAAAGGAGTGATGAAGCCTGTTTTTACACTGACCAGTGACCCAGTTTACGGTGACTCATCTCTACTTGAGAAGGATATGTGGAACAAGGTGCTGAGAAGTCGCCCAGATGAATATGCAAGTTTTCTTTCTGATAAGTTGCTTGCATTTACTTGGCTTAGTCCAGGGGTAGGCAACCTTGGCTCTTTTATGACTCGTGGACTTCAACTCCCAGAATTCCTGAGCCAGCATGGCTGGCTCAGGAATTCTGGGAGTTGAAGTCCACGAGTCATAAAAGAGCCAAGGTTGCCTACCCCTGGATTAGTCATTTGGATAGAGCCAAAAGGGATGAGAAGGGCAGTATTGTATGCTTTAATTGGGATTTTTTTTGAGAGAGAGTTGAAACCTGAGGAGGTAGGTGGTATTCTCTACAATTGTGAGTTAAATCCATGGTTTCCCTGGCTTTTTGGTAGGGCATGTGTTGAATTTGTTGGTGTTTACTTGAGATAGAGCATTATACCACCACCCTTGAAAGAGGTAGAGTGTGCTCTTTCCTGAAGATGCCATCTTTCAGTTTGGCCAGATTTATCAACTTTTGCCCAATCTCTAGTGCAGTGTTGAAAAGATGGAGGGGATTCATCTGCAGAAAACCCTAGAGGAGATGGATTATATAGATTCCTTTTCAGTCAGGGTTCAGGCCCGGCCTGGTTGTTCTGCTAGGTGACCTTTATTGTGACTAGGTGAAAGGAGTGCACCTCATATGAAACTTTTAGACCTTTTGTGGTCTTGTATTCTTCTGGACTATCTCCAAGGGTTATAAATAGAAAGCCCTGATCTGCTATAGTTTCTACTCTCTGAAAGGGCAGTTCTAGTTGAAAGTCATGGGGAATAAGTGGTTGAGCTCTTAAGTGCTCCAATGTATACTCTTGAGTGTTCTGGTATCTATATGAAATAGCTAGAAAAGAGCACCCATTGCCTCAGTAGGCCAAGTAGAGGTGCTATAGAGGTCTTGAACTTCTATTTGAAGGCTGTTAGAGAGTGCAAAATCCTACTGCTAAACATCATGACTATCTGGAAACATTGGCCTTGATGGTTGCTCTTGAGGTGTCCACACTCCCCCAAAGGAGCTGATCAGTGATTTCTCTATAACCCTGCCATGTAGTTTATGAAAGAGCATCAGATGGAAACTATCACCAACGTGGTCTTTGCCTACCTTTGACTTGACCCCCTCTTGGATTGGACTGCTGCAGTGTGCCTACATGGAGCTGCCTTTGTAGATAGCTTGGTGACTGTGAGTTGTGACAATTTACTGTAGTTTGTAGAATACAGCAACACTCATGTTAAAATTGCTGCCACTGGTTACTGGTTGACTTTCAGCCCCAGTTCAAGGAGCATCACCTACAAAGCCCCCTACCAAAAATACCAGAACCGCCTTGCCAAGCATAGGCCATTGGTCTGTCCATTTCCTTCTGAACATTGAAAGGGGGAATGGCCTAAGAATCTCCCTTCCTTGTGAAGCAAGAGGAGTGAGGGTTAGAAGAAAGGCCTGCCCAGTAACAAGTCTCACTTTATGGAGCATGCTATCCCCAGAGGTATGCCTGGTGCTGAACCTACTTGCAATTTGGAAGAGCCTTAAAATCATTTTATTTCAATGACTTTTTGGCTTGTAGACTGACTGGGAACTGCCATCTGGTTGTAGTTGTTTATTATGTTTTGGTTATTTTGGGTTTATTGTGCTTTTTTTTTTTTTTTTGCTGTGCACCATTCACAATCTTCTAATTGGGGCAGTTTAAAGTTGTCAAATAAATAAAATAACCAGAAAACTTTCCATTTAAAGCTCTTGCTGTGCAACTTTAATTAAATTATTTGGCATCATAAAATTTACCCAAGTAAAAAATGAGTGGAACTGAAAAGTTGTGATCTGTTCAGCCTCTAGTTCGGACAGCGATACAATGAACAGCTTACCCCTTCATTTCCTTTTGGGTTTGTCATAGCATCCAGTGTGATTTTGCTGTACTTGTTACCTAATTCTTTCTTTAGTTCTGGCAGTTCTGTGAAATCAGAATTCTTTTAGTTAACCACTTTTATCTTTTTGCATTTTAATGCATACAACATTACTTGATCTATTTTATATATTTTTTCTGGCCTAGGTTTTGACTTTTTAATCAATAGTATCATTCTAGTCTTCTAGTTTAAACAGAAGCCTTTTTTATAGTCCCTATTAAAGATAGCAAAAAACGATGGTAACTTAATGCTAGGCCATGTACTTTGAATGCTAAGATCCTAGGTTCCATTCCTTACATTATCTGATTAAAATGGTGCCAGATAGTCTACAGATATTTGTTTTATTAAGTGTAAGTAGCCAGTGCAATATTTTTCAGCCGTCTCTTTAAAGAATGGATTTTGAATCAGACCCCACCACTAATCTGCCATTTTATTCAGGAAAAAAACCAACTTCATCCTTAGGTCTGTTCATTCTCCCTTCACAAAGAAACTCCTGATTCATTTATTTTACTAACTTATTTTATTTTAAACCTGTATAGCCATCCGTGTTTTAACAACAACCCTTGGGGGGGGGGCACAAAACAGTAAAAATAACAAATTCCCCCCAAACAATCATAATAAAAATCAGTGAAATACAATAGTTCATAAAAACTGGTGACACCTCAAAGCAGCATGCTGCCATACATTCGTATACTGTCCTAGCTTACTTATCCAGCCTCATCTTACTGCAACATTTGTGGAAAGGGTCAGGCTTTCTGGAAGGCAAGGACCATGGGGGTCTGCTGGATCTCTGGTAGGATATCCCATAGGGCAGAGCAGCTATGGAGAAGGCAAACTTCCTAGATCCCGTGACTATATGATAAAGTTTCAAAGGGACCTGGAGCACACCCACCCTATCTGAGCTGGTGAGAGAGACAGATGCTCTCAAGGAGAGGCAATCCCACAAGTAGCTTGGTCCCATGCAGCAGAGTAATATAGGCACCCAGAATCACACACACTGGCACATTCTGGAACAATTGCAGCTTCTGGATGGTCTTCAAGGGCATCCTTATGAAGAGCACATTTCAAAATCCAATCAGGAAGTGAGCATGGCATAAATACTGTACATTATCCATAGTTGCAGTGGACATTTTTTTCATGTAGTGTACTTGGTGTCTTTGCCATGTCGTAGTATTAAAAACAAATACATCAGATTCCTTTAAACTGCAGATTAGTTACGTGATTCAGATGGTACAGTGTGTTAATAATAGCACACTAACTCCTGAGAAATGTGTGAAGACATGAGTTTTAAATGAAGAACGTTTACACACTATTTATTGGAATGCTTGGTACACTTTCATGGAAGTACCATGGAATCTTAAGAATCTGACTGCATCATTTTGGACATTTTAAACATTTTTATAAAAAGTCTGTTTTAGGAAAAAAAAACGGGGAGAATTGTTGTGAAATATTTTTTGTTTGAGATGGGACTACTGGACCTTCTCTTCCAGGGCTGTAGTACACTTTAGCCCTTGAACTGATTAGTTTTATGTATCATATCCCCTACATGTCTGAGAATATGCTTTACTTTAAAATTATTGAAAAATTATATTAGTTAATACAACTAGAGCCTTCTTAAGCCTGGGACTTATTCCCCAAATTTTTAGCCCACATAGTCATTCTTGATGGACTTTTGGAGAGAGGAGGGGTTATGTTTGGAGATCAAACAGGTTTAGAAAGGCTGAAAAACAATAGCTAATCAAGATTTCTCAATCTTGGCCACTTGAAGATGTGTGGATTTCAATCCTCAGAATTCCCAGCCAGTATGAAAAGAAAAATGACAGAAAAGAAACCAGGTGCAAGGTATTCTTTTTTCCTTTTCCATCCACATACATCTCATGTTTTCATAGCATGCCTCTTCGTCCTTTGCTACTTGATCCACTTTTCAGGATGGGGTAAGTAAAAATCTTTAACATGCCTTGCTGTAGCACTGCTACTGAGAACAGAAATAGAAGCAGAAATTTATTACATGCGACTTCTTCCTTAAAGAGGATTCTTATTGCTTTGAGATAATAAACAATAGACTTAAGAGAGATTCTGATTCAGTTAAGCATGACCTCTCATATTACATGTGGCCTTTGGACTTTCCCTCCCAAATTTTAGATTCATAAACTATGAGGATCTTTTAGTTGAGGATTTGAGAAATTGGCAAGCAAGACAGGTTTCAACCATATATTGATTTCAATGCATTATCTGGAAGAAAGTGAAATTAGAGCAGGGAGAACAATTTATTAGGACTATGAAGATGGTGCATTGCAAAACATGTCAGTATTAAAGCCATCACCATTTTTGGAAGGATCTGAAGGCTGCTGCAGAAATTATATCCAGATATATTCCATATATGTGTGTGCATACATATGCACATACATACATATATTCACTTAGGTCTTGGATATATACAAAATAAATTGGCTGAAGTTATAAAAAATTAAAGGGCAAGTACAAATGACAAACCTTGGAAAAGTACTTTCTTACTGGATCTACAAAAAAGGCTTGTTAAACCTTGGAAAGTCTATGCAATGGAATAAAGAAGAATTTAAGGGAATTCAAATCCAACAGCAATATTTGGAAGAGCTAAAGATTAAGCTGTTAGAAGTAAAAAGAAGAAATTGGTTTATTTTATCAATGTTAAAATTATATGTATAATATAATTATATATATAAAACGTTACTATAGTTCTCTATGCTTGTTGTAATGAAGGTTGGCGGTCACTTCTTTATATACACGTAGTCCTCGACTTACAACAGTTCATTTAATGACCATTCAAAGTTATAACGGCACTGAAAAAAGCGACTTATGACCATTTTTCACACTTATGACCATTGCAGTATCCCCATGGTCACATGATAAAAATTCAGACTCTTGGCAACTGTCTCATATTTATGACGGTTGCAGTGTCCCGGGATCATGTGATCACCTTTTACGATCTTCTGACAACCAAAGTCAATGGGGAAGCCGGATTCACTTAACAAACATGTCACTAACTTAACAACTGCAGTGATTCACTTAACAACTGTGGCAAGAAAGGTCCTAAAATGGGGCAACATTCACTTAACAACTGTCTTGCTTAGCAACAGCAATTTTGGGCTCAATTGTGGTCTTAAGTCTTTCCTTTTTTATTCTTTTTTCTTGCATTTTTTATTCTTTTTTTTCTATTGTTTTGTTCGTATTAGTTTTTAATATTCTAATCAAAATTCTTGATAAAATTATATACAAAATAAAAAGGGAAAGCTGCAGTGTAGGTGAAATCATTTCTTCCTTTAAGCTGCAACTGCTCTATGATTCATGATAGGAGAAAACTTGTTGACCTGTGGGCAACTGTGCAAATAGCAATAGCACTTACACTTATATACCGCTTCACAGTGCTTTACAGCCCTCTCTGAGCGGTTTACAGAGTCAGCATATTTGCCCCCAACAATCTGGGTCCGCATTTTACCGACCTCGGAAGGATGGAAGCTGAGTCAACCTCGAGCCGGTAAGAATCGAACTGCCGAAGTGCTGGCATTTAATAGCATTTAGCATGCAGATGCTTAAGCAGTATTTGAAGGAGGAAGTGTGCTCCACGTCCAACCTTTCTTTTCCATTTGGCTAAATTGTAAGGATCAACACATTGAAAGCCTGAGCACTGCCATTTCTTAAAACTCCGCTTGATTTGTTTAGACCGAAGATAATTACAGAAGCTAGACAGAGGAAGAAAAGTCTGCCAGATCCTTTTTTTGTGTGTGCCTAAAACCAATGGCTGTTTTAATAGATACAAGCTAAATTGGAACTTAAGATCTGATGGAAGCAAAGTGTAGAAATCAGTGTTTATTGTGGAATTACAGAGAAAATTGGATTCTCCTTTAAACTGGAATTGAAACACCAGTGAAAATCTCCATTTGCAACTGGAAATTATCAATGGAAAAGCAGTAAATAAATGCTAAGTCCTCCTCCAAGCAAACATTCTGAAGTAAAATTAAGTTGCAGATCTTTCCAAAGTCAATTTTAAGAATGGTGGGAGATGGACATATGATCCACAGCAGTCAAAACCATACATTGCTTTGCTTCCTGCGATTATAAAAGCCTAGATCAGCACAATATCACTGAAAAAGAAAAACAAGAAATTCAAGAAGAAACCAGCATGGCTGCACAAAGATATCTCTGACAAACTGAAAGACAAAAAGGACAAATATAAAAAATGGAAAGAGGGGCACATAACTAAGGCCGATTATCAGCAGACAGCCAGAACATGCAAAGATGAAGTCAGGAAAGCAAAGGCTCAGAACGAACAAAGACTTCCAACAGAAATCATGGATAATAAAAAAAGTTTCTTCCAACATATTAACAACAAGAAAAAAGTCAAGGAAACTGTAGGTCCACTAAAGAGAGAAGATGGCAAAGAAATAATAGGCAACAGGGAGAAAGCAGGGCTGCTTAACTCATACTTTGCATCAGTCTTCACACAAAAAGAAACTACAGCCCAACATACCAAAAAACCCACTGCAAAAGACAAATTAGAAAGAAAAATTAAAATAAGAAAATGGTAAGAGAACACCTATCCGTTGACGAATATAAATCACCAGGGCCTGACAGATTACATCCCAGAGTTCTGAAGGAGCTGACAGATGTTATCTCAGAACCACTGCACCACATTTTTCAAAAATCCTGGAGCACCGGGGAAGTACTTGAGGATTGGAAAAGGGCTGATGTGGTTCCCATCTTCAAGAAAGGGGGGGGAAATGGACCCAGGAAACTACAGACCAATCAGTTTAACATCAATACCTGGGAAGATCCTAGAAAAGATAATCAAAAAACAGACCTGCGAACAACTAGAAGCAAACAAAGTTATAACTAGTAGCCAGCATGGGTTTGTTAAAAACAGATCATGCCAAAACAATCTTATTTCATCCTTCGACAAAGTGACTAAACTAATAGACCAGCAAAATACTCTGGACGTAGTATACTTAGACTTCAGTAAGGCATTTGATAAAGTAGACCATAACCTACTCCTTGGTAAGCTAGAAAAAGGTGGAATAGACAACATCACCACCAGATGGATCTGTAGCTGGCTGGCAAACCAAACTCAATGAGTAGTCCTCAACGGCACTACATCCACATGGAGAGAAGTAAGCTGTGAGATACCACAAGGTTCCATCTTAGGCCCAGTACTCTTCAATATCTTCATCAATGACTTAGATGAGGGAATTGAAGGGGAACTCATCAAATTTGCAGATGACACCAAACTGGCAGGAATAGCCAACACCCCAGAAGACAAACTCAGGATCTAAAAAGATCTTGACAAACTCGAACAATGGGCCCTATCCAACAAAATGAGTTTCAATGTGGAGAAAAGCAAAGTTTTACATTTAGGCAGGAAAAATCAAAGGTACAAGTACAGTTTGGGCAAGACCTGGCTTAAAAACAGTAACTGTGAGAGGGACCTTGGAGTCCTAGTGGATGATCACTTAACCATGAGCCAGCAATGTGCAGCAGCAGCCAAAAAAGCTAATACAATCCTGGGTTGTATAAACAGAGGCATAGAATCAAGATCATGCGAGGTATTAGTACCGCTTTATAAAACCCTAGTAAGACCACACATGGAATACTGCAGCCAATTTTGGTCACCATATTACAAAAAAGATGTTGAGAGTTTGGAAAAAATTCAGAGAAGAGCAACTAAGATGATCAAAGGTCTGGAGACTAAAACATATGAAGAATGGCTGCAGGACTTGGGTTTGGCTAATCTAAAGAAAAGAAGAAATAGCAGTATTCCAGTATTTGAGAAGCTGCCACAAAGAAGAGGTGGTCACATTATTCACCAAAGCACCAGAGGGCAGGACAAGAAATAATGGTTGGAAACTGATCAAAGAGAGAAGCAACCTGGAATTAAGGAGAAACTTCCTGACAGTGAGGACAATTAACCAGTGGAATACCTTGCCCCCAGAAATCGTGGGTACTCCGTCACTGGAGACTTTTAAGAAGAGACTGGACAGTCACTTGTCTGAGATGGTATAGGTTCTCCTGCTTGAGTGGGGGCTGGACTAGAAGACCTCCAAGGTCCCTTCCAGCTTCTATTCTATTCTATTCTATTCTATTCTATTCTATTCCCTCATAATTCTTTGAAATGAGAAGTGTTATGGTTTGAATCCTATGATGGGGCCCTCTTCTAGGTGGCAGATTTAAGGTGTCATGAAAGGGCAGCCAATAGGTAATTATTTATCACAGTTTTACTGCCAGAAATGGGGTAAGAATGCTTGGGGGATTTTCTAGATCATGTGCCAGAAAAAAACATGGCTAACTGTGTAGCTCTCACTTTGATTGGATTGGATAGGTATCCCCTTTCCTGTTCTGCCTCGGGCAGAAAAAAGTTATAAACCAGTCCTTGTAAATGGACAACTCTTCTGCTTGGATGCCTCAATGTTTATATAGCCTCTCCCTCCCTCCCTCCTCCAATCTTCTTCTCACAAGTGCAGATATTTAAGCAAGAAATCTTCTGTCTGAGACATGAGTGGGCAGCTTTCTACTGAAACCTCTTCCAAGTGCCATGATAAGTGTTGAGGAAACAATTCTTAACTGATGTTGAGGGTTCTTTTAATGTTTAATCCAATGAATAGGCTTAAAGCATTAACATTACCTTAGTTCTCAAAAGAAAAAAAATAACATACCAGGCAAAATTCTGGACAATCCCAGGCCCATGCACTTATATGGTGCCTTTTTGTGCAGCTATGTCCTTTTACACCAACAGAAGCACAAGAAAATGATATCCACCTTGCTTTAATTTTAGTGTACTAATACCCTGTTTTCCCGAAAGTAAGTCCTACCCCGAAAATAAGCCCTAGCTTGATTTTTGGGGGTGGGACTAATATAAGCCCTACCCCAAGAATAAGCCCTAGTTTGGGGCGAGGCACACACCTAAAAATCAAGCTAGGGTGGACGTGGGGGTGTGGAGCTGCCCACACGCCCCGCACCCACTCATCTTGCAGCCAGGCCTCTCCTCACCGGCCCACTTCTTCTGTGGTGTCTTCTGCAGCCATAGGCCTCTCCTCGCCGGCCCACTTCTTTTGTGGCGTCTTCTGCAGCCAGGCCTGCGTTTCTCAGTCACAGGCCTTTCCGGAAGGCCACTGCAGCCGAGAACCGAGCTGTGGATTGAATCCATAGCTCTGTACTCGGCTGCAGGAGCCTTCTAGAAAGGCCTGACTGCAAAATGCAGGCTGGAATGCAGCTGCAGAATGAAGCTGCTCCTTCGATCAGATGAAGTGGGCCAGCTGGGCAGGGCTGTCGGTGCCAGAGTTGAGTATAAAAGACACCCCCTGAAAATAAGACCTGGTGCCTCTTTTGGAGGTAAAATAATAATAATAATAATAAGACCCGGTCTTATTTTTGGGGAAACACGGTATATACTGGTACAGCCATTTGTTTGAAGTTAAAACAGCACTGAAAAAAGTGGCTTATGACCGTTTTCACACTTACAACAGTTACAATATCCCCGTGGTGCCATGATCAAAATTCAGATGCTTGCCAACTGACTCGTATTTATGACGGTTGCACTGTCCCGGGGTCATGCGATCACCTTTAGCAACTTTCTGACAAGCAAAGTCAATGGGGAAGCCAGATTTCACTTAATGATGCTGTTACTAACTCAGCAACTTCAGTGATTCACTTAACAACTGTGACAAGCAAGGGACATAAATGGGGCAAAACTCACTTGACAACTGTCTTGCTTAGCAGTGGAAATTTTTGGGCTCAGTTGTGGTTATCCGTCAAGGATTACCTGCAGTAGGGAACTTTCTGTAGATACTAATCCAGGGGTCTTCAAACTTGGCCCTTTTATGACTTGTGGACTTCAACTCCCAGAATTCCTCAGCCAGCGTGCCTGTGTTACTACAGGAGGCCAGATGTGTATCTCTTGAAATTGGTGTGTTGTTGTGTATAAAAGAATGTGCCTGCAGAAGGAAAGTAGGTTTTCCTTGTCATTAGTTAAAGCAGCTGCAGCTCTCATTGTCAAGGCTGAACAAAAGATAATAAATGGCAAAGCAAGGTAATCTGTAAATAGCATTTTGGTGACTATATCAGAAACCAGATAACTACACTGTCTCTTGCCTTGCCCATATCCCAGTTATTTGGATACTCTTTGGTACAAAATAGATTTGTGATCGCTATTGTTTATCCTAATCTTAATTTGGGGGGTTAATTTTTTCCCCAAGAGCAGCAGGCAAAAAAACTCTGCAGGTATGTCTGAGAAATAGGTTAAGCAATTTCTACTTGCAGAACACTGATTAATACCAAGGGGAGAATTTATTCCTGCATTTAGAAAGCTGCATTTATATTTTGTTTCCCAAAATGATGGGCAGTTTTTCTTGTAATTGTGGGGTAGCTCAGCTAATAATGGTTCCAGACGTGCTGTCTTTTCCAGTTCTAGTATTTGGGAGCTGCAGATTAGGATAATAAGGACTTCAGAGCTTCAGGGATCACCTTGTGTGTTAAAGAATCTTGATGCATCTTTCTTCCATGTGGATAAGGATGATGCTAGCTATTTCAGGATATGTATGAAGATTTCCCGATAAAGTTAGATTTAAATATATGTGCTTGTTGAAGGGCAAGGCACAGTACATTCTCAATAAGTAAAATAAATGCTGATGTATTTTTCAAGGAACATGCAAGCTGCTGTCCTTGTGATGTTCTAATGCCCAGCAAGATATTAAGTTTAGTTTAGTTTAGTTTAAGGTGCAGGGAAGCCAATCCTTCTTTCTGAATGGTTGAACTGCAATGTATAAGAGATTTATGGGACGTTAGTTGCTTTCCTGAGCATTCAGGTTCAAAGTGGTATATAAAACAGGAAGCACTTAATCACAAAAGTATATTATATCAAGGCTTACTTGAGAACAAACCAGGTGGTGCATTTGTATGAATGTCTTTATTGACATACAAAGGGGTTTAAGAGTGACTTCAGAGGTGGCTTCAAATATTTCTGGCTGGTTGACTGACTGGCCTTAACTCTAGGAAAATTGTATTCAGGAAGCAACAAGTAGACATGGGGAGAACAGATTAATCTTGAAGCTTTTCACTGCTGAGGATGGAGTTGCCCAGGTGATAGTAAAGAAAGAGGGGTTGTTGTTTGAGTATGTGGATAATTATTGAATAAAAGAGTTCAGTCAAGAGAGATTCTGGCCTAAAGAAGAACAGCAAATTGATGATTTGTCACTAAATTGGTACCCAAAGCCAGCTGGGTCATTTGAACACATGAGACAGAAAATATCACAAGTACTCCCCCCCCCCCCATTCCTGTGGAATCCTTGTTGTGAAAATACCAGAACAATCAACAACATAGCTAATAACTTGCTGCCTTTTCATGGCACCCTGCCTGGAGCAACTCTATTATTTCACCTCTGTTGGTCTGGTGTGGGGATGGGGTGGGGTTGGGTTGGGTAGAGCCATCAAAGAAGAGACAAGGAAGGATGCTTTCAAAGATTAACATAAATAGATTAAAGAATAATTGCTCTGGACCTCCAGGCTCCACTATTCATCAATGCTTCTTTATCGAAAAGTCTAGAGAGACAGTAATTTAGTTATTCAGGCATTTGAGCAAAAACTGCTTTGTCAAAGGACATTTAAGAGTTTAATCTGAAATTCCATTCAGTGGTAAATCTTTCTCTGGTTTGTACCAGTAGAAGAGAAGATGGTAAAAGCAGGAAAGTGAGGAATATCCTTTAATTAGTTCTAGGATGACAGAAGAGGAGAGATGATCTATATTTTAAATATATAAAATGGGTGTTCCATCATTTTAGTCTGATGGAGAAATTTACTTACAATAAAATATTGAACATAGAAATGACTAAGGTCTCTAGGGGAAAAAAGTGCATGTGCTATACCTATTTGATCTTACTGATTGACTGAATCATTTAAATTCATTAAATTTGTATCCCAGACTTTCTTCCAAGAATCTAGTAGTGAACTAGCTCCCAAAACTTTTGTTTGCCAAGTTTTGTTCATCATCCTAACAATACCATTGCTGGCTTTCTTCATATCCTTGGTCTGAATTGGCTCCAGATTTACATGAGAGAGCCCTATTGAACTCAAGAGATATAATTTAGCCATTGTAGCTTTCATATTTTATTTTAAATATGATTGTCTGGATGCTTCCCATTCTCTGGAAGGAATAATCCAGATGTAAACTGTATCTGTACATTTTAGTTTGTGGCTTTGCTTACTTCCTAAGGTATGATTTTCTAGTATGTTTTGTAAGTATCTACTCTAGAAACAAATTCAATGGAATTCAGTGGAATTTATCTTAAGGTAAATGGGTAGAGAAACTCTTGTTTGCTTGGAGGTACCTATTTTTCTTTCCAACTTGTCTGTGATACCAATGCATTAAGGAGTGTATTGTAAAGTGGGTTTACCTGATTTTTAGACTCTCTGTTGTTCCAGATATTTGGGTGATAGCATTTCCTATAGAAGGACAATGGTGGGCTTTTATGTTAGGAAAAAAGTTTGCAGTTAATCCAGTATTTCTCCTTTACAGTGGAATTAATTTTAGGAAAACTGCTGATCAGACGTATGGCATTGTTCTATTTGCAAACATTGCCTACACATTATGTTGATTTTAACTTTCCCTCATTTTTCTGGCTTATGTATACTTGCTTCATACCTCCTATGCTTCACTGAAAGTACTGAATCTGAAATTGCCAAATTTAAGAAGGCCTTCATTAGTTCAGGTACATTCCTCTTAAGTGAATATAAAAACACTCTAAATTCTGAAGCATATGGCAACCGTTTTCCAGTTCTGTAAAGAACTATTTGCACAATACTCCCTGACATTTGTATTTGAGTTATTTATGACAAAAAGCATCATTAGAGTTGGCATAGCCTGGGATGGGGCAACAGTTCCTGTTAATGGGACCAGCACATCTAAATGGCTTCACTGAAAATGAATTAGTCACCCCTGTGGATACACTTTGATACACCAAAACGTTGAGGTGTTATGAAGCTTGTTCTATGTCTGGATTTCTAATTAAGAGGAATAATCATAGCACATTTTCGTAAGAGGTTGACAGCTCTTAGGGCTTCACATATAAAGGGTCTATGGTAAGTCTAAGCTGCAGAGATTATGTGGAACTCTTTACATATAGTATTAACGCAAGATTTTGTAATACTTTGCCTTCTGCCTTTGATCGCTTTGCGTACATCCCCAATGCTCAGCTTCCTAATTCACACCCATTGGGCATGTGCTGACATGTGACTTGCTGAGCCAGTTCATGACATTTTTTCTCTCTGACCTCTTAGTCACACTCCCTCTGCCACAAAATTCTGTCTCTACCATTCATCTTTGCCATTCGCCTCGGGAGCCAAAAAGAAAACGCAACGTCCCTGAGTGGATGCACGATTTTTCTTCAACTGATCACCTGTGTTGTAGGGTGAAATTGAAGGGAGAAATTTTGGCTGAGACCATGGCAAAGAAGTAGACAGTTGTTCTGTTCCAATTCACAATGCCCCTCTCAAATATATACACACCTCTTATTTGCAATAGATGGAAAACTTTGATTTTGTACTATGGGGGATTTGCTTCCTGCTGGCAAAAGCAAATTTGGAGGAAGGGAGGAATGTTAAAGCATCGATCTCCCTATCCCATTAACTATTTTGTGAAGCTCTGTGATAAATATTGCATCAATTCTATTGGTCAGAATTAATGATGCTGACTGGATCCTCAGATTTCATCAGGTCTCCCATCCTGTTGGATCCAGGATTTGTACAGTTAAACAGTGTCCTTCTCCAGTTCTTCTCCAGTCATAGGCATCCGATATCTTTTATCCAGAGTTATGATGGGTATGACTTTAAAGTGCTTAGATTTGATGCTTGAGCCTGTAATCCAGTTCACATTAACATGAAAATAAATCCTTGTTGGGTTTAATTTAGATTTATTTCTAGGTAAATATGAATAGGATGGGACTTTAACATAAATCTTCTTGTTAATTTCATGTACAGCACCAACAGCTTTCGAGCCCTCACCTCCCGAATCCTATGCTGTGCATATTATAAGCAAAGATAATTTATTCCATCTGAACTTGTTATCAGAATAGTGAACAGTGTAACCGTGTAGTTGATACAGTTGTGGAAGTGCATTCTTGTTCATTGTAATATCAGTGACAAGAAATGTTTTAAAAATACATTACAATATAGCAGGATGGTTAAGAAGCTGGATTTGGAACGGGGTCACGCAGCCACAATCCCACATGCATGTGAATCAGTTGTGGTCCATTTCACAAGACTGTAGTGAAGTAAGCCAACTTGTAATGGTATGTGGGAATGACCATAGGAGATGAGACACAACCAAGGGAATAGTTAAATAAAAGACAACTTAGCCTACAGCAGGAAAGTGGGTGGACAAGTGATTCAGAAGGGACCTTCCTAGTTTCTTGGGCTGAAAAGGGGATGGAGGAAAATATATATATATATATTTCAGACTTGCAAGGTTCTGTTAATGTAACCTTACAATGATGTAACCTTCCTGTCTGGTCTACCTCATAAGGCTGACATAATTTGAGTTCCTACATAAAAGGAGATACACAGATACAAAGAAGGAAGAAAGGAGTGCCACATTTTTTTTTCAGTTTTTAATTCAAAATTGCAGGCTTTGCAAACTCAAGGGTGTTCCATTCCAAATGGTGAAGCCCTGTTTGCTGAAGCTTGACAGGTTGGGTGAAGAACGTACTGTAACAATAACCATGCTTGTTCCAACCGTGCTTATTTCCCATGTGGGCAAGGATTTGCTCAAGGCATGGATATATAATGTTTCCATGAAAGTAGAAAGCTAGGCTTATGTGCATCTGCCATAGATATAGCATCCTAATGCCGTATAGATTTAACACAGTGTGTTAATTTAAACTGAGTTTTCTTAAGAAGAGAGCTAAATAACTGCAACCGTGGCTACAGTAGCTGGAGATCAGCTTCAACCAGATACAGTGCAGCCATATTTAAATTGCCACAAACAAGTCAGCTACAGAAATAGCCCTGCCACCTGCCAGAGGGAGCAATGTGTTGGGGGAAGAAAGGAAACAGGGTCTTGGTGAATCTGCAAAGAAATGTGCGTTTTAGCACAAGGGGTCCCCAACCCCCGGGCCGTGGACCGGTACCAGGCCGTGGCATGCCAGCAACCGGTCCGCACAAACAAGCAAAGCCCCATCTGTGGGATGCAGGCAGCACACAAAACCACGCCCCCTCCAGTCTGCGGAAAAACCTCTCTCTGCGGAACCAGTCCCTGGTGCCCAAAAGGTTGGGGACCTCTGTTTTAGCAGATACCTTTTGATCTTCACTTCTAATCACTGGTCAAGAGTTGAAGGAGCCATGCCCTCTTACCACTCAGAACTAACCAGTCTTGGAACATTTGCCAGTAGGTCTTGAGCAGACCTGCGCATTCTACGTCCCAAGGGCCACATCCAGCCCTTTGCTGTCCCTCTCTGATCCATGGCGGGAGCCCGGTAGATTTTGCCCTCCATAACAGTCCCAGATTTACACGTGACCCTTTAGGAAAATTAATTGCACAGACCTGGTTTTGAGCCATAGGCCTGCCTTGCATAGCTTGCCTGGAGTAAAAAAAAGAAAAGGACCAAGGAATAGAAGGGAACAATTGCTAAGTCCTGTCTACATATCTGGCCACCGCCTTGTTTCCATCCAACAGATACTGCAAGGCAATTGTAATTGAGAAACTAGGCCCACGTGGTTTGTTAGCGTGCAAGAGAAATGCTGAGCTGAAAGACTGTTTTGACATGAAAGGCTTCCTACAGCACACTCCTCTGTGGTCAGTGAATGTTGTGGGGAAAAAAATCTCATGCATAGCCTTTCTCAAAGCAACTTTGCTGAGTTTGTTCCTCTGGTGTCCCATCCAGTAGCAGGGAGTGTTGGCTTGTCTCCTTCTACTGAAAACACAGCTTTCCTCCCAGCCCTTTTTTTTTCTCCTTTTCTTTTTGGGCTGGGTGTGTTTTTTCCCCTCTCCCGAAAATGTATAAGTGTTGCCTTGATCCACATTCCTCTTTACAGGGAGATAAAGATCCTGTCTGGCGCCTGGGTTTCAAATCTGCTGCTTGATTATCTACAGACGCCCTGGTAGGAGAGCCTGAGGCAATAGATAAAGAGAGAAGGAAAGCATTCTTCAGCCCACAGCCGCAGCCAGCCTCTTGTTCCCATAGCCTGTCAGCTCTGCTCACCAGGGCAAGACAAAACCCTATCAGGATATATTAATGTTGCTGCCGCCACTACCTTGGGCCGGGATGGAGGGGAGGAGGAGGTTGCTAACCTCATCCAAGGGGAGTATTGCTGTCTAGCTTCCTCAGGGGAGGCAGGAGAGAAACAAGGCCCAAAGAATGAGAGGAGAGGGGGAAGGTAGGATTAGGGGCAAAGAAAGAGCACTGATTCTGGGGGAGGCCAGGCCAGATGAAACGAATGCATGTAATTGGTGCACTTTTTCTAGACGTTTTCTCCAGAGTTCTCAAGTAAAAAAGATTGGAGTGAAGAGGAAGGGAAAATGTAATAGGGTCCAATTCCCTCCCGCCCCCGCTGAACAGTTCCTTCCCTGATGGATTGGTGCTAGTTAAGAGTCAACTGCTAACTTGGAGCAACACTTGAACCTTGTTCAGCTATAAGCAGCCTTTGAATGTCTTCCCTCCCTCTTTTGGTGTACCTTTAAGGCAGGGGTGTCCAACCTTAGCAAACTTGTGGACTTCAACTCCCAGAATTCCCCAGCCAGCATGTTCATAAGTCTTAAAGTTGCCAAGATTGGACACCCCTGCTTTAAGGGGAGAACCCTGCTGGCAAGTCAGTTTCCACTAGGCTGTCTCAGGAAGGCAAAATAAGAGAGGTTTTGAAATAGTCTGGTGTTCCTCTGTTCACACAAGGTTTACGAAGGGGGAAGCATGGTGAAACCTACCCAGCTAGTTAGCAGTCTTGTGGGTTTGATTTATTTTCCTTTGAAGTCTCTCCAAAATGTCTTTGAGACTTTCTGTGATTTCTCCTTCTCCTCTTGCCTGACTCTAATATGATGCTGGATCAGATGATTAGTCCTGTTCCAAACATCTCCAGTCTAATACTTGCTAGACTTGTTTGTGACTTCCAAAATCCTTCAATGAGCTTGGCGAAGAAGGCCTGTTGGCAGAGATTTCAGGAAATATAGTCCAACACAACTGGAAGGTACCAAACTGGGGGAGGCTGATCTAACCATCTAATGCCACTTGGGCAAGATCCTCAATGCAACAAAAATGATAGTTTCCAAGGTAGTGGAGAAGAAGTGGAATCAAAGGTCTGGTTCGTTAATGTATATTTTTTTACTGTAGCATCAATGAAGATATGCAAGTGATCCTAGTTGCTCTTCATTTGCTCCATTTAGTTTCTGCATTTCTTCCAAGGGGTTCAAGGTTTGGCTTACAAGGATTTAGTGAGATTTGTTAGGCTAAAAGATAATGGTCACATGTGAACTCTGAGCTTGGATATCTTCAGTCCCAATAAGATGTTCTCATCAGTTGCCTCTGGGCAAGATGCACTATATATAAGCTTACCAAATAAATAAATAAAAAGTCTAGAGCAAGTTGGACAATGTCCCTTGGATTAGGGCTGCACCTTCCTTGTCATGATTTGACCTATTTCCATTTTGTTGTGTTTGTTTTTTTAACAATGGAAGTAAGATATTTCCAGGAGGTCAGCTCTTCTTAGTTTCACCCATGATCCCCAAATAGATAAAAATCATGCCAAAGTGGCCATATATTTTGGGCATTTTGAGGAAGATTAAGAGTAGAAGCGGGAATAGTAGCCTCCAATTTGTTACCAAGTTTTTGAATGAAATTGGCTGATAATTCAAAATACAATGCAGGGAGCGACTTCATGGAACCATTTGGGCATAAGTGTAGAAGAAGAGCAGGCAGAGCTAGTGGGTGGAATTAAGTGCATCATCAGTTTAGAATCCCTGTGTTCTCACAAGTTGTCCAACTTCCATTGACTCTTATCTGGCAACAATTTAGTGTTGAACTTTAGTTGACCGGATTCTTGTGTATAGACTTGAATAAATATGTGCTGCAACCTTACAAATGATCCCGATTCTTTGCTCCTAACAATACGTTGCCCAATCCTTTCCAGCATCTCCCAATTCCCTATCTAGAAATTATCTGGTTTATCCATTGAGCTAAACATCATCTACTTAAATACGATTTTTGGTCAATTACTATTCAATTGGATATACTCTTGTTCCAAGCTTTAAGTCATGGTTTGCAAACCTCAGTCCACACAATGTAGATTTACCTATTGCATTAAGGCAAAAACAAAGCAAACCAAATTATGGCATAGTGCAAGCTGAAAAGAAAGTAGCTGCTTTCAGTATCATAAAGAACAACTTGGAAGGTTAATGCAGGAAATGACCAGGAGGCACCACTGTCAAGTCAAATAATAAGCCATTATCATCAAAGAAGTTGGGAAGTTGCTTTTAGTAGGCCGTGATTCCAAATACATCTGGGGACTGGGTAAGTGGATGGAAGACCCAGACAGCAAGTCTTAGGCCATCTGTGTCTCCCTGCTACACCATCTGCTGTAAGGCAAACTCTTGATCCAAGCTGGCAATTCTTCTGCGACCTGACCCATTTATTTGCCTTTGAAACCCCTAAAGTTCTTCCAGATAAGGGGACCACTTTATTCTATCCCCTCCCATATATTGATTTGGATTCTAACTCCAGTTTGTTTTCATCATTAACCTTGGCAACATTAAGACTTGTGGACTTCATGGCTGGCTGAGGAATTCTGGGAGATGAAGTCCTCAGGTCTTAACGTTGCCAAGGTTGTACACCCCTGGTTTACTTGAAATTCTAAATAATGTTGTTTGCAAGGATTCTCCGGATGGGCAATTGCCATGCCAAGTGCTCCACTCCTCCTTGCCTCTAAATATTCAAGAAAAAAGTGTCAAATTATTTGTTGTTAAATCTCTCTCTGAATGATAAACTCTTGGAAAAAATAGGAATGACAAGTTATATAGAACACATTTTTAATTATTTAAATGTCATTCTATGGAGATTAGAACAAAGGTAGGAAATCTTGGACCCCCTACAAGTTGTGAACGACAACTCCCAGCATCTTTCACAACTGGGCACAGCTCCTGGCTGGGGCTGCTGGAAGTTGGAATTCGGTATAATCTGATCAAGAAACCTTTTTTTAATTCCCACTCACCCACTGCATGACCAGACGCAGATCATGTGTTGTTCATCCAGCTTTCAAATCCTTCTTCAACACAGATTGAAATATCTCTCTCCCCATCTCTCCCTTACTTTGTAAGACTTTTGTCCTGTAAGAGCTTTTAGAAGGAAGGGAGGGCGGGGTGGGTGGAGAGGCACAATCTGTTTCGAGCCTTATACGTTCATGATGTATCAGATAGGCAGAATCTAGCTCAGATTTCCAAATCTGTATGGTGTGTACATTAAGAGAGGAAGCTCTTTGTAGATGTGCTAAATATCAGAGGGTTTGCAAACCATCTGATTTTGGTCCTTTGTAGTCTGACCGCCCATGGAAGAAAGTCTACAAGTTACAGTTTATTCCCACTGAAGCCAGAGAGATCTGAGACATTATCTCAAATGTTGGATCATATAGAACAGTAAGCTTGCATGTTTAATTATTTGTACATTATGAGTTTTATGAATTTTTTAAATTGTTTTTACTGCGGGTCCATTTTCATGTACATACGCCTATAAAAATATACATAAATACACCCCCCCTGCAGTTTTGCTGGCAAGAATTTGGAAGTGGTCTGCCATTGTCTACTTCCTTGGGCTGAGAGACTGGGACTGCCCAAAGTCACTCAATTGGCTTTGTACCTAAGGCAGGACTCTAAATTCACAGTTCTTCCAATTTCTAGACTGATGCCTTAACCACTATACCAAACTGGCTCTCTTATTTTCTAAATGTACCCTCAGTAGAACAAATATCTTGACCTTTTTTGAGCTTTCAAACATTTTATTTTGCTTTCATTATAGTTATGTTTTAAACAATTTGCATACACTGTGGTAGTTCAGCAGTTATATTTGGATATAAATCATTATAATTCGAGTCAAAAGTGTACCGCTGTGACTTAAAGTACAGAAAGGCCCAAGATATTGTCTACTCATTACAAACATTGTTGACTGCTTGGTTCTTACTGTTTGTGATGATGGCTCACTTTTTCATAATCTTCTACTAGCTTTCCTATCCTCTTTATGCCTAAGAAACCATTCAGACATCTTTTCACTTTGGAAACTTCACATAGCGTAACTTCCCCCATGGCATTGCCTTTACACTCTATCGTACTCAGATCATGTCATTAGTGAGCTTAAATCATATTCTATTCTTGCTTTTTATCTCTTATGCATAGAAGTCTCATTGATAGGATTTGCACGGTTATATCTAACAGAAAACCTGGTGGTAAGATAAACTCCTCCACTGAGTCAAATTCAACTCCTAATGACTACTGTACATGCATCCTGGAGCTGTTTTAGCAACATTACCAATCTCATTTGCTACTGTATTGTTGCTTCTGGGGTATTATTTTCAACTGTCCTGTCTAGTTTACAGTTTAGAACAGGGGTCTGCAACTTTGGCAACTTTAAGACTTGTGGACTTCAGTTCCCAGAATTCCTCAGCCAGCTATGCTGGCTGAGGAATTCTGGGAGCTGAAGTCCACAAGTCTTAAAGTTGCCAAGGTTGCAGACCCCTGGTCTAGAATAGCGGTTCCCACCCTTTCCTGTTCTGTGGACTGGCAGTGGTAATGGTGGAGGAAAGGAAGAGGGAATGGTTTTGCACGGGCACCTGCCGTTTGTTCAAATGGAGCTTTGCATATTCCCTTGCCACTTGCACGGCCTGATTCCCAGCAGGCCACAGAAAGGTACTGGGCCATGGACTGGGAGTTGGGGACCCCTGGTCTAGGATTATATTATGGCCTCCCATCCAAGAATTGACAATGAATTAGGGGGTATGATGATCTAATCTAGCATTCTGTTCCTACAGTGCCACATAGACACTTATGAGAAACCACAGAAACAGGATGTCTATGCAATGACATATCTAGCAGTTTTGTTTAGCCTTGACATCTCTGGACAGTAACGGTATCCTGCTGTGTCTTCATAGTGATCTTCTCTGAAGCTTTTGACTTCATCCTTAGTTTCTCTCCTCGGTTGGAGGTCAAATGAATATGTATTTTCTTTGTTCAATTTATTTTAGGTTATTTTCAGGTTGCTATTCTGTTGTCTTCAGTTTGTAAGCATCTTATTAAGAGATGCAGAGAAATGGCCTCTTTCATATAAGAAGCCTTTGTGAAGGATAGTCATTCCATTTGTGTCATGCAAAGTATTAGGTTTCTAATGCTTTGAATGAGTTCCATCAAGATACCCTAATGCATGTTAACAATTTCTTTTTAAAGAAGTTGCTTGCCCCTTGCAAGAAGAGATAGATGCCTTCCCTTCCTGCATTGCTGCCAAAAGACTTTTATGTTCTCACTTTGGGACCATACTGTCTAAAGCAGGGGTGTCAAACTCAATTTCATTGAGGACCGCATCAGCATTGTGGTTGTCCTCGGGGGGGCGGGTAGGTGTGGCCAGGGTGGGTGCAGCCTACTGGGTGGGCCTGGATGGAGTGGGTGTGGCCTACTGGGTGGGCATGGCCAGCTCTACATCGTTCACGTCAAGGGTGCCTGGGCAGGAGTGGGACAGATCTGAGGGTCTCTGGCAGAAGGGGTTGGGACCAGGGCAAGCGCCAAGGCATGGTCCACTGGAGGAGCCTACTGAAACCCCTCCCCCAGAGCCCATCAAGCCGGATATGTGAAGTAGGTGAGGGCCATTTGCTGGCCACTTCCAGGCGATGGTGCATTTCTTCATTCCTCACAAAGGGTGACACCTCCCCAGCATGCGCCTAGGAGGCAGGGCCAACGCGGCAGGGGGCGGTTCCTTGCTGTTTCCAGACGGCCTTGTGGAGCTAAGACTGAATGCGTTTCAGCATAGATGGCCACCACAAAATTGTACATTGGCTCCCGGGCGGCCAGGGCCAAGGCAGCGGGGGCCATTCCCTCACTGTTTCCAGGATGGCTTCGCGGGCCACATGAAACCACGTCACGGGCCGCATCCGGCCCCCGGGCCTTGTGTTTGACATGTCTGGTCTAAAGAATAAAAAAAGTTGAACACACTATTCAAATAGTATGTTCAGACTCTCTTATCTAGATAAGGAAACAGCAGCTGTTAAAAGTCTTTCCCATGCACACATTGGAGATGGGAAAATGGTTACAATTCTAATAATTTCTCTGTCTCCTGTTCTTGCTTGTTGCATAATTCTTCGTAATCCCCAAGAGCAGTGCTGAAACCTTTAGTTTCACTCTCTGTTTCAAAGTATTGCCCAAGTCCATCTTGACTCCATTTTCCTTTTATCCCTTACAAATCTGAAATCCAAACAGACCAGGGAAAATGTTTTTTTTTCCCCTGAGATCAACTGCCATTATATATGTTTTCTCATTTCTGGTATATTTTCCGTGACACTTTCTGATTTTAGTATTTGATTCTGTGCTTGAATTGAATATTAGAGAGACACGGGCCCTCCATTCCTAGAAAGTATTTTAAAAAATGAAATAAAAAATTATTTTTATGGCTGCCTACAGCAGATACTAGGTATTGTGGGCAGCTGTGGATCAGGAGCCAAAGAGATTATGGTCCTTTGATTGCCTGCTTGCATATCCCTTTTCCCTTGTCTGGCATAAAGTTCCATAAAACCACTACTTGAAAAAGAAAAAGCTGCTGACAAGCTCTTGCTTTGAAGCTCTTAAATGTTTCCCTTTAGTAGCAGTTCTGTCTGGGCTCTCAGTTAAGACTCTTCCTATACCCTAAAAGAGCCATCCCATTTTTATTGCTTTTTAATTAATAACAAAAAAGGGGGGGGAAAGAACCAGACCCAAAAACAATTGTGATAGCAATAGCCAGAGTGATACCTACATTGTCAAAGAGAAGAATAAAATAAGAACACATAACTATCGCATTATACTTTGAGAGGAGTTAAGCTGCATCCATTATGGATTTGCAGCAACGTGCCCATTTGTAAACAAATAGAAAATAAGGTCTCACATCTTCCCAAACGTGAAAGGGGGAAAAATAGAGAAGATTGGCTGGGTTTTCATTCACCTCTGTGGATTCAATTTGTTATTTGAATCTCAGACCTGGAATCTATGTTAATGTCAAGAAATGCTAGTGATTGGGTTTTTTTTCCCCTATTAGATATTTTCTGAAACTCATGGAAGGCCCAAAAAGGAACTGATGGGATGATGTTCTTCCAAGGTTGTTTTTTGGCCTGTGTAAAGACCCCCTGTACAAATTTGAGCTTTTCCTTCATAAAGATAGCTAGCAAATTAGGCTCTAGAGCACAGGTGTCAAACTTGCCACGTCACATGATGTGTTGCGATGTATTGCAACTTTATTTGCATTGCCGGAGCTGGAGTGGGCGCAGCCTCCGTATGATGCAACTGGCCCGTGGGCCGGCAGTTTGACACCCCTGCTCTATAGTAGGGGTCTCCAAACTTGGCAACTTTAAGACTTGTGGACTTCAACTCCCAGAATTTCTCAGCCAGGTTGGCTGAGGAATTCTGGGAGTTGAAGTTCACAAGTCTTAAAGTGTCAAATTTGGAGAGTCTTGCTCTAGAGAAAACAAGGTCTCAGAGTCCATGAAGAAGCTGGCAGGACAGTTTCAGATATCCTAGCCCCAAACCATTGAATCTGAGGTAGTACCCTGAGGGAACTATTTCTAGAAGTACAATTACAGGAGGAAATGATTTGGGAATATCATGAGATAACAATTCTGAAGTTTTTATGGAAGGATGGTTTGACCCGCGTATGAAAGTAACACTGCTGCTCTCTGTTGGTTTGTTTTAGTGCCAGTTCTACATGAATTAAAAAAAATATTGACCAAATTATAAATGCTGAGAACA
Source organism: Azemiops feae (assembly GCA_023970755.1). Taxonomy (NCBI): domain Eukaryota; kingdom Metazoa; phylum Chordata; class Lepidosauria; order Squamata; family Viperidae; genus Azemiops; species Azemiops feae. The sequence goes on along the minus strand of JALGBA010000452.1, from coordinate 861,789 downwards.
ATGGAGTGATTCCTGGTTCTTTTCCACCCAAAGGAGTTATGTAAAAGGAGTCAGTATTCTGTCTATCCCAACAGAATGAGAATTTATGATAATTTCCCAAAAACTGAATGAAATGAGACAAAATTTGATGTTGGGGAAGAAGCCATCAAAAAGGAAGGTTAAAAAATAGCCTAGATCAGGCTGGGGTCTGTGCAGGGTGGGATTCCCCCACTGCATCATTGTGGATGAGGCCCTTGGCTTAAAATGTTGCTAACTCCTCCATTTTAAACTGTCTCTTCTTTCCTTTCTTTTGGGTACCTGACTCATAGGAGAGCATACACACCCTATGCTGTGCTTTCCAGTGTAAACTTAATAACACAGAGAGATGAAACTTGTTGGGAGATACAGACATGCACATGGGTGTGTGAGTGTATATGTGTACACATACACACACAAACACACTAACAGAACCACCTACAGCCGGTGATGATAAATGAGTGGGATATAGTTTCAGAAATCTGATCCTGAAGGTATTCTCTACTTTGTAAAAGTATTTGCTATACAAATGTATGCTATAGTGGTATTTGACAATTTCAATATAATTCAAATCATAAGCCCTCTTTTAAAGCCCATCTGCATCACGGAAATTATTTTGAATTTGGTAAACAAAGCGAATGACTTTTTGCATGCCCATAATCTCCACTGTAACAAGTATTTTTGCATTACATTGATTTGGTCTCATATGTACTGAGGGTGCATTTCATTGGCTGGTGCACAAGGCCAAGCCATTTACATTGGGTCACACAACCCATTTAATCTCCGTTGAACTGCATTAGGAGAGGATATTCCTTGTCACAAGGCAAATAATTATCACTATAGGGAAATAGCTTGGAAAGGAATACATCCTTTGTAACCAAATTCTGCCCAGCAGGTCTGGGAGCAAAGAGATACATTGAACTGTGATTTTCCCAGTTCTTTAACTTTTATGTTTGAATGCAGAGCATCCTATTCAATATTGGGAAAGTAATTTCTGGGCTAAGCAAGGAAAACTGCTGTGATATCATTATTGCTCTCTCTGTATACTTTGGCGTTGTAGCATTGTTGTGAGTCATAATCCACCCACTGAAAATTAAGTAGATAATCAGGTTGCCCAAGACTGCATGTTTTTGCAGAAGCATGTCTCCCTGGATTTTGTTCAGTTTTATTTAAAGATGTAACACTTTAAATCTTTTAAATAAAAAGTCTGTAGCTGTAACAAGTATTTGCACACAAGATACACTGAACCAAGATGCTTTTAAAAACATTCTCTGTTCGTAGTGGCTTAGCTGAGACATCTCAGTGCCACTGTCTCTCTGCGCTGTACACTGATGGCTATCTTAATAAAAAAATTTAATGTCTGCATTACAATGATAAAGGATACTAAAATCTGAAATTAGATTAGTTCTTTCTAATTATAGTGAGCTCAGAGCTCTGGCTTATATGTATACAAACGAGGGGAGGGGAGACTGAGAAGATGGAGCATCTAATCACAAACAGATTTCTGAATCTATTTGAGGGTTTTACGATCGTGTAGTTATTACAGCAGACAGCCTTCATTTATTTCTCTTGCATCAGGAGAGGAGACAACCAAAAGCAAAGGCACAGAATCCTGACACCCTGCCATTGCATTAAGTTTATTACTTAATAACTTGACTCGGCTGCTCGTAACTTCGCGAGGTGTGAAAATTGGAGCCAGGCAAATAATAATAATAAAAATTGTTTGCATTGAAAGAGAACTGTCTGGACTGAGACGTGTGGTTCTGTCTATTCCCATTGCATGAGGATATTCTGCACAAACGCTTCTGTTTGTCACGGGGTAGGAAGTTCTATCCACATCGGCTCTTAGACTTGAGTCTTGTAGAGTAGCTTCAAATGAGAATTCTTTGGTATGAAAGGCAAGTCATCCAGCAGCATATGGTCCGGTATGATTCAGCGTAAGATGTGAGTATGTGAATAAGGTAGAACAATTTGATGACCAACTAGCCTTAATTGAAGTGAGATAAATATATGCCAGGATGATAAATATCATCTAATTATAAGATAACCCAATTGTCTATGAATATTTTCCCGTACTCTATAGCACTAAGGATTTTTACTGTGCCTCCTCGACATACGACCACGACTGAGCTCAGAATTTATGTTGCTAAGTGAGACATTTGTGAAGTGAGTTTTGCCCATTTTACGACCTTTCTTGCCTCAGTTGAGTGAAGTTAGTAACATGGTTGTTAAGTGAATCTGGCTTCCCTATTGACTTTGTCAGAAGGTCCCAAAAGGTGATCACGTGACCCCGGGACCCTGCACCAGTCATAAATATGAATCAGTTGACAAGCGCCTGAATTTGTTCATATGACCATGGGGGATGCTGCAAGAGTCATAAGTGTGAAAAAATGGTCAAAAGTCACTTTTTTCAGTACCATTGTAACTTTGAATTGTCACTAAAAGAACTGTTGTAAATCAAGGACTTACCTGTAGATCAGATACTGTAGCTGAGTAATGAGTGAAGTAGTAAAATTCTTACAATTTAACAAGATGTTGCTCCCCTATCAAGTAGTTGTGTTCTGTGGTAAATGATCAATGTGCATTGTTTTCATCTGAGATTACTAAATATTGCACATAATAATGTGATTTTCAATTCATGACCTTGTCATTGTTGCCATATGATAAACAACCTTCTTTACCATTCCCTCACTTCCCCTACAATATGTGATTTCTAGAAAGTGTTGGGTATGTTCAAGCATGATCAAGGGGAGACTTAGCAAAGTTAGTATGCACTCCAAAACTGAGCATGCCCTACAGAGGATGTCTATTGTGGCTCAGATTCCATGACACCATTCCCCCAAATCTCCAACATTTGGGTCAATGTGCAAACTCTTATTAGCAACTCACAGTAGCTATTAGGCAACTGAGTTATTTATGTATGGAGAGTGAATATTCCTAGTGCAGACTAATACTGAGTGAGCCATTAATGCTCCGGTAATCAGAGGAAATATAGGAAAAATTATATGAAGGAAATCAGAGTGACTATTTGGATGTAATAGGATCCCTGTAGTAACAAGGCAATATTGCTGTGCAGGAAGCTCAGGTACCCAGCATTAACTGCACACCAGCAGGCAGTAGACATTATGTGTGCATCTCAATATCTAACTAAAAAATGGGATCCTTTTTTGCTTTATGAACCTGGAGGACAAGGCCAGAAATGGGGAAGAGGAGGTATAATGACTTCATTAAGGCCAAGGTTTTGGAGATGGTATTTCTGTAGTGTAGTCTCTCCACACCTCCATCCTGCTTGTGCTCACTTTCCCCTAGGTCCTAGGAAGTTCAGCTGTTACTGCCTTGTCCAGCTGTTGCAGAGTTTCCCTCCTCTGCCATTAGCTGTAAAATAAAGTTATTGGTGGGAATGTAGCTCTCAAGTGGCCCACAGGAGGTAGATTAGGGCGAAAGCAGAAGGTGGGTGTTGAGTTAGGAGGCTGTAATTGGCAAATGTTTATATATCAAGAAAGATTCATTCTTGACTGCACAGAGCTGTAGATCATCTTGGTTCTCCTTCTGCTGTGGCAAGATACATTTAAGGGAACAGAAAATCCCTTTAAGAATATGCAGCCTTATCAACCATGTTCTGAAGGATTAGGATTGTAGGCTTGAATATGAAATTGTAATAAAATGTACAAGAATGGTATACACTGCTGATAAAATGGACACCCAGGTGGTTGTTCTGTCTGCCCTGTCCGTGCCAATCAAAGAGTTTGAGACAGTCTAACAACAATCACATGCAGGCAGCATGACATACAGTCTCATACAGTCACATAGCCTTCTCTTTCATGGTCTTAGATTTTTGTATCTCTTCTATCACTGGTCTCACTTAACCTCCAGGTTGCCTTATCTCTTCAGCCTCCCTGCCGCATCCATCATCCCAGACTCTTTTGTGAGGTCCTTCTTCCCTGGTCAACTCCACCTTTACATTTATTTTTGCCATAGAAGCAGTCCTGTTCCCAGTCTGATACTATTCACCCTCCAGCCTTTCTCTCCGCCCCTAGCAGGCTATCAGCTGAGCCCAGGATCAGACCAAGCACGAGGTAGATTTTTCAGAAGCAGGTCTGGCAACTGATGTTGTTCCTGCTTTTTCCTAAACTCTCCCTTTTAGATGGGCTGGCATATTCTCACGCTGTTCCAGTGAGTATGGCAGGATAGTAGACCATTAAAAAAAAAAAATAAAGCAAGCAGTTTAACATGGACAGAACTTCGCTTCATTTTAAAATTCCATTTCTGGCAACTTCTGCGTAACAAATTCAGTGAAAGAGAAGTTACCACTTCTCTGGGAAACTTGTTTTCCCCAACAGCCCTTCTGGTTTTAGTTTTGGTTTTAATCTTCCAATGTTCAACTAGAATTTACCTTCTTGTAATTTAACACCTTTACAGGTAGTCCTTGACTTAAGGCCACAGCTGAGCCCAACGTTTCCATTGCTAAGCAAGACAGTTGTGAAGTGAGTCATGCCCCATTTTATGACCTTTTGGCCATGGTTGTTAAGCAAATCACAACAGTTGTTAAGCGAATCATTTGGTCATTAAGCGAAACTGATTTCCTCCATTGACTCTGCTTGTCGGAAGCCTGCTGGGAAGGTTACAAATGGTGATCACATGACCCCCAGGACTGTGCAACTGTCATAAGGACATGCCAGTTGCCAAGCATCCAAGGTTTGACCATGTGACTGGAGATGCTGCAAAGGTCGTAAGTGTGAAAACTGGTCCTAAGACACTTTTTTCAGTGCCATTGTAACTTTCAACAGTCACTAAACGAATGGTTGTAAGTCGAGAACTACCTGTATTTCCTGCCACAAACTCTGGGGGAAAAGAAACAGGTCTTGACAATCTTTTGTGTGATGTTTATTTATTTGATGTTTACCCTGACTTTATTACTGTATAAGTAACTCAAGGCAGCAATCATACCTAATATTCCTTCCTCCTCCTATTTTCCCCACAACAACAGTCCTGTGAGATGAGTTGGGCTAAGAGAGAGTGAGTGGTCCAAAGTCACCCAGCTGGCTTTGATGCCTATCATGGAACTAGAACTCACAGTGTCCTGATTTCTAGGCCAGCACCTTAACCACTACACCAAACAGGATCTATACAAGAAAAACTGGCACCAAGTGTCTCTTCAAGTGCCAGCAAGGTACTCAAACGTCTCCCCATTACTTTTCTCAAGACTGTACAAACCCAATTCTATCAGGTTAAAATCCAGAATCTTGTCCCTGAGCATCCTCAATGCTCTTCTCTACACCTAATTCCTCTTTGGGTTTTTTTTTCTTAAAATGTGGTTCTCCAAATTGGACACAGTATAATGTGAAACTAATATTTATTGCTATATTTTATTAAAATAGCATTTGCCTTTTTAACAGTCATACCAAAACAGCTGACTCATATTCCACTTGTGATCTATTACTATTCTAAGCTCCTTTTCACTTTTATTATAATAAACAAGATATCCTCCATTCTATACCTATGCATTTTGATTTATTTCTCCTGAGTAAAAATGTACTTGACTCTCAGCAATTGATTTTGCTTTGGTTTAAAACTTGGATGGGTTATATCATGAAATTCTACCTATTGTCATTGTTATGACTCCATTGCAAATAGCAGAGGGAATTAAATTTTCCCTATGCTGTTGCCACTCCCAGGGAAGGGAAACAGGTACTTACAATTTTGCTGTGGTCTCTTTACGTTGCCCATCTTTTGTTGCAAATTTTACACACAAAGCTGCACCCAACTAAGTTAAAGCTAAATTAAAAGGAAGCGTTTGTTTATTCATCAAAATAATCCTATGCTGTCTTTAGGCAAGATTTCTAAAGAGATTTTCCAAAAGACGCTAAAATTTAAGAATTAAAACAAGTTACAGCCTGTTAATATAGTATACCCAAAGCTTGGAATAATAACACTTAGTTAATGGTCTCAATTTGGTTGAAGGAGTTGATTCTCAACAAATTTCCAAAATAAAAACAGCTGTATTGGCTTCTGGATGGCTTACAATTATATATATAAAAAAGCAATAATATAACAGTTAAACCTAACAGCTCAATAAGAAATACTGAAACATACTCAAAATGGCCGAAGGGGGGGGGGAGAGGAAAAGGCTGGTGGAACACAAGCTTTACAGGATTTTATTGGGATCTTGAATTGAGCTTGGAAATAGAGCAACAGCCAATGGGATTTGTTCCCAGGCAGCCAGAATTGTAGATTTGGGGGCTTGTTTAAATAAAACCTCATGTTGCTAACTAACTGGGAAGTTATCAGACTGGTTTTCACATGTTCAAGTTGTTGCTTGTTGCAAGGGCCAACTGTGGACTAAGACTAGACATTTTTTCTGTTTGCAAAGCTCTGCTCTGGTGGATCCTTAGAGAAGATATTCCATGGATAAATACGCAAATATTTATAAATATACACAAGATTTTGACCTGGACCTTCGTGACAAATGGCTTTTTATTTAAAAGAAAAGATACTTGATACAGAATCGTCCAACAGTGCATACTTTCTCCTCTCTGAAACCACATGGGGATTTAATTGACCCTTTCATAAGGGTCAATCCATACGAATCATCCCAGAAGCACAGATCTTTTGTCAAGATCATCTTTTCTTAATAGTTCTCATTTCTCTAGCAAGCCTTTTCTTCAGCATCTTTGTAAGAGCTAAAAGACTCTTAAGGTGATTTTTTCCCCAAAAGGATGGAAAATGATCAGAAAAGACCCGTTAGAATTTCTCTATCTCTGATAAAATTATTCTTTGTCCCACCTAGCTTTACATGTCCAGGGGTTTGCACTGCTTCCTGTGGAGACAATTTCATTGTTTATTGACAGATATGTGTAACCTAATAAACTGAAAGATTGTGGACAGTATCCGTCTCCAGGATTGCATTGTTCTTTACTGTATAACCAGATTGGCATTTTATTCTTTCTAATGCATGTGTTTAGGTAAGGATTTGTAGAAGCCGGCAGATTTCAGATATTGAAATCCCATTTCACTCCCTCTGGTTTTTCCTGGAAAATTCTGATCTTTAAATCTTTAAAAGCAATGTTAATAATCTAGCAGTTCTTTGGATAAAAAGACATCGGCCACCATTTCAATTTGTCTTCTTAAGCCAAGTTCCTCTTCCAGATTATTGCTGTTTTCATAGGTGTTTTCCATTTGTAAAATACATCTGCAGAAATACACACACACTTTCACATATATATACAGGCTTTCTTGTGTCATTGTCTCCTCTTAATACTTTCTTCTTCAATCTGCTTAAAACCTTGTTGAAATTTGGCTTCTCAGGCAGTGTGACCCTGGCATGTTCAGAATTGACTATGGCAGTGTTTCTCAACCTTGACAACTTTAAGACCTGTGGATTTCAATTCACAGAATTTCTCAGCCAGCCATGCTGGCTGGGGAATTCTGGGAGTAGAAAAGTCCACAGGTCATAAAAGTTGCCAAAGTTGAGAAACACTGGACTATGGAAAAGTCACTTCTAAAATCCAGGAAAGCTACTGCTAGTTAGTGTAACAGTCAGTAGCAGGGTTGATAGTCCAATTCACTTCCAAGCAGATTGTTCCTGCACATAATTGGGATCCTTGACTGAGCTGTTGCTCCTTGAATTGTATAAAATTTGTAAAAGGTTTGTAAAAGGTAATGGAGGCTTTAGTCGGGTAGCATTTCAAAGGGATTTTTCTGTAAGGAGTCGCTGCTTGAAACGGTTTCACTTGCAAATCTTGTATCCAATGAAAGACAGGCAGGGCGAGATATTGTAAGGGATGCTGGTCTCTGGGAAGCTCCTCTAAAGCAATGAAGAACATCAAGCTGAGAGCAAATAATAACATCATCAGAGGATAGCATTATGGTTTGAAAAAGAACTGGCTGCATTAGGTGTGTCCCTTCATCCAACAAAACAGCTGATTGTTATAGTCTTTGGGAAGCTACAAAATTTGTAAGGTGAGGATACAAGAAATCTACCTGCCCCCTGGAAAATAATGCCTTATTATTCTATAATTTTCATTTAGTTTCAGAACAGAACCCAACAATGTATACTTTGGGTGAACTACATTTAAAGTGAAATGATGGCTTTCAAGAAAGGTCATTTTCCAGATGGTCTACCTCTGCTTTTGTCTGACTAGGATTTAGGTTATTTACCAGGAACCACATTGCATATCTTTCTGCCATAATGTGTAACCCAGTCAATCTAGGTTTTTGCGGTACTTTATCCCAACTGTGTGGCAGGATAGGATTCTGGATAAAATAATGGGGAGAAAGTACCTAATGAGTTCATGCAACTATATTCTGTCTTAAGGATGTAACTGGAAGCTGTGGGATTGGCAGAGGGAGACAAATGTTTTAAATTTGCCAGTTGCCATGATCTGTAGAATCAACTTCTTTTGTATAGCTATTTGCAAACTGTCTGCAGCATCCATACCTTGAATAATGAAACACAAGCCTAAAGTAGCTATTACGCTGACACATGTGTGAGGCATTAAGAAATGAACAGCAGGAGTCCAGATGTTTTCCCTGTCTCTGAGATCTCCTCTCACTTTTGACACCTGTTTGGTCCAACAGAGCTTAGCTGAAGGTTGAGACAGGCTGCCTTCTCTTGTTTATGTTCTTCATTTGCTTGCTTATTCACTTTTGTTTTTAGCGAATGCAAAGCACTAGATTAAAGAATGGGTGTAAGCCTTCTTTCCCTCTGAAAAAGTGGAGATGTAAATGAAAATTTGTGGGCAGGCACGAGAAATCATTTTTTGAAGCTTTTCAAGCTTGTGTTTTTTAAAGCCTTTGAAAGATTTAAACATCTCCTGGTTTGATTTGCTATGTTCTTCAATTTAAACTCCAGTCTAAATGAAACAGAATTAATTAACACCTCACCTTCTTTCTTCTTTGCCACAGATTTTATCACTGAGATGTTCTTGTGAAGCAGATACAAGCCTATCCCAATTTGGTGCCTTTGGATGTGCAGGCTAAAAGTTAGAATTTAGGGAATAAAAGAGTAAGCTTTTGGAAGGTTGCCAAGTGAGATAAGGCTAGCAAAATATTTGAAGAGAAACCACATAAAATAGCTGTAACTATGAGAATAGCTTAAAAATCGGTGTCCTTTGTTCATTTTCATAAGTGTCGAAAATTGTCTTCATATCTGGGATGATTTCTTCTCTCTTTGCAAACAGTCTTGGGTTTTTTTCTCTATTTCTCTTTTATGCCTTAATAGGTTTTCTTTGCTGTCCTTTCTGTCCTTGAAATATCATATATGTGCATGGGACACTATCAACATGTCCTGAAGATTTCTATACTCATCTCTGCATGTATACCGCTTGGCAGAATCGCTTTCTTCTGGACAATACTAACCTGATATTATTTACTTGGAAAGGACACCAATTCTTAAGAATTTCAGGCAAAACTGTTGTTGTTTACATACAATTTACCAACTCTATCATTCTGACTGCTAGATTTTTTTTTACTATCGAATCTGGATCTAAAATAGTTAAAGATGCTGTTGTAATATATGCTGTTCTAAGAAATGTAACTTTGTAGTAATTGATAAGTTGAGATTTTGTTCATTCAAGTGCTTTTCCCAGAACTTTTGATGTGGACCCAAGAGGTGTTATTGGCACCATGATAACTTTTTTTTTTTTTTAACCTTCCTTCAATATTTGAAGGTCTTTATGTTTCCTTACATAGTCTACTACTTTCTCAATGACCCTTATTGACCCAGTTACTGCAGTGTCAACTATCTATACTAAACTTCTTTGTGACTACAGTTTGTTTGGCCTATTATGAACTCAATTTTTATCAGCTTGTATTTGGAAGTCTCGCAGGATCTTAACTTCTTTGTTCTCAAACAGTTTTTCAATATTGAAAATTGAACGTCGCTGGTGGCTTATAAAGGGTATTTTCCATAATGCCAAATCCTTATGTCTGTAGGGAGATACCAGGATTTGGCGTATTGTATACAGAGTGTATACTAAATTCAGCAATAATTAAATTTAACCAAGAAAAGGCCAGTTAGTGAGAATTTACTGTATGTCAGGTGATAAGTATTGAAAATGTATGGCATATCTTTTTCTGATTGGTCATCTTCTGCCTCTAAAGGAGACATAGAATAGGATATGACTGGAAGGAACACAGGAAGTGGGGCTGCTGTTGTGTTGACAGTATTTAAAAACTCAGCTAACTCTAGTTCTGATTCCATGATCATGGGTAAATATACTGTAAAACAATTATATGGAGTAAAAGAATAAAAAAAGCATGAAACATTTGCCTGGGCTTAATCCAAATAGCTGTTTATCTAAGTCCACTGCATTTGCTTTTTAAAACCATTGTGATAGATTACAAACTGATTGTTGCCAGTTTCAGTGGTGGTGTGCCCATGAAACAGATGGTTCTTTGTAGGAAATGTAACATCTTTTCTTTTGTAGAGTGAATTGCATGCTTCTTTGGATCCTTGCCTTAAAAAGAGCCCATTCTCATGGATTTAGCTGATGTTATGTTCCTCCCTAGTAATTATCATCCAATCAGTATCCAAATAATTAGGTATGCCATCGCTTCCCATAGGAAATAAAGTGTATACATGAAAGTTCAGCCAATTCTTTTTGTACAGATTCTGAATTTGCCTCAACAACTGAACCTCAAGGGCTATTATGGCTACCCTGAGTTGTGAACATAACTGTCTCTCAAATGACTCAGTATATTCTAAAGCAAGTATAGATTAACAGGTAGTTGGCAATTTGCCACCTGGGGATTTCCCTTTAGAAAGGAGAATCCTCTATAGGCTGAATGGAAGAGTTTTCTCAATGTTTTGCACACCGAGAATCTTTACAGCAGCGAGAGATGTTTGAATGTTGGCCGATAATGCAAGTGAATGGAACAAAACCCTAAGTCTCTATTTCAGAGAAGTGCATCAGCCAAAGTAGGATGAACACCAAGCCTGTCCCTCATCGACTGTTGGGTCAGTTGCAGAAGGGAAGAATTTTTCAATGTGGAATTCTCTATTTTTTCAGAAAACTTCATGTGTGATGTCTGGTGTATTCTTTGTAAGGCTGTCTGTTCCTCATCTGTTCTAACCATCAAGACTTACGAGGAGAGGGAGCTGGGATCTTGAAGTTACCCACAATAGTTAGCACCTATAGGACAGAAAGAGCAGACATGCAAGCTAATAAGCTATAGGTACCTTCATCATTATTATAATTCTATTTATTCTGTATCAATGTTCTAAATTTGCTGTCTGGAGATTACGAAAATTGTAGTATAAAACATCAGATCAGATATGGCTGCTAAGAACATCCTTTTCTTTTCTTTTTTGCTTTACTTTTTTTAAAATGCCATGCAAGAAGCAGAGTTCATATTGGCTGATAAAATATTAACTTTGGAATTTTTCCATAAGTCACTGTTTTTCTATAACAGTTTAATTTCTCTAATAAATTTCCATCTTTTGACATCATCCACACTATCCTTATCTTATTTGCTAATAGAAATATAATTCTCCGAGTGCTACCCTTATCCAAAAGACTTGTTCACCACAGGATAACTTTAGAGGAAAAATCTGTCCCGTGGAAGAAAGCACAGAAACGAAGCCTTCTCAGTAGGCATCAAAAGCTGATTGGCTATAAGAAGAAATGGGGAAATATAAAGGGGAATGATTAAATGGAGTATCCTGAATAAGAGGACTTCACCCTACAAAGCGATATAGGTCCCATTTGTATATTAGGAGTAGACAATAAATGATCTAACTAATAAAGTATTTTGCCTACTCTGTGACAGACATCAGGGTGCTTCCATGTTGCTTAGTGACTTTAAACCTCTTGATAACATATCTCAGCTCCTTTTACTAAAATGTTATAGAATTGCCCTACTCATAAGGACTTGTTATTGTCAAATAAGCAACAAGGTCTGGGGAAAAAAAAAGATATGGAAAACCTCATTTGAAGATCTTTTATGAAATGCCCAGAGTTCTTGAAAAGAAGAAGGACGTGAATCTTTCTTGGACCTTCATGGGTTATTATTATTTAAGGTTTGGGGGAATTCAGAAAGTTTCTGTGTCTGGAACAAAGTAAAGAATAATTATATTACTTTCTAGGGAAGCTGAGGTAGATGCTTCAGAAGTGGAGCTACTGTAGCAACACAAGGAAAAGATGGCTGCCACTAAACCAACATAGCTGGTTGGTTGGTTTGAAGGCTTGCCTTTGGTAATCCTGAGCCCCTTCTGCATTATGTAATTTATTGCTAGAAGTGTCCTTTTCTTTTCTCATCTTTATCTTTTCCCAACTGCTCTGCTTTTGGAGGTCAGAGAAGAGAACAACTGGTGGGAGACCAAATGGTCATCTCAATTAGCCATTAATCATGGCTGCAAGCAACCATCTACTTTTGTGGGGGAGAATATAAATTTTGTATGAAGGTACCTCTGTGGGACAACAGGAGAATTAAGGTCAAATGAGGGGCATATTTGAAGGACCAATTTTAGAAGATAAGATGTGTTCGCTGGAAAGAAAGCCGGCTAGAGGCTTCTAAGGAACTTAGAGATAAAAGTCTAGGGTGGCTCACTGGGGGGAAATTTAGCCTGATCCCCACCCCACTTTTCTTAAACTATCGGCCTTCCCAGGTAAAGCAGACAGGAAACACGACTAGATGAGCTAAATCTACTTTATTGTAAGGCTACATTAGCAGAATCTTGTAAGTCTGAAAGTACAAATTCCCCCCCTGCCACTTTTAACTGTTAGGCAGGCTTTTCTTTACCTTAAACATTGCAGGCTTCTGCCTCTCTTGTCCAGTGATTTCCCAGACAGCCTCTGCACTCCCCTTTCCTCAAAGTTATTCCATTACACAAAGGCAGCTTAGTGATTATTTGGATCATGCTGTATTATATATCCTCCCAGCTATGAAACTGGCCATGGATGCTGATCTTCCAGCAGCATTTAGAACAGGGGTCCCCAACCCCCGGTCCGTGGACCAGTACCGGGCCATGGCATGCCAGCAACCAGTCCACACAAACAATCAAAGCCCCATCCACGGGATGCAGGCAGCACACAAAACCACGCACCCTCCAGACCACGGAAAAACCTCTCTCCACAGAACCGGTCCCTGGTGCCCAAAAGGTTGGGGACCTCTGATTTAGAAAGTTCCAGGTTCCCACATACTTGTGGTGAGTTATTACCATCTCCTATACTTTATTGGTTTTACAATACTATTGAGATATATATATATATATATATATATATATATAAATTGATTTTGAATTTTTACAGCTTTGGAAGGACTATTATCCTGAAAACCAGAATACAATTACATCCTGATTTTCAGAATAACAATCTTTCCAAAGCTGTGAAAATGATAAATATATTCAAGATGGTGGTAACTTGCCATGGAACTGATAATTCCAGTATATCCCTAGCTCACATAAGTTCCTAGGTTTTGCGTTGATGTAATATACACAGTGATATTAATTGACATGGTGTTGATATGTTATACATTCAGATATGAATGTATTCCTTCAAACTGAAAAAAATGCCATACACACACACACACACACACATACTGTACATATATGCATACACATACATATGCCATATATGTCTGTCTCTCTGTGTGTAATAATTATGGTCTAGTTTCTACCAATATCTGCATGTATCGTCTTTTCTATCCTTCCTTTCCCTGTGTTTATGTTTTCCCCTGCAGCTTCCTTGAATAAACATAGTTTCATGTGGAGATGTTAAGCAGAGAAATATTTCAGTCCAGATCCTGCCTTATCAAATTATTGTACTTGCAAAGCAATCAGTAATTGATTGTAATTGTTCCAAATACCTGCAGTGTGGGATGAGGCTGTGAATTGTATGGAGGGGGACAGTTCGGTTTACTAAAATCTTTTTCAGACAATCATCTTTTCTCCTAGGAGAGTTGGGATAAAGTGGAAAAGATCCTTGTGACTACCACCATACTAAAAAGTTCCTGCAGTTGTATATTTGTTGTACTTTCCCGGATTTTAATCATAAGGAAATGGATCCCTTGTTAAAGCAGGCAAATAGGACCATTGTTGGTGGGTTGGAAGATCAGCCATGTCAACAAACTGAGATTGAGCAAAACAAGCAGAAAACATTTCTAAAACACCAATTTCACAGGTTATGGTCCCCTTTACTGTAACCTGTAAATCAATTCTGCTTTTTTGTCTTCCTTCCTTCCATCTTCACTTCTCTTCTGAAGACCTTGTGCATTTCTCCCAGGAAATGTAGAAATACAGAATATCTAGGGTGTTTTTGCATAGTGTATTGGTTTTCATGGGAACGGTGCTAATGCAAAGCCAGGGCACGCGCATTAGGTATTTCTGGAAGCCATGGCAAAGCTGGTTTGGTTTATCACAGAAGCCACATGCTTCTTGCATTTAATTTCCTAAAGCACTGCAAGGATTTTAAGGCTGTGCATGCCCTAATTAAGGCTTTTCATGCAGCATGGCAGAGTTGCTGCAATGGCCTAAAATATCCTCAGGGGTCCTTCTGGTTGCCAAAGATACAGCCTGAGCTTTTCATTTTTGTCTCTTGTGCAATGTAGTAATAGGGAGTTGAGTTTTCTTTTTTTTGAAAAAGTCATTATTTCTGGCTGCCTCGGCTACACCAATTTTTTTTTTAAAAGACAGGGTGTTTACTATATATTTCTTCTTCCTGTTTCGTTGATAAAAAATGTTTCTGAAAGCGTAAACAAGTGCACAGTTTCGGTTTAGTGTTGCAAATAGATTTAAGAAGCAGAAGAAGAGGAATGAAATATCTGATAAAGTCTTAAAATTAAGGTATATGGAAATTCTTAATGTGCAGGGAGGACCTAGCCTTTGAAGAAGAAGAAAAATTAGCCCAAAGTCTCATGTAAATAGTGTAATCCAGAACCAGAAAATTAAGAGGGAAGAAGAAAACAGAAGGAATACAACAAATATTTGACTCCGTGTTTATTTCCTCGCTCATTTATGCAAAAGCATTAAGTACCTTGAGAACTGGTACTCCTATATGGTTTGCAATAAAGTCATGCCAGATGTTTCCCAGATGGTTTTCACTTCCTGTCTGGCTCCTCCATATTTAGCTTGGGTTCTTTCTTTTTCTTTCTTTCTTTCTTTTTAATGAAAATGTTTGCTTTGGACTACAAATAGCATGTGCACATACACACACAAACACACATACAGAAATATCTTTGTAATCTTTTTCCCCATGAGAAGGTAGTTCAGGATGTAATTACAAAGAAACTATTGTTCCTTCTGGGGTTATTTCTTTCATATTTTTTATTCTCTTCTTACTCTTTTTTTTTGTGCTATTAGACATTTATTGTGCACTTTCCAGACAACAGTGAAATGCTGGGAATGACTTAATGTCCTGTTTCTCACATTTGATCTACAGTAGGTTTTATGGCAACTTCTGTAGCCTTATAGTATTCTCTCTCTCTCTCTCTCTCTCTCTCTCTCTCTCTCTCTCTCTCTCTCTCTCTCTCTCTCCCTATCTCTCTCTTTCTCCCTATCTTTCTCTTTCTTTCTTTCTTTCTTTCTTTCTTTCTTTCTTTCTTTCTTTCTTTCTTTCTTTCTTTCTTTCATTCTTTCATCATCATCATTATCATCATCATTGTGGTTGGTGGCACAGTTGACCAGATGTTTTGGATTTGGCATTTTCTCCACCTATCATGTCCTTCCCAAAGACCTGGGATAGACAGATGTTGCTGTTATGTTATTCAATTCACTTTGTGAATAGTGAAGATCAGTCTGTACATATATTTCAAATGCACATAGAAAGCATACTGAACATACTAGAGCAGGGGTCTTCAAACTTGGCCCTTTTATGACTTGTGGACTTCAACTCCCAGAATTCCTCAGCCAGCGTGCCTGACTGAGGAATTCTGGGAGTTGAAGTCCACAAGTCATAAAAGGGCCAAGTTTGAAGACCCCTGTACTAGAGCATTGCCGGAGGGTGGGCCACCCATTTTTGATAGCAGACATCATGTGATCTTTATTTTCTATGAAACAAATGGCTGCTGTTAATTGATTACATTGAGAAAGGAAAGGGATTCACACAACGTTGGAAAATGGAGAAAATGGTGTGAATTTTTTTTATCTTAATATTATTCAGGTGTGCTTTTTTATAGAGTGATATTTCATCTCCTTGAACTCAAGGAATTCACAGGGACTGGAGTGGAGAAAAGGTTCAGGAATGAGACAAACATGAACATTGTATTTACATTTATTCAGATTTCAGTGCAATAATTGTGACGGATTATTTGATGCTTCAAGATTGCTGTAATAAGGAGTAAAAGAGAAATGATTAAAAGTGGTGCTTACCATTTTAAGACCAAATAAATTCTTCCTTGCATCCTCATTAATGTAGAGTCCTTGGTGCTTTCTGAGCTTGGTTGTTTGCTTGTAAACATTTAATTACCTAACTAGGTAATATCGTCAGTGCTAGTGAACATGGCATTTGCTCTCTATATACAGCTACAGGACAAGATACTGCATATAAACAGGGAGCAAACCCCACACAACCTGTACTGATGATGTTACCTAGTTGGGTAATGAATCATCTGCAAGCAAACAACCAAATTCAGAGAGCACCAAGGACTGCACAGTTCAACCCTGAGCTACAAATATTCTCTTCTATTGGTACCCTCTTTATTCTAGCTTGAAACACAATCCCGAATACTCTATTTTGGAATCCCTGGACAGATGAAATTTCAAGTATTATTTGTATGACCCATGGTGAATCAAAGCTTTCGCTTATAAACAGGAATTCTCTTGAATAAAACCCTCCTACTGAAGCTTTGATATTAGTGAAATTTATTTTAAATGGAATAATTGCATTAATTAAAGATGAGTGCTAAGCAAATTAAAACAGTAAAAGACTCCCTTGAGTGGAGCTCAGCTTGTGGTGCCTACATGACCTTATCCATCTAGTTTTCTTGGATATAAAAACAGTGGAAGGAAGATCACTTGATCCTTGCTGTTCACAATTGGTGACATTTGATACCAAATAAAAGGATCTAGCAATTGATTGGAAACTTAGTATTTTCTTTTTTAAGAAAATAAGTGTTTCCCTATCATTAATCCAGCATTAATCTTAAATTTTGAATGTCTAGATTCACAAATTCACACATGGCTTGGAAGTCTTAAGAGTGTCATGCGACCTGGGAACGGTTGGTGGATTGAAGGTGCTTCTGCTGTCTTTTAACCCTGCAGTTGTTCTTTTTAATTCTGTTTTAATTTGGTTTTTAACTCTGCTTTTAACTATAGTTTTTATATGATTTTACTGTTTTACTTGTAAACCACCCACTGTCACGCAAGTGTGATGGGTGGTATAGACATTTGATAAACAAAGAACAATATTAAATTATAACCTAGCTTGTTTGGGTTTGCTTTAGTAAATTATTTGGATCTATTTATGGTACCTTGTTCTTTAACTTTGATTTATCCTTAATATGAGCCCAACCATTATTTAGCCTTCTGTAACCTGTCACTCCCCAAGTGTCATGGAACTAACCGAGAATTGAAGGCCAACATGTTTTGAGGGCACCAAATTGAAGAAGGTTCTTGTATGTTGTAAAAGAATCGTGTTTCTAAATAAGAATCATGTTTCTAATATGACTTATTATTATGTGCTCTGAAATTATGTGTGCACACAATATTTACCGTAGTCCTGCATGACCAAAAGTGGTCCTAGGACATCAAACATTTTGATAAATAGCTTCATTAATGGTGCGCAAAATAAGCATTCTATCTACATAGTAATAAATGTGGGTGACTTTTCGATGGGGGGGGGGAAACAAACAAAAAATGGTGAGTCACAATAGCACTTTGAAAATGATCTATAGCCTAATTTATTTTTATTTAGATGTAGATATAAAACAGAGGTAGGACATTATAAAATAAGGAGGCAAAATGACATGAGAAAATATATCTTGTGGGAAAGAACTCTGCCTCTATGATATTACATATATGCCTACATTTTTTTAGCATATAATGAAAGGTTTTTGCCAACCGGTTTGAAAGGTTCCCCCATTTCTTTAAGAATTTTAGAGAATTTCACAGCATGCTGCTGCTATTGTGAGAAAACCATAGCCATATTCTCAGACCCATCTCACCTATAAAATCATTATAGATATATAGAGGCCCTGAGCAAAATGGGACCTCATGTTTTTAATTAAGATTTAGGTGAGGTGTAGGGAATACAAAGCAAAAGCAAAGTGAAGGATTGGAAGTATAGCAATGGAGACATTCTATATTTGAGCCATTCGGGAGCGGCAATGTCTTACAACAAGGACAAGTTGCTCAGGAAAATGACAAGAATGTAGAGATTTCTCCACACGGGCTAGGATCATAATTTGCAGCATCAATGAACTATGGTGTAAAATCTCAGCAAACTACCAGAATAGTAAGCCAAGATAAATCATTGATTATGACACCGAAATTGCCCTTTGTGTGTGGTAAGGATTTATATGAAAGAATCACTAAACCTTACCTTCCTCTTTTGCATCTTTGCAGGACAAATGAAGTGAGGAAGCCTAAGAAACTTGAATGAGGAGGCATTAATTAAATACAGTAGTGTTAACTAGGTGAATATATGTTCTTAGATTGGGATGTCACACGTATTAATTGTTGGCTTTTAGGTTGCAAAAGGGTTTGTTTGTTTGTTTGTGGTCACCATCTTCTAAAAAACAATCCTGGGAGGTTCACAACTATAATAAAATCATAAAGGAGGAAACCAAGAAAAACCAAGTGTTTAGTTCATTATTTCCATACAACAACCCCTGGGCTCCAACCTTTATAGCCTGAAACCTGGGGGAAGAACTCTTCTTTACAACTTTGGTGCCTGCCAAATTTCAAGGCAAAGGGTATTCCACAGGGCAGGGGCTGCTATGGAAAAGGGACACTTTGCAGATTCTGTTCAATGGCAACATTTCAGAGAAGAGATTTGGAGCATCCCAGTCTATCCAACCTAATGAGATGGGCAAATGCCCTCAAGGAGAAACAGTCTCTCAAATAAGCTAGTCCCATGCTATGTAAGGCTTTAAAAGTAAGAACTGCATCTTGAATTGCATCCAGGAAGAAATTGGGAGCCCAACTTGCACAACAATGGTATGACATGGGTAGACCATGGCAACACTGTGTGAGCTGCTGAAGCATTCTGGACCATTTGTAACTTTTAGATGTAGAGCACATTGCAATAGTCCAACCCAGAAGTGCCCAAAGTAGGAATGGCCATAAGCAAAGCATCCCAATCCAAGAATGGGCACAGTGTTTGCTAGCTGTGGCTTCCATCTCCCTTTGTATAGCAGCCACAAGTCCAGGAGGACCCCCAAATTGCACATCAGCTCTGTCCTGGGAAGTACTATCCTATTGAGAGCCAAAAATATCACATCATCTGGGAAGCCAAAACTTCAAAGCTCTCTTGCTAGGGTTGAGTCAGAGCTGATTCCTCCCCATCTAGATCCTCACAGCCTCCAGGCACAGCTCAACACTAAAGCAGAATCAGCCAGGGGTAGAGATATAGAACTGGATATCATCAACGTTCTGATGATACTGCCCTCCATGTCATCAAATGACCTCACTGGGGTTTCATGTAGATATTAAGAAGAAGCAATGGGTTACCTGAACCTGAGGCACCCCATACTAAATAGCCTAGGCGTAGATCTCCCCCCGCAATGCCCCCCCCCAAAAAAAAACAGTGCCTCCCACTTCCAATCCCTGATGCTGGTCCAGAAGGATACCATGGCCGATGGTATCAAAGCCACTGAGAGGGCCAGGATAGTTGTAGCACCTCCATCTTGAAACCTCCAGAACTCACCCACAAGCATGACCAATGCTGTCTCTGTACTATAACTTGACCTGAACCTAGACTGAAAAGAAATAAGATGGCTCATTTTTATAACATTCTGTAACCCGAGGTAGACTTTCCAGCTGAGAACAAGACGGGCCATCTTTAACCAAATAACTAGAATGCCATCATATCTGCCTGTGGAACCTTGAGTGACAAGCAATCAGAATTTGAACTTGATCAGAACTTGAAATTCTGATGCTTGGGGTGGCTCTTTCACACATGCCAATGAGGTGGCCACTTATAGTTGTGTGAATTCATTCTGAATGTAAATCAGGGTAGAGATTACCACAGGGTATAATATTTGGAAAAGCAACCGTTCTGTCAGTGATATTGAACATCTGGCTTCCTTCTTAGCAGATATAATAGCAATGAACTCAGCAGACATCTGTAGAAAGGGTTAGGTTGCCTTTTTAAGCTTTCTTCCTTTGGGTGGGCTGTTTGCCATTTTTCAGAACAGCTACGTGTGTGGATTTGTTCATTCAAAAAAAAAGGTGCACTTAAAAATAATTGCAAAACTATTTTGAGAGAAGATGTAGGACAACATGCATAACTAGTTTCTAAGCACATGCAAAACTTGGATTTTCAGTGCTTGATCCTAGGGAGAAAAGTTACATTTTGATTAAACGGAACAACAGGTTTCCAGTTTACTGAGCTGTCATGAAATGAAACACATCAACAACAAAACCCTAGTTGTGTTCTTCCTCTAAGAGACAACCATAAAAACTCAGTTCTACGATATTTCTGCTGACATGTAGAATTCGGGGCTACTAAAATCAGGATCACGTCTACAGAGTTTTTTTTTAAAAAAATGGGAACCTGATATAAACTAGTCGGCCTGTGACAATATGCTCTGCAACTGACAATATTAGTTAAAGAAACATATTGGCTGTTTTTCTTTCCCCTCAAGACAAACTCTTCCAGTTCTGGAGTTAAAGATTGTCTTTTTCCTTTGCTCCTGCCTTCTCCTCTGTTAATTCCCTGTTTAATTATTTAAATATCTGGGACCAAAGGGCTTCAATTATCCATTAATTTACATTAGTAATTTATATATCAGGCTGAATGGACACGCTGTTACTATAATGGGCCCCAGTGGACTGGCAGAAGCCACATTGTAGTGGATTTTCCTGGAACAGGATCCATTTCTTCATACTGAATGTAGCCTTTTTTCAACATGCATGCTTTCTGTAAGGAATACATGTATGTTAACTCTGAGAAGCACACAGATGGAGGGTTCTGTCAGATCCATGACACTTATCTACATAGTCACATTTTGTATTTACAGGTAGTCCTTGAATTACAGCCACAACAGAGCTCAAAATTTCTGTTGCTAAGTGAGACTGTCATTAAATAAATTTTGCTCCATTTTACAACCTTTCTTGCCACCACTGTTAAGTGAATCACTGCAGTTGTTAAATTAGTAACACAGTTGTTAAGTGAATCTGGCTTCCCCGTTAACTTTGCTTGTCAGAAGGTCACAAAAGGGGATCATCTGACCCCGGGACACTGCAGCCGAAGCCAGTTGTCAGGCGTCCGAATTTTGATCACGTGACCTTGGGGGATGCTGCAACGGTCGATAGTGTGAAAAACAGTCATAAGTCACTTTTTTCACTGCCATTTTAACTTTGAATGGTCGCCAAACGAATTATTGTAAGTCGAGGACTAACTGTAGAGGGTTATATCAGATCCGTGACACTTGTCTACACAATCACCTTTTGTATTATGGATAGTCCTTCACTTACAATCACAACTGAGCCCATAATTTCCATGGCTAAGTGAGACAGTTGTTAAATGAGTTTTGCCCCATTTTACGACCTTTCTTGCCATAGTTGTTAAGTGAACCCCTGCCGTTGTTAAATTACTATCATGATTGTTAAGTGAATCTGGTTTCCCCAGTGCCTTTGCTTGTCAAAAGGTCGCAAAAGGGGATCACATGACCCCACAACTACAACTGTCATAAATACCTGCCAGTTGCCAAGCATCTGAATTTTGATCACGTGACCTTGGAGGATGCTGCAAGGGTCATAAGTGTGAAAAATGTTCATAAGTCCCTTTTTTCAGTGCTGTTGTAACTTTGAATGGTCCTTAAATGAATGGTTGTAAGTCAAGGACTACTTATAAAGGTAGTCCTCGACTTACAACAGTTAGTGATCATTGGAAGTTACAACGGCACTGAAAAAAGGGACTTGTGATCATTTTTGACACTTACAACCATTGCAGCAAACCCCCCTGGTCACATGATCAGAATTCAGACGTTTGGCAACTGACTCATATTTATGACTCATATTTATGCATTGTCCCGGGGTCATGTGATCGCCTTTGGCGACCTTCTGAGAGGCAAAGTCAATGGGGAAGCCAGATTCACTTAACAACCGTGTGACTAACTTAACCAACTGCAGTGATTCGCTTAACAAATGTGGCAAGAAAAGTCGTAAAATCAGGTTAAAAAAAAAATAGCAAATTTCTCTCTTAGCAACATAAATTTGGGGCTCCTTTGTGGCCGTAGGTTCACCTGTAGTACAATGAATGTGTATAAGGCTTTCAGATACCTACACAGAACGTCGTTGAGGGCTGTGTCCTTTGTGCTCCTACAGTCACAACTTGCCATGCACCATTATTTGCACACTCTTTCGCTAGTGCTGGATTGCATCTTTCTCGATACGCAGACTGCTTTGTGCAAATATTGCCTTGTCTCCTGTTAATCAGCTTGCTGCAGGCCTTGAGATCATTCTCGTGGCAGTAAGAGCAGCAAAGAGGGGAATATTTATTGCCTCTTCAATATTTTTTATTTTTTTAAAGGAAACTAAATCATAGTGTGGGTGGAGGCTGCAAGGGAAGGTTTTCATTACCTCTTCAAGAGCCTCTGTTAGCTCTGTACAGTGACTTCCAGTCTACCTGCACTCTTCGCTGAATTTCGAAAAATGAGCCACTGGGGGAATTTCTCCACAATATTCTTACAAGAGAGCCCAGCAGGGATAGTTAAAAGTTTCATTTCCATCAGGCAAACAGATATGGAGGAATCATTCTGGGTTACGTTCAAGTTGAGGGGTTAACATAGTTAGCAACCCAGGAACATGGGCCAACAATGAATTTTGTGGACATTGGATAGATGACTTTAGAGATGCATTAATGCTGTAGATGTTGCACAGATTCAGGTCTCTGCATCTCTTTATTACTGACCCTGCTAGCTGAAATTGTAGTCCAAGAACACCTGGAGACATTTACATATACCCTCTCTCCCCTTCTCAGCATAAAAAAAAAATTGGAGACATAGGGTACAGATATTTATAAAAAATACATTGACCATTTATTGATTTCGGGAAGTTAATCTTGACATGTGAACTACTACTTCAACATTTGTAATGTGAATTTGATTTCTTTCTCAGTTAGTATTCGCTGTATTTCTCTGTATGTTTGTATCTAAAATAAAGGCTACTGAGGAAGGAAGCAACACCCCTTACACTTTCTTTCTTGAAACCCTTCTAATTGCTTGCTTCAAAGAAAGCATGTTCTGCCACTGACAGTCTATCTCTTCTAGTGATCATTGCTCAGGGTGAAAACAGAAAGAGGGAGCAGATCTCTGTCTTTTTGATATAAAAATGATGCTGAGACCCTAGAACAGGGGTCTTCAAACTTGGCCCTTTTATGACTTGTGGACTTCAACTCCCAGAATTCCTCAGCCAGCATCCCTAGCTGAGGAATTCTGGGAGTTGAAGTCCACAAGTCATAAAAGGGCCAAGTTTGAAGACCCCTGGCCTAAGATATAGGGCAGGGGTTCAAACTTGGCCCTTTTGTGACTTGTGGACTTCAACTCCCAGAATTCCTCAGCCAGCGTGCCTGGCTGAGGAATTTTGGGAGTTGAAGTCCACAAGTCATAAAAGGGCCAAGTTTGAAGACCCCTGCCCTAGAAAGTATGCAGAGAAGTTCAACCAAGACAATAAAGGGTCTGAAGGCCAAATAATATGATGAACAGTTGAGGGAGCTAGGTATGTCTAGCCTATTGAAGAGATGGGTTGAGGGGGGGACATGATAATTGTCTTCTAGTACTTGAGGAGCTCTCACAGAAAAGAGGGCATTGACTTATTCTCCAAAGCACCAGAGGACAGGACAAGAAGTAATGGATGGAAGCTTGTTAAAGAGAGATCCAAGGAAAAATGACCGTGAGAACAATTAATCAATGGAATAGTTTGTTTCCTGGGATTGTGGGTACTCCATCATTGGAAGTTTTCAAAAATAGATTGGACAACCATTTGACCAGGATGGTATAAGGTCTCCTGCCTTCAGCAGGGAGTTGGACTAGAAGACCTCTGAAGTCCCTTCAAGCCCTATGATTCTACGTTTTTGCAAGGAAAGAAGTCGGGCTTTTCAAGGAAATCCATAAATGTTAGTGCTTAAAGTAACAGCCAAACCTGGGGGGAAAAAATCAAATCCCAACCTCCTAAAATAAGATTAGTTGGGATTTATATTGAATTTAGGAAATTTAGGATGGGGGGAAATTGGCCAATAATGGAAACAAATATATTCCTCTCTTTCCTACTCCTTTCAGTAGTATTTGCATTCTTCAGTTCTTTTACCCTCTCTGCTATTAAGTCTTGATTCCATGAATATCTGGGGATTTTCTGTGGCAAATCTTGATGACAGAAGATGTGAATTGACCCTAAGGCAACACATTAATTGCACTGTTATTGTTTTTTATATCTCTTCTAGCTTTTTCACACATACAAGTCGTTGCCATTAGCAAGTGACAAACGTATTTGTGTAAATTGGGGCACCAATTTGTTCTTTTTTTGAGAATACAATCACAGGACTCCACAGATTTACATACACAGAGTTTTTCAACTTCTAGTATACTTCCCAGGAATTTCCTGGCCATCTCTAATTCAAACATTACCTCAGTCCTAAACAAAATTGTCCACATGCTGCTATGGCACTGTAGTTGCCGACTTACGACAGCTCATTTCGCAACCGGTCAAAGTTACAAGGGCACTGAAAAAAGTGACCGATGATCGTTTTTCACAGTTACGACCTTTGCAGCATCCCCGTGGTCACATGATCCAAGTTCAGACGTTCGGCAACTGACTCATGTTTATGACGGTGGTGGTGTCCCAGAGTCATGTGATCCTCTGTTGCGACCTTCTGACAAGCAGAGTCAATGGGGAAGCCAGGTTCATTTAACAACCAGGCTATTAACAACTGCAGTGATTCACTTAACAACTGTGACAAGAAATGTCATAAAATGGAGCAAAGCTCACTTAACAACTGTCTCACTTAGCAACAGAAAAATTGGGCTCAATTGTGGTCATCAATTGAGGACTTCCTTGTACTTATTGTGACAAAGTTCCAAGGCCTTTTTTCAAATCTTGTTTGAAAATCTTTTTTCCGTCTTCAAGAAAATAGCTATATAATATGTTGAATCATCATGGTAATCGACAGCCTTTCCCTGTTCTGACAAATGAAAGAGTGGATCTACTTATTTAAGTTTTCAATATCATTTCATTACCAGATGCAATCCCAGGATGGTATTCATAACGTAATAAAACAACATAATAAAGCTGTAAAGATTAAGGAGACGTGAAGACTATAAAACCAGCAAATAATATGATGCAACCCAAAGTAAGCAGAAGTAAGTTCAGTGCAGCTCACTACAGGCTAATGATGCATAAGACTGCAGTTACGCCTTATGAACTTAATTGTGAAATTGTGTTTCATTCATTTATTTTTTCTAATGAAGTGTTAACCAGCATTAGGTCCTTTTTAAATAAATAAGACATGCCAGGACATGAATATGCCTTCTGGACAGGGAGTAATTTCTCCATAGGGCTTTGGTCATGACAGGAGATTGTGTGGAATTCCTGCATTTCAAAATCAGCTACTGCATCACTGCTACCAAATGCCGCAACTCTTTTTTTATTTGGGTTTCTGACTTTATAGTCCCTTATGTATGTATGTTCATACATATAGAATACAGCTGGAAGGGACCTTGGAGGTCTTCTAGTCCTGGAGACCCTAAATCATTTCAGACGTGGTTGTCCAGTTTCTTCTTAAAAGCACCCACAACTTCTGAAGGCAAGCTGTTCCACTGGTTAATTGTTCCAACTATCAGGAAATTTCTCCTTAGTTCTAGGTTGCTTTTCTCCTTGATTAGTTTCTGTCTATTGCTTCTTGTCCTGTCTTCTGGTGCTTTGGAAAATAGTCTGACCCCCCTCTTCTTTGTGGCAGACCCTTAAATATTGGAACACAGCTACTGTGTCACCCCCTAGTCCTTCCTTTCGCTAGACTAGCCATACCCAATTCCTGCAACTGTTCTTCATACGTTTTAGTTTCCAGGCCCTTAATCATCTTAGTTGCTCTTCTCTGCACTTTTTCCAAAGTCTCAACATGTTTTTTATAATGTGGAGACCAAAAATGGATGCAGTATTCCAGGTGTGATCTTACTAAAGCTGCATGTGAATATATAAAGGCACAATTGGTCCCTAGCGCTACTACAGTGAGTTCTAGCAAGCATCACTTTGTGTAGAGAACAAGGAAGATGAACTTGATGAAGGTATGCAGGTGCTGTTGCCTAGGAAAAGGGACCAAAGCATTTTAAAATCCAGAACAGCCAGATAATGTTTGGAAGTGAATCGTATAGAATAGCACAAACAGATTTGCAAGATTCTGTTGTAATAGGAAATCCCAATAAAAGTAGTTTTAGCCTTTTGTGGAATTGATTTCCTGGTCTGATCCATCTAGTAGGGTTGACTTTTTGCATCCTCCTCTGTCATGTGCAAAAGCCTTAGAGGTGAGTAAAAGTAATCCTGACCATTTCATCAGAATGGACTGGGAGCTGTAGCAGAAGTTTTTCTGTCTCTTCTTCTTACTCTCCATTTTCCCACTCTTCATCCCATTCTTCATCACACTGTTTCTTCATCACGATGAAAATTTTCTGGGTGACTTTCATCCAGTCACGCTCTATCTTCTAACCCTAGGCCAAGTAAAAGGTCAACTTGGTAGGTATAATAGTAAAAGCATACACATAGTGGTGCGATTCAAATATGTGAACTATGTGGTGCGATTCTAATATGTGTGGATGCTGCTTCCGGAAGTCCATTCTGGGCCTGGGCAACAAAAAATTAGCTACCGGTTCTGCCGAAGTGGTGCGAACCGGCTGAATCCCACCACTGCATACACATCTGAATGAATGTAGGCCACAGAATATTTAAGGAAAAACCTTGTACATTACAAAATAGATTTGTTGAGCTAATCCTGCCAGTGAGAATAATCTCAGGTGAAATATCCTTAGAACGGCTTTCTTAAACCTCCAGAGATATTTGGATTATAATTCCCAAAATTCTTAGCTACTACCCTCTGAATTGTATTTCCTATACATTTGGAGGGCATCCAATTGGGAAAATTTACTTCATTATAATATAGGAAGAGATAAAAAGGCAGGTAACGGAAAGTCCACATTACAAATGAAACTTTGGAACCTGCAAGATCCATCTGAAAAATTGCTTCCAAGATTTACCCAAGAAAGGTCTTTGGAAGACGCACACTTGAATAGATCATATAGCAAAATCTATTAGGAGGAGAGAAATAGGTGACATAATATTTTATAAATATAGGACACAAATTTCTTCTCTCTTAATATATATTGTGGACAAATGAGTGGAGGGGTATTCATCTATTGAAAAAAAAAAACCTAACAAAATCACTTGGTAATTGTTAGAGTAAGTAAGTGGAAGAGTGTCAAGACCTGCCTGTTCCAATTAGCATGGGGGTCTAAACCGTGATTTAGACTTCTGTATCACTGCATGTCAGGGAACATACCTGTTGTTCGGAGAAAGTTGCATTTATACTTCTGCAAATGTTAATATTCTGACTAGGGGGTGGTGCCTTCTGCTCGCCTCCCAGTAGGAAGTCAGATCAACCAATCAGCATGCAGGACGGGCATCTCTATACAACCCATAGTTGAGATTTGGGAGGTGTGTGTGTGTATGTGTGTGTGTCGGCCCCTCTACAATCATTTGCAACCTACCCTCATCCATCAACCCCTCTGCAGCGTAAGTATGCGTTGATGCCTACGTGCAGTTGCAGACAAGTCTAATCAAGGTTAAGAGTCTGATGGAACCCTGGGGATGGCTGGTGGCTTGAGGGCATTCCCTCTGCCTTATTAATCTTGTTTAACTTTGATTTTTACTTTTAACTGTGCTTTTAGTCATACTTTATATTGTTTTATTTTGTTGTTTGTAAATGCCCAGAGTCAGTCAGATGAGAAATAATAGCTGGAGAGAAAAAACTGGAGACATAGTGAAATAGAAAACAATACATTGGCAAGATAGTATCGGAAAGCAGAAAGTCGAAATACGGATAAAATGAAATAAACTCATATCAGGGAATGACGACTGTCAAAATGTGAAGCAATTGGATTGTTCCTGGACTTTTGTTCATTGTTACAATTGCTAGTTGCACCAACCGGAATTATTTTATTAGCTAGATTTCCTTTAGGAGATCTGGACAACATACACAGCACTCTCTCCCCTATTTTTCCTCTACAATAACAATCCTCTGGGGTAGGATATGCTGAGACGAGAGCCCCTCGGGAGATTTGATGATTGGGGATAGTGCTGGACCTGGATCTCCCTGCTCCCAGTCCAACACCTTCACTGCTACACCATCCCAGTTCTCAAAAGCAACAAGCATCTTTTTATTGACAGATTCTAGGTTCTCTTCTCTTCCACAGATGTGAGCGTTTCAGTTGGTTCATCAAACATGACTAAAGAGATTATGTTGCATTGGGCATTATGTGAATTATCTGACTGTTGCCATATTCCAGAACATTTAGAAAGGCTAGGTCATTCTTGATCTTTTATAATCCCCTTCTCCTTGAATCCGCTGAAAAGGATTATTGTGCATTTTTTATAAAACACTAACAGCATTTTTTTTAGAAAATTGATCATCGGGGTTGTTTTTTTTAAAATCAAATGATTGATATTGATTGTTCTCTTCTTGTTACTGATCCATTTCTGCACTTAATTCCTCTTTTTTATGACTGCACAAGGGAGCCTGGCTTGATTTCTTTTTACTGGACATGATAAAAGAAGGTGGAGGAGGACGTAATATATAATACTAGGTAGACATGTTGTAAGTCCATAATTCTCCTACAAAATTGGCATTGAATGGACTTTCACAAAAGCTTTACATGCATGTCTGTGTAGTGTAGCTTGTACTGTGTAGTACGACATCAGGCTAGAAACCCTGGGTGATCTTGGGCCAGACACTATCTCTCAGCCCTAGGAAGGAGGCAGTGGCAACCACTTCTGAAAAGTCTTGTCAAAAAAATTGCAAGGACTTGATTGAACAGAAGAAAAACAAAATGCACAGACCAGTTTCTTCTGCTGTTGGCTTGGATTTCAGATTCTGCAGTAAACATTCTCTGAACCATAAACCCCCACTTTAGCCAATCAGCAGTTATGCTCCCCATAAAACCCAGCATTGTGGATCAGAAGCTATCAATATGATGCCATCCAGTCATGGCCAGATTATTGCATTAGCAGAAGAAATTGGTCCTTGCGTACTTCTTGAGAGGCTGCTAAAATAAGATGAGGTTTTTGTGGTGCTATTTGTGTTAAGACACCAAAGGGATCAAGAAAGCAATAGGCTTTGAAGAGTGAAAAAGGCAGACATCATCCATTGTGCAGTTTAGCAGAGGCAGATCATAAATCTTAAATGGCTGCTTTGCTGCTGATATACAACACCCAAGCTCCATCACCATGGATCTTATTGTCTGGGACTTGAAGTTCCACACCACCTTCCAAGTCACAGCCACACTCTTTTGTTCCATATTAAGCATGTCAGGATATCTCAGCATGTTAATTCTGACTCTAACATCCCTTTATCTATGCCAGCATTTCCCAATCTGAGCAACTTCCAGATACGTTGACTGGAAGAATTCCCGAAATTCGCCAGCCACCATATTCTGGGAGTTGAGATCTACCTATTTGGAACCTGCCAAGTGTGAGAAAAACTGCTTTGCACAATCACAACCAAACGCAGCCCAGGTAATTTTACAACAGCTTTCTTAATGTGGATTTTCAATTCCGCAATCTCCATCTGCCATCAGGATTATGGAGTTGAAGCCCAAGTCTTCTTTGCAAAAGCATCCATTCTGTCTTGGTTACAGAGAAAAAAGTGTCCATATTTCATCTTATCTTATGAAACCAGTTTCAAGATGTCGGAACAGGAGATATTTAAAATAGATAAGGAGAAGAAAAAAAGAAATTAGAAGGCAGCGGTAGAACAGAATCATGATTGTGAATGTGTGAAACTGTAATAGTTGCCTTCCCTGTCTTGTTCACTTGTTTTTACTTGTTCCCTCATTTTCTCAAAATCTTCTTATTTGAATTTATGGAGATTTGACCTGAGAATAAAAAAAAAACTACCCATATTGTATTGCCCATATGGAAATGCAATCGATGTGAGCCTAGGAAGACCTGAATTTAGAGTTTCTTGAATTCCTCCATATCAGAAAACAACTTTCTGATGTGGTGGTGAGTGAATTGATGAGGTAACTCCATCTCTCTTAACTAGTCCCATCCTTGATGTCTTTCTTGCATCAATGGTTGTGAGATGACATTCTAGTTTGACAAGCTCTGCACTGTCATGGACTAACACCTAATTTCATGACCTGCCAATCAACCATTATTTTACTGCTACAGAAAGGTCTGTCTGGATGGAAGCAGATTTAGCTTGACAAATCACCTTTTATTTGCTCTTAACGGCTAACGTCCATTGGAAAATGACAGTCATTGCTGTCTTTTCATTACTGTTATGCTTGAAGGCACAGACTGTAATTTGAGGAGGCTGAACTGGTCCAAATTAGACTGGGGATGGGGCGGTCGTTGCTGCAAAATTTTGAATTCACACAGGGGTAGAAATAGTCAGTCATGTGGATAAGAATGAGAAAACTAATCTCAGGAATGCTTTGTATTTAGGATTACGTGTTATCGAAGATTTCTAATTACATTTAAAACATATACATAGGTACCTGGCTGCTCAGGAATTCTGGGATTTGAAGTTCACAAGTCATAAAAGGTGCATTGTTCCCCATCCTTGATACAGATAAATGGGGATTAGCAAATCAGTTTAGAAGTCACTCCCTGTTTATATTTGATATGGGAATTGCAATAGTTGAAACGCCTTTGGTCTGAATTGTTGAGTTCTTACTTTACAGTACTCAAATCTCTTACCAAAACGTAGCTTGTGATCTTTATGATTCTAATCACCAATAAGAGAAGTTATTAGATGCATGCACACATCCTCACACACATACACACACACCCCTGAACTTGTAACTTAAAAAAAAAAAAAATCTTTAGAAGAGAATATCTGTAGCTCAGGGTGGAATTGTGGGATCCTTGGTGCTCTCTGAGCTTGGTGGTTTTCCTGCAGACGTTTCATTACCCAAACTAGGTAACATCATCAGTGCTGCTATTGCTAGCATCACTGATGATGTCACCTAGTTTAGTAATGAAATGTCTACTAGAAAACAAGCAAACTCAGAGAGCACAAAGGACCCCATATATATCTTTAATTAAATAGTGAAGCTCATGTAGACCCATAGGAGGTGGGAAGACAGGGGCTAAAATTTAACCACACTAGTAATCATCAGTACTGGAGGAAAAATGCCTGAGCAAGCAAAAAAATGTTCCCAGATCTTCTTCAAGGGTGAGATACAGATGTAGTTCTATGGAATCCAGATTTTGAATGACAGCCTTTCAGATTATAGCTGGTAGCTCACATAATTACAAGTATGATTCAGTTAATTTAAAAACAAATAATAAATCCTCACTCAGAGAAAATTGGTGTGTAAGACTATACAAGAACTGCATTTTCTAACTTTATACATTATGAACTACTATTTTAATTATGTTTTGTTTCTGGTTTTAATCTGTCTTTAATTAAGCAGAAAAAGAAAGCAATGTATTGGCAACTCGTGTATGTATGTGTGTGTGTGTATATAAACTTTATATATATAGTCCTCAACTTATTTTATATATATAAAATATATTTTTGCAGTCATCAAAGATATATATATATATATATTTATATATTTATTTATATATATATTTATATATATAGTCCTCAAATTCTGGGAGTTGAAGTCCACAAGTCTTAAAGTGGCCAAGTTTGAGGACCCCTGGTTAACACTGTCCCAGAGATGTTTTTCAAAAGGCAACTGGGCTTTCTTTGTTTTTGTTTCAAGATGTTTCACTTCTCAATAGTACATGAGGGAGGGTATGACATAGTTGGCATTACAGAAACCTGGTGGGACGAAACCCATGAATGGAATGAACTGATGGATGGATACAAATTGTTCAAAAGAAACAGGTCTACAAAAAGAGGAGGGGGAGTTGCGCTATATTTAAGAGAACACTACATATCTACATGATCAAAGATAAAATCTCTCCAGAATCCATATGGGTCAATATAAAAGAGAAAAAAAGTGACATTACCATGGGTGTATATTACAGACCACCCAACCAATCAGAAGAAATAGATGAACTCTTTGCCAGCCAGTTAACAAATGTATGTAGGAAGCATACCACAATAGTAATGGGAGACTTCAACTATCCAGATATCAACTGGGAGACAAACTCTGCAGCGAGCGGGAGATCAAACAGATTCCTAACCAACAACTAGCCGAGAACTTTGTCATCCAAAAGGTGGAGGAGGGAACCAGTCGTAAAGCCATACTGGACTTAATTCTAATTAATAGAGAAGAAGTGATAGAGGGAGTTGAAGTTGCCGGAACTTTGGGTGAAAGTGATCACGTCATACTAGAATTTAATATAATGCAAACACTAGCAACAGAAAACAATCCAACCAGTGTCTTGAACTTCAAAAGAGCTGACTTTAACAAACTCAGAGAGAACCTAGGAAAGATCCCATGGATGAAAATCCTAAAGCGGAAAACAACCCAAGAAGCGTGGAAAACACTCAAAATGCGACCATAAAAGCCCAGACCAGCACAATACCACTGAAAAAGAAAAACAAGAAATTCAAGAAGAAACCAGCATGGCTGCACAAAGATCTCTCTGACAAACTGAAAGACAGAAAGGACAAATACAAAAAATGGAAAGAGGGGCACATAACTAAGACTGATTATCAGCAGACAGCCAGAACATGTAAAGATGAAGTCAGGAAAGCAAAAGCTCAGAAGGAACAAAGACTTCCAACAGAAATCATGGAAAATAAAAAAAGTTTCTTCCAACATATTAACAAGAAAAAAGTCAAGGAAACTGTAGGTCCACTAAAGAGAGAAGATGGCAAAGAAATAACAGGCAACAGGGAGAAAGCAGGGCTGCTTAACTCATACTTTGCATCAGTCTTCACACAAAAAGAAACTACAGCCCAACATACCAAAAAACCCACTGCAAAAGACAAATTAGAAAGAAAAATTAAAATAAGCAAGAAAATGGTAAGAGAACATCTATCCGACCTTGACGAATATAAATCACCGGGGCCTGACAGATTTCATCCCAGAGTTCTGAAGGAGCTGGCAGATGTTATCTCAAAAATCCTGGAGCACCGGGGAAGTACTTGAGGATTGGAAAAGGGCTGATGTGGTTCCCATCTTCAAGAAAGGGAAAAAAACAGATCCAGGAAACCACAGACCAATCAGTTTAACATCAATACCTGGGAAGATCCTAGAAAAGATAATCAAAAAACAGATCTGCAAACAACTAGAAGCAAACAAAGTTATAACTAGTAGTCAGCATGGGTTTGTTAAAAACAGATCATGCCAAACCAATCTTATTTCATTCTTCGACAAAGTGACTAAACTAATAGACCAGCGAAATACTGTGGATGTAGTATACTTAGACTTCAGTAAGGCATTTGATAAAGTAGACCACAACCTACTCCTTGGTAAGCTAGAAAAAAGTGGAATAGGCAACATCACCACCAGATACATCCACACGGAGAGAAGTAAACAGTGGGGTACCACAAGGTTCTTTCTTAGGCCCAGTACTCTTCAATATCTTCATCAATGACTTAGATGAGGGAATTGAAGGGGAACTCATCAAATGATAGCAGTATTCCAATATTTGAGGGGCTGCCACAAAGAAGAGGGGGTCACGTTATTCACCAAAGCACCAGAGGGCAGGACAAGAAACAGTGGTTGGAAACTGATCAAAGAAAGAAGCAACCTGGAATTAAGGAGAAACTTCCTGACAGTGAGGACAATTAACCAATGGAACAGCTTGCCCCCAGAAATCATGGGCGCTCCATCACTGGAGATTTTTAAGAAGAGACTGGACAGTCACTTGTCTGAGATGGTATAGAATGCTTGAGCAGGGGGCTGGACTAGAAGACCTCCAAGGTCCCTTCCAGCTCTATTCTATTCTATTCATCCAAGAAGCTTCTTCGGTTCAAGCAAAAACAAAGTCCAGTTGCCTTTTGAAAAAGCACCTTTGGTGCTTTGGGATAACCATGATCAAGAATCTCCATAGACATTTACTGTTAATGCTGTTTTTAAGTATTTTTAAGTATTTTTCCTTTCCCATGTGCATTCACCTCGGGTATACAGTAGTTGTGAAATTTGAAATAGGAAACTGCATCCTGTAGAATCCTGTAGGCCAATCCTTATGTTGAATGGTCCTTAGGGAAAGTGTACTTACTGATGCAATGTAGAGTAATGACAGGCAAAAGCAGCCTAGCAACCTTATTTCTTCTCTTTGTCTCATGGCAACAATAATACAAGATTCCAGATCCAACTACTGTCCCACACAGAAGTGCAAGAATCGTTCGGTTTTTATAGTATCCTGCAGTTACAGTACAAATATATTTCAGCATTTCCACATCACTTAAATTTCCGATTGCTGGCTTTATTACTTTGACCTGGCCTGCTTATATACTGTATGTTCAAACTGCCAAGAAAAGAATCATGAGATTACACAGACTGGACATTACTGAGTGATCAGTACTGGACCAGAGGGGGAACAAGTGACTTATTTAAAACTCTGGCATTATTTTTTTTTAAATCGCCCAAGACATTCAGTTAAATGGCAATAATATATTTTTTTCACTGTAAAGATATGAATAAAATCTGCACTGCTATCTTTACATAGAAGACCTGATTTTTTTATTCCTGCTCTTGTTCTGTCTTGATAGCAATGGCAATAGCACTTAGACTTATATACCGCTTGGTAGAGCTTTACAGCCCTCTCTAAGCAGTTTACAGAGTTAGCATATTGTCTCCAACAATCCGGGTCCTCATTTTACTGACCTCAGAAGGATGGAAGGCTGAGTCAACCTTGAGCCAGTCAGGATCGAACTCCTGGCAGTGGGCAGAGTTACCTTGCAATACTGCATTCTAACTGCTGCTACCACCATGGCTCTTGATGCTTCCTTACTGTATAAAACATTGCCACCTTTTTCTCTGATTCACAGCGCAGGATTACATTCCATCCATTAGGTACTTATTTAAGACGAATCAACAGAATTACCTTTACAGTGGAAAAGGAAAGGGAGCAGGGAGCAGTATATGCATTGTATATGTTCTGTTTTAGAATATGAAAGACACATTCAGATAACAGAATAACAGAATTGGAAGGGACCTTGGAAGTCTTCTAGTCCAACCCCCTGCTCAAATAGGAGACCCTATACCATTCTAGATAGGTGGCTGTCCAGTCTCTTCTTGAAAACTTCCAGTGATGGAGCATCTACAACTTCTGAAGGCAAGCCATTCCACTGGTTAATTGTTCTCACTGTTGGGAATTTTTCCTTAGTTCTAGACTGCTTCTGTCCTTGATTAGTTTCCATCCATTATTTCTTGTCTTGCCTTCTGTTGCTTTGACTGACTTAGATTGACCCCCTCTTCTTTGTGGCAGTCCCTCAAATTCTCCTGATCCCAGTCTTAAATGAGGTTGGGGCTGTTTGGAACCACATAAACATAATGCAATTTCTAATATTTCTGGCAGCTCTATGTCAAGTAAATTAGAAGCCAAGCTTGGTGTGGAGCCAGGTTCTTAATTTGCCTTGCTCAAGTTGTGGTTTCTGTGTTACAAAAACTGGATCTCCTTCACTTGTTATAACCTTGAGTCCATTCAAGCATTACAGAGTAGAACATTCTTATTAGCAACTAAGCTTGTTGCTGTTGAATGTACAGATTTAGTACAGATTTAATGGAACAGGGGCCATTTTGTTTATTTTTTCTTTGTAGTGATATTTGTATGATATAAGAGAGCCACTTTGGTGCTGATTTGGTTAAGGTGCTGACCAAGGAACCGGGCAACTGGAAATTCTAGTCCAGGGGTCTTCAACTTGGCCCTTTTATGATTTGTGACTTCAACTCCCAGAATTCCTCAGCCAGGCACGGTGGCTGAGGAATTCTGGGAGTTGAAGTCCACAAGTCATAAAAGGGCCAAGTTTGAAGACCCCTGTTCTAGTCCCACCTTAGCCACAAAAGCCAGCTGGGTGATTTTGAGCCAGTCACTCACTCTTAGTCCAATTCACCTCATAGGATTGTTATTGTGGGGAAAATAGAAGGAGGAAGGGACTATTAGGTAAGTTTGCCACCTTGACTTACTTATAAAGTAACAAAGGTGGGATAAAAAAAAAGTCTAATTAAACAATGTAATAGTGTTTACGCTGTTAAATAAATAGTGCAGCAGTGTTTATGAAAGGTCTTAATTTTAAGAATGAAAGTGTTGTGTTCTATGTAACTGCATCGTTGTTTTCTAGATCCTGTGAATATTTGATGATTGGGGCCACATTAGAACAGTTTTTTGCTATCTCAAAGCAAAACAAAAAAGCCAGATGGGTTGCTGACATGTTAAACAAAGGGGACTCTTGAAAAGTAGAGCGAGGGGGTTGCATCTTTGCCCCAGATCACCTACCTTGCTCCTGTTGCTCTTCCTTAAATTGCTATATTCACGAAGAGTCAGACATGAGTTAGCAGCTGAACAAAAATGCTATATATTTAATAGTATTTTCCAATATTGCATGCTTTATGAGGGATTATTTTCCCACCTTTCCCCCCCCTCCTTTTAGGAAACTATAGTGCAGGGATGTCAAACTGCCAGCCCACAGGCCGGATGCATCATAGCGAAACCGCGCCCATCCCATTGCCGGCAATGGCAAAAATGTCGTGATACGTCACGACATGTTACGTCATGACACGTTGCAAGTTTGACACCCCTGCTATAGTGGAACCTTTACAGACATCTCCACAGCCTTGGATATCAGGGTCAATGAGTGTTTTTCAAACTTAGCAACTTTATGAATTCCCCAGCCAGCACATCTTAAAAATTGCGTCCTTCCAAAAATACTTTAATCAAATGGTCTTTCTTATTCCAAACAATATACACAAAAATAGAGGAAGAATTACTTGATGATTCAAATGCATTCACTTGGAAAGTTAGTTGGCAAAGGAAGAAAGCTAGAGTAAGATTGAAGAAAATAGAGGTTTTGACCCATTAGGTGGGATATTATACTATTAATCAGATGTTTTGAACATGGCTGAGAATAGATAATTGTCAGAAATAGAAGTATTATTATAACTAAAAGGATAGGATTTGTAACTAGAATATTATATTTTGGTATGAGAAGGGAAATATGAAAATGCTAAGAGGGTTTGAATAAGGGAAGCTTTTGGTTACCCAAATATAACTTATTATGAAAAATTATAAGCGATAGAGACATTCTGAAATTAAAAATTAAAAAAAAGCGGGGAAAACAGGATATTACTTGAACAAATGGATATTAAGTGCAAATGCAATTAAGATATATTTTGGTTAGAAAAGATATTTTAAATTGACATTATTAATATTATTAGGAAAATGTAACAAAGATGTTGATATACAATTGCATATGTATTAACAACAATAAGAATTGTATTTGCCTAGTGTGGGAAAATGTGTACTACTGGAAGAAGAGGAAGCATTGGATGGTGTAATATTGGGCCTAGATTGAAGAAGTTAATATGTACCACTGAATTACTAATGGACCCAGACAACACGTTGTTTATTAAGTACTTATGATCAGTGCTTTTTTTCTTTAAAAAAAGGTGCCGGAACTCTCATCTTGTTAATCTTTTATTTATATAATTTTATTTATATATTTATTTATATACTTAAAAAATTATATATTCAATTCTTAACATAAATTTAATTTATTGTATTTAAGGCAAATATTCATAGTAAATTCCAAAGTTTTGTCCAAAACGTGAATGTACTTTCAAACATTTAAAATTGGTTTGTTTGGGGAATACCTATTACCTTTTCCATTTGAAATAACCAGTGTTTCGGCAGAGATGTATCTGATGTATCACAACACCAGTACAAAAGGGGGAAGCTTGTATTGTGGTAGTTTTATTGTATTATTACTTATTCTGGAACTGAGTACTGTAGATTATTTTTGAAAATAGGCAAATCCTTGTCTGAAATAATGCTGGTTTTTTATGGATTCACACATTATGCTGAGCCATATTGTTTAACTGTAATAAATCACCATTGGCAGGATTCATACATATGGACCCACAGTCTAGGTATACTATATTTATTCATACTTTATATATACCATAAATTATGCATCTAATCTGGATTCGCCAAACATGCTAAAGTGGATCAATCATTTGCTGCTTAAAGTGATGTTTGAATCCAGTCATTGCAAAGCAACATTTATGACACAGTGTATGTCCTAAATAAGTCAGTTTGGGGCATACTCAGGAAACTATGGCCTAATAATATGATGTGTGAACTTATATAGAATATCCTCCCCTTCTGCTTGCAAGGAAACCCAATCTTAACTTGTACTGAGGAAAGCCCAAGTCGCCGATCCATTCAGCCACCTCCTTGGGGGTCCAGGATAAATACAAGGGACCAACCTGATGAAGACCTTTCTCGTTTGCAACCGGAGTTAGGCGGGAACTCCATACTGGGGGAGGCCTGAGAAGCGGCCACTCTCAGAGAAAGCAGAGTGTGTTCGGCTTTTCCCGGCTGCTTCCAGATCATTTCGCCTCTCCCCGGTCGGCTTCGGGGCCTTTTTTGTCTTGCTTTCTGATGTCGGACGAACCGGCTGGTGTGGCTGGGCTGGGCGTTGCTGGTGGAGTCGCTGTGGGCGCAGGAGGTGGTCAGGGGCGCGGGGGGCGTCGGCGGCAGGCTGCCCCCCTGGGGCCGGAGCCAGCACCGGAGTGGCTGGTGCTGTGGGAGCCATGGGACCCGCTCCACACGGCGGGGCTGCACGGGGCGGGCGGCGGCAGGCGTCACGGGCCAGGCGCTCCAGGGCGGCCACGTAGGCACACAGGGCGAGGTGGCAGTGGCACAGGTCCAGCACCGGGTAGGCCACCAGCTGGCCCAGCCCG
Source organism: Azemiops feae (assembly GCA_023970755.1). Classification (NCBI taxonomy): domain Eukaryota; kingdom Metazoa; phylum Chordata; class Lepidosauria; order Squamata; family Viperidae; genus Azemiops; species Azemiops feae. Next base: position 822,597 of record JALGBA010000452.1, on the reverse strand, counting down.
TGGAAGGTCAGCCGCCCGCTGCGCCCCACGCACGCCACCTCTGTGGCCAGCCCCTGCAGCCACCCTGCCGTGTAGACCAGGCCCCGTGGCTCTCACAGCACCAGCCGCTCTGGTGCTGGTTCCGGCCCCGAGGGGGCAGCCCGCTGCCAACGTCCCCTGCACCTCTGACCGCAGGAGCGCCACCACCCCCGCCTCCTGTGCCTGCAGCGACTCCGCCAGCAACGCCCGGCCCAGCCACACCAGCCGGTTCGTCCGACATCAGAAAGCAAGACAAAAAAGGCCCCGAAGCTGACCAGGGAGAGGCGAAATGATCCAAAAGCAGCCGGGAAAAGCCGAACACACTCTGCTTTTTCTGAGAGCGGCCGCTTCTCAGGCCTCCCCCAGTACGGAGTTCCCGCCTAACTACATTGCAAACGAGAAAGGTCTTCGTCAGGTTGGTCCCTTGTATTTATCCTGGACCCCCAAAGAGGTGGCTGAATGGATCGGCGACTTGGGCTTTCCTCAATACAAGTTAAGATTGGGTTTCCTTGCAAGCAGAAGGGGAGGATATTCTATATAAGTTCACACATCATATTATTAGGCCCCCGCGCCCCCGCCCTCAGCCACCCCGCCAGCGCCACCGCCTGCCCCGTGCAGCCCCGCAGTGTAGAGCACGCCCCGTGGCTCCCACAGCACCAGCCGCTCCGGCCCCGGGGGACAGCCCGCCACCGACGCCTCCCGCCCCGCCAGCGCCGCCGTCCCACTGCCCGCTCCGCGCAGCCCCATGTAGTGTGGGCCCCGTGGCTCCCACAGCACCAGCCACTCCGGCCCCGGGGGGCAGCCCATCACCAACGGAGGGGGTTTCTTTGCCACTGCGTTTTCTCCTTCTGACTTGTGGTCAGCCTGGCTGACACGAGTGAGCACGAGGCAGGAGTGCACATGGACTCCGCTTTTTCGGCAGGGCAGAATTAAGTGCTACTCCCCACCTCCCACCCCTGGTCCTCTCTTACTTACAACTAGGAGATGGTGTAGTTGGGCAGTAGGGAGGGGTGCAAAGTTCCTGCCAACTCGCCTTCGTTGCAGACAACTTGCACTGCAACGTTTGCTGGCCGGGTCTTTTGGCGCGCTCAGCAGCAATTCCTATTGGCTTTCAAAAGCCAATAGAGGGAGTAGCACAGCTCGTGCAAAAAGTTAAAAAAAATCCATCAAAAAAAATTAATAAAATATTTTTTTAAAAAAATTGCAGTTTGAAAAAAAATGGTCTAGAAGAATAAGTACATTTGGAAGGAAATGGCAACTTTTTAAAAATTGTGAGAAATCATTTGCATATTCAGAATTCAGAAGTGTGATTTCACAATATTGCTGTTAATTAAACTAGGCACATACCATGTAGAACACAAAGCAAATCATGAACTGGGCTAACTCACCTTTGAAATGAAGCTTTTGCTATTCCTTCTTTTCCCCCTCTCCCTTGTAGGAGTGCGCTGTTCACTAAACTTGAAACTGTACAGTTAGCTTCTTTAAATTAATAACGTTAAGATATATCCAAGTGCAACTCCTAGAATTCCCAGTCAGCATTTTTAGAAATGGAGTTTGATTAATTGGATAAGTGCCACTGGCTGCATATACTGAGCACGATGTAAAAAAGATGTTGAGATGCTAGAAAGAGTGCAGAGAAGAGCAACAAAGATGATTAGGGGACTGGAGGCTAAAACATATAAAGAACGGTTGCTGGAATTGGGTATGTCTAGTTTAATGAAGAGAAGGACCAGGGGTGACATGATAGCAGTGTTCCAGTATCTAAGGAGCTGCCACAAAGAAGAGGGAGTCAAGCTATTCTCCAAAGCACCTGAAGGCAGGACAAGAAGTAATGGATGGAAATTAATAAAGAGAGAAGCAACATAGAACAAAGGAGAAATTTCCTGACAGTTAGAACAATTAATCAGTGGAACAACCTGCCTCCAGAAGCTGTGAATGCTCCAACACTGGAAGTTTTTAAGAAGAGACTGGACAACCATTTGTCTGAAATGGTATAGGGTTTCCTGCCTGAGCAGGGAGTTGGACTAGAAGACCTCCAAGGTCCCTTCCAATTCTGTTATTCTGAAAGGGAGTGAGACCTTGGTCCCTATAGTGCAGAGGTACCCAAACTTTTGGGCACCAGGGACCAATTCCGTGGAGAGAGGTTTTTCGTGGACTGGAGGGTGTGTAGTTTTGTGTGATGCCTGCATCTCGTGGATGGGGCTTTGCTTGTTTGTGTTGACCGGTTGCCGGCATGCCATGGCCCAGACTGGTCCACGGACCGGGGGTTGGGGATCCTTGCTATAGTGGGAAGTTCCTTTAAAACCTACTATAAGCTCTCAAAATAGAGTGTTTTATTCCTCAAAATAGGAACATAAAGAAGGTATCCTCAAGAGGTCAGATGTAAAAAAAAAATATGCTCATCCCAGCTTGTTGGTGGAAGCATTGGGAATCTGTAAGGAAATTTAAGAATCAGGACAGAATTAAGAATTAAAAACATTATATGTATGTTCCTCCTCTTATGTGAATGTTAACAAATGGATCAGATGTGAGGGCTAGCTAAATATATAATTCAGTAATAAGAAGTTTGATTTTGGTGTATAATGAGGTTCTACAATGAGAGAATATTGTATCTTTTCTGTCATCTTTTGGGCAGTTTTTAAAAATTTGGTATAGGAAGTGAATGGGCTGCAGTTGCTCTTAGGACAGTGAATTGATTAAATCTCTAATAAACATATTTGCTCAAGTACCACTTTTCTTATGTTAAAAGTATCTCCACAGAAAAACACAGAAGGGACAATCTAGACAAAATGAAGCATTTTAAAGAGTCAATTGTTTCTGTGGGGGACATAAGCATTTGCTTCCTAATTCCTTGCTAGATTAAATAGGATTGTAAGATTTGATTTTGACTGCACTTGCAAAATTATAACTTTCATTGGAAGTAAAGTCTAGGCTGGATCCCACTCTTTCCCTATCAATCAGTACAGCTTTGTGATAATTTACAAGTAGGATTGAAGGTTGTTTGCTCAAATGCTTGAAAGGCATTTTGAGGTGGTTCTTATTGAGCACTCAAGTTGTTTTTCATGTATTCAAGCAAATGTTTGAAAAAAAAATTGCTGTTTAGCTGTTGCCAATGTCTCATCTTGTGGCAAGAGAAAAAAGAGGCAGTAATCTAGTCCCTGATAAAGCAGCCTTCACCAACTTTCTGCCTTCCAGGTAGCAAGTTGGGGGATACCAGGTAAGGTAAGACTGGTGTATCCTTTCCTGTTCATTAGATTTTAGACTCTCTGCAGGTAGCTGTTACTGCACATGTAATTCCCAGCAAAGGGAAGACTAAAGTTTTGATTTCTGATCAGGGATTTGGGGCTTACAATCCTACTTCCCAGCAGAAAGAAAACATTCTGACCAAAGTAAATATTCAGGCCCTAGGATGGATGGAGGCAGACAGAGCCTGCTCAGTTACTCTGAGAAAGTATCTGTCCTTAGCCGAGCACCTGTATTTGAATTCTCAAGATACCTCTAATTGCAGACCGAAAAAGTGTTGTCACAGATATACTACAAAAAGTCTGCATCTTGGAACCATTCCAAGCTTGAGGCAAAGCTGGAGTGGAATTATGTTATAGTAGAGGTGTCAAACTGCCGGCCCACAGGCCAGACGCGTCACACGGAAGCCGCGCCCACCCCATTGCCGGCAATGGCAAAACTGTCCCGATACATCGCGCGATGTCACATGACGTCGCAAGTTTGACATGTCTGTGTTATAGGATCTTCCCTCTGTCTTCCATTGTGGTTTTGCTTTTTTACATATAACCAAGGAAATGGAGAGAAGGAGTGGCAGAACCTGAGAAGATGGAGTCAAAAGAGGAATCTGCCTAGAATCTCTATGTAGCTGCAAATGGACTAAGTCCAACCCCTTTTAAATTCCTTTGATACTTATTTAATGCCAAGACAGTGCTAACTGTTAGCTGACTAGATTCTTTTGCATAGGCATGATTAGTTATAAATCAATAATTGGAACCTAATGTGTGGTTCTGATCTTTTGCACCTAACAGGAAGGAAGGGAACAGGTAAGTCTGCAGAAGAATCCATGTTATGTGGATATCAGGATGAGCCTCCCCCTCAGTGGAGCCATATACAAGTTCAGCGCTGACTTATCAAGTGAACATGATGGACTCTTACAGTGATGAGAAGCATTTAGTTAGGGCAAGTGTGGTGGCTCATCCTTTCTAACAAAGTAGTAGGGATTCAACCGCGTGGAGTGTTAGTAAAATTGATTATCTAGCTCCCTTTCAGTCGGGGTTCAGGCGCAGTCATGGGATAGAAACAACATTGGTTGCTCTGAAGCACAAGTGTTCTATGGCAGGGGTCTCCAACCTTGGCAACTTTAAGACTTGTGGACTTCAACTCCCAGAATTCCACAAGTGACATTTGATACTACCAGCTACCACCACTAATGGTGACATTTGATACTACCAGCTACTATTTTTATAGATCACCCCATGAGGCTGGGAATAGTAGGTGCCTTTTGTAGTAATTTTAACCCCACCTTGCTCTGCAGTTCTTGTGGATAGTCATAGAGGTGAGTGATTAAGCTTTTGAGGCTCCAGTGTGGAGCTATAGGGCTTCATCTTCTCCATGTTATTGACTATCTACATCAGGGTCTTCAAACTTGGCCCTTTTATGACTTATGGACTTCAACTCCCAGAATTCCTCAGCCAGGCACGCTGGCTGAGGAATTCTGTGAGCTGAAGTCCACAAGTCATAAAAGGGCCAAGTTTGAAGACCCCTGATCTACATGTAATTACAGGTAGTCCTTGATTTATGACCACAGTTGAGCCCAAAATTTATATTGCAGTTGTTAAGTGAATTTTGCCTCATTTTACAACCTTCCTTGTTGCAGTTGTTAAGTGAATCACTGTAGCTGTTAAGTCAGTAACACAGTTGTTAAGTGAATCTGGCTTCCCCATTGACTTTGCTTGTCAGAAGGTTGCGAAAGTTGACCACCAGATTCTGGGATACTGCAACCATCATAAATATGAACCAATTGCCAAGCATCCAAATTTTGATCACATGGGGATCCTTCCATTCCCCACCCTCCAGTCAGAGCTGAAGAAGCTTCTTGGATGAGAAGCAAAATGTTTTCAAAGAAAAAACAAGAAAGTCCAGTTGCCTCCTGAAAAAGCACCTTTGGGACAACAATAACCTGGATGACTGAGAACCTCCATAGACATTTAGCCATACACTTTGGGATGAACACCCTTCGAATAGTGAGGGAGTATGAACGGATTTCCAGAAAACATTGCAAACCACAAGAACCATTTGCACTTCAGTTTGAGATGCAGACAACACAGATTCATCCCCAACAGCCTGTGCCTGTCTTCAACAGTGAAGGGACACAAGGCAGAAAGCATCCTGCAGTCAAGAAGGCTCCATACCCATTTGCACTGCTCAGGTGACCCTGAGGACACAGGTAAACCCCCAAATGGCCTCAACTACTCTCTAAAACAGGGGTCTTCAAACTTGGCTATTTTATGACTTGTGGACTTCAACTCCCAGAATTCCTCAGCCAGGAATGCTGGGTGAGGAATTCTGGGAGTTGAAGTCCACAAGTCATAAAAGGGCCAGGTTTGAAGACCCCTGCTCTAAAAGAATGCAAATGACCAGCTGTTTGCAAGGAAGATAAATCCTTCCATTCCCCACCATCCAATCAGAGCTGAAGAAGCTTCTTGGATGAGAAGCGAAATGTTTTCAAAGAAAAAACAAGAAAGTCTAGTTGCCTCCTGAAAAAGTACCTTTGGGACACTGTGAAGTGGTATATAAGTCTAAGTGCTATTGCTATCATGTCTTCATTTATCTTAGAAATATCTGCCCCTCCCACTAGTACTGACAGGGCAAGCCACTAGAACACGGGTCTTCAAACTTGGCCCTTTTATGACTTGTGGACTTCAACTCCCAGAATTCCTCAGCCAGTGTGCCTGGCTGAGGAATTCTGGGAGTTGAAGTCCACAAGTCATAAAAGGGCCAAGTTTGAAGACCCCTGCACTAGAATATAAATTGACAGCAAACCCCCGTCCTATTAGTGCTGATGATATTACCTAGTTTGGGTAATGAGGCAACCACACTCGAGAGCATCAAGGACCCCTCAGTTCAACCCCGAGCTACAAATATTCTTCTATATCTGATTCTCTTCTCCTTCTGAAGCCACAGTGGAGAATATTTATTATTAATAGGAATAATTTTGTGTTAGGGCAATATCTGTGCAGTTATTATGAAAAAGCAGGAAAGGCATTGTGATTGACAGATATTAAGGGGGAAAAATTTTTTTTATGAAATCTAACGGTTTCACAGCTACCGGCAGCAGATGGGTAATACTAAGAACTGAACTTTGGAAGCCTAAAACAAAGGATAAAAACAATGTTGTTTTCTTCCTTTAGCTCAACACAATTGGAAAAATAATTTTGAAGGAACCAAAAATTGGCTATCATTATCAAGATTGGCCAGAGAGGGTGTTTGTTTTTTGTTTTTTTGCTTTGTTTTATTTCTTGTCGGCAGAGACCAGAGGTAATCATTTGGAAAATAACCAATTAAGACTCACCAGTTTTCTCTCTCCAAAATAATAAAAAAGCCAAGCAATCAGAGTCTCTCTTCACTGTTTGGATTAGGAGGTAATCCAGTGACAGCATAAAGCTGGGAGTCAGATTCTTTTGGGGTTAATAATACATTAGAAAAGCAGAGCTGCCTTTTAATTGCCCAGCTGTGGGACACGGAACAGAGCCCAACCTGAACAATTTGAGGAAACTCTCAGAGGAAACTTTGCAGGATCCAAGCCACAGCATTTGAAAGGAAAGGGGAGGTTTCCCACCAAATAGGGAGAATTAGAGGATGTCCTTGGCTCCCAATCAATGGGTATGTAAGTGTGAGCGAAGGGTTTGGATTTCAATGGGAGTTTCCTTTCTTTTAAAACTTTTGAATGTTCTCATCCGTTCCCCCCCCCTTTCCACCACCTCACAAACAAACAAAAAACAACAATAACAAAAAGCCCCAGGGATTTTTGGTAATAGGTAAAATTGGAAGAGCATCTTGCCTAGCTGAGCTTTCCCAGAAAGCAAGTCTGGGGTGGTGGTCCCGATGCTGTTGTCATTCAGGAGTTAATGATGGGGTTAATGATGATCATTTGGGGGAAGAATGGGCTGGCATTTTTAAAAAGCTAGGTATTACTGCATAAAGTTCTTTATAATTAGCAGACTTCTTTCTGTGAGTACCTATTATCCAAAGTTGCCAAAAGAAACTTGGTCCTTGTAATCACCAAAGGCTTTATGTTTGTAGAATACTCTAATTAAGTGAAGTTTTGGATGTCTTCTACAGAGAAAGGATCCATTTCAGCTCATGTCTATTTCCTTCTTCTCTGGCATACCAATTCTACAGCCTGTGGCTTGTTTAAATGTTAACATCTGCTAAACTCAGGGTGAACACTGGGAGCAAGCAAATGTAGACCCTCTAACTTCCTGATCTTAAAGGATTTATGTGGCCTTCTCCTAATTTTTTCTTAAGAATGATTTAATGTTTATGATTTGATTGGGGGACAGGGGGGAAGGTTCATTTCCTCTGATGTTTGGGCTTATTTTAATCCTGAACCGTCCCCCACCCCATTTCTTTAATATTTGATATTATTTCAAATTCCCTTTTTCCCCATTTCATTTTCCATCTCAGGTTTCTCCCTTTACACGTCTGCAGCTTGCTTACTCTGAACGTTAGTAAGGCCTTTTGGGTTTTAAGGGTGTCTTCAAAGCCAAGTTCCTAAAGGTTTATACCAGGGGTGTTCAGTCTTGGCAACTTTAAGACTTGTGGACTTCAACTTCCAGAATTCCCAGCCAGAGTTCTGGGAGTTGGTCCACAAGTCTTAAAGCTGCCAAGGTTGGACATCTCTGGCTCATGATGATGATGATGAATGATGATGATATCCATTCAGCCTTGTCCAATTCTTGGCCAGGTCTCCACATCTTCCGATCTTGCACTGCTTCTTTGAGGTTTTCTATGCTTTGGCTGATGTCAGCTTTGATGGTGTCCAGCGACCGTGTTCTTTGACACCAACTCTTCCAAATATAATTGCTTTCTCCAATGAATTCCCCCGCATGACCATGGTTCATACCTTGGTTCAACCTAGCAAAAATATTGCTTTAAATAATGCCTGCATGGGGAAATTTAGCATCTACCCAGCATTCATGAGACATGATTGGGTACCTTGATCATTCCCCTAAAGTGGCTTTTATTTGTTTTCAAACCTCCAGAAACAGTTTATCTCACAGCCCAGTGATGAAGGACTCAGAAGCGAAGAACAACAAGGCTTCTGTGGGGGTTGAGAAGTATGGTAGGAATCTTAGTGAAAGCATTTGCTTTGTGCTGAACAAGCTTCCCCATCTAATAATATTCAGGAGGAATGCTGCAGCATCATAGAGCAGTCACCTTGATGACTCTCACGGGCCCATTCACCCAACCATTAGGCACATGAAAGCTGCATGATAAGTATTGGAAAAACCTAAGCAATTTGGCTCTTAGCCCGCAGTGTCTCTGTGCATTTGCTTCTCCGAAAAGGATTCAGTGCTTTGTCACAGGACGGTAAATACAGTTTGTCAAAGCTGGGCAAAATGTAATGAAAGTCTAGGAAAATGAGTGTTTCTTAATGTTCCATTGGATAAGGACAGTGAAGCCCATAGAGGCATTTCTGATATTGTGATCCTAGAGTCATCAAAGATAACCCGTTTATCAATCATTCTGTATTTTAGGCAACAAGAATAATTAGGAACTGGTCTATAGCCAGAAGTGTATTGTTGGTTCATATTTTATTTTCAGCACTTATAGCCATAAGGCTCAAAATGTGTTTGGGGTCACATTGATGTGCCTTGAGAATTACTAGTGTTCCAGGAGAAATAAACAAAAATATTTAAACATTTTGGCAAGCTTAAAACACCCAGTGTTAAAGAAAGCTATAAATTGGTTCTCAACATCAAGGGTCCCCAACCCCACCCTCCCAGTCCATAGCCTGATACCGGGCCGTGATCCATTGGGAACTGGGCCACACAAGGGGCAAACAAGCAGGTGAGCACGTGAAACTGCATTTGTGCAAGCGGCCTGCACACGTGTGAAACCATCCCCTCCTCCCCTCCACTGCCGGTCCACAGAGCTGGAAGGGTTGGGAACCGCTGCTCCATGTGATTTGCACAATGTGGTTTTCTATGACTCTGTCACCTGCTTGACGTGTCCTTCAGCTGCATTTGTGTATCAGGAGTCAACTAATTGTTTAGTGATTCTGAGACTGATTCAGAGCAAGCTACCTGTTGGATGTCTGCCTGAGTTGTTGCTACAGTCTTCTAAACAGCAGTGCCTGGGAAAGATAAGAGATGATTGCCTATTGGTAATTTTTATTCTGAAGATAAAAAATGTTCTGCAGGAATAGAAAAATGTGCCTCAATGTTTAGTTTTAGTGGGAGGAGAAGTAGGCCTTGACTAGCAGAAGTTGTGTCCAAAGTAGCTTTTAAATAAGCAGTGTTAGCAAATTTACCATTGTCCATCACATGTTCTATTTATACCACACTAGAAAATCAAGCTATGGATAAACACCTGCAGGGCTAAACCTTCTCTGCTACTGAGGCACTTTTCATATTATCAGTCACACTGGTGGATGAAATGTAGAATTGCTATGATTTACTGATGGTTTTTATTCCCTGCTAGTGCCATCCAGATATATATTTATGTTGCAATGGACAAGCTGTACGGAGTCACAAGGAGATAATTCCCATCAGGGCATGTTAGTTGACAACAGAAAACACGAGTTAAAATGAGGTTAAAATGAGAATGTAGGTAAGATTGAGAGGATGGCAGAACAAAAAGCTGAAAGAGGTTAGACTTTGGGGGGGGGGGTTGGGGGGGATGTAGTTTCTGAATGCCTAAGCTACTTCTAGGCTGATAGAAACAGATGTTTGATCACTTCTTCAAGCCCATAGAGGCTTCATATTTTCAAACCACAATTGGCCATTGTTGGCTGCATGTCATTGCAGGAGAACTCTAGGGATCTCGGAGTCCTAGTGACACTCACTTAAATATGAGCCAGCAGTGTACTGCAGCTGCCAAAAAAGCCAATGCAGTTCTAGGCAGCATTAACAGTGGGATAGAATCAAGATCACATGAAGTGTTAATACCACTCTATAATGCCTTCATAAGACCAGACTTAGAATACCACATCCAGTTTTGATCACCATATTATGAAAAAGATGTAGAAGCTCTGGAAAGAGTACAGAGAAGAGCAACAAAGACGATCAGGGGACTGGAGGCTAAAACATATAAAGAATGGTTGCTAGAATTGGGTATGTCTAGTTTAATGAAAAGAAGGACTAGGGGTGACATGATAGTATCCCAATATCTCAGGGGCTGCCATAAAGAAGAGAGGGGTTAACTATTCTCCAAAGCACCTGAAAGCAGGACAAGAAGCAACGGATGGAAACTAATCAAGGAGAGAAGCAGGAGAAATTTCCTGACAGTTAAAATAATTAATCAATGGAATGACTTGCCTCCAGAAGTTGTGGATGCTCCAGCACTGGAAGTTTTTAAGAAGAGATTGGACAACCACTTGTCTGAAGTGGTATAGAGTTTCCTGCCTGAGCAGGGGGTTGGACTAGAAGACCTCCAAGGTCCCTTCCAACTCTGTTATTCCGTTCTATTCCATTCTTTTTATACGAGCCAAAAATCAGAAGGAACCTAGTAGCACCTTTCCCACTGTCTGCATCTGCACAACCAGCCTGTCTTCACCTTCCCCCATCGCATCCTAGTTTAAATCCTACATTACTTTAGACACTCGATACATCTAGCTTCAACTCACGGAAGCTGTTAACTTTTAATAGCATTTGTTAATCAGAAAAGTTGCTTCTGCAATGAAGACACCTTCTCTAACTCAGTACCTCTGCATAAATCAGGATCAGCTGTAAACCTCTTTTAGAATAAGATAAATCAAGCTATTTTTTTTTAAAGAGGAACTGTTTTATTTATTTATTAAACATCTCCTGGCAGAGAGAAAAAATAGTTCCTGATTTCCATACTGTATTTTCCTCTTTGGAAAAGTGTGCTTAATTTATTGCATCACTATCTTTCAGGTTAGTTTTGTTAAAAGAGAAAAACATATATGTGTGGTTGAATGAGGATGGAGAGATCAATAGGATGATTCTTTGACTGGAAACTGAAAGTCTGGAAGGAAAAAAAAACTGCAAAGCAATTCAAGCTTAAAGAAGACCTTTTTTAGGGACCATAAAGGTAGTTCAGTCATATTTAAATGTGACTAAATCTCATGCTTCTTGGCACCCAGTATGTCATTTTTGGATGTTTAGAGATGGGTGCTGGGGATATGCTTGGAGATACAGGTAGTCCTCAGTTTATGACCACAATTGAGCCCATTTCTCTTGCTAAGCGAGACATTTGTTAAGTTAATTTTATCCCATTTTACAACCTTTCTTGCCACAGTGGTTAAGTGAATCATTGAAGTTGCTAAATTAGTAACCCGGTTGTTAAGTGAATCTGTCTTCGCCGTTAGCCTTGTTTGTCAGAAGGTCACAAAAGGGGATCCCATGACCCTGGGACACTGCAGCCGTCATAAATATGAGTCAATTGTCCAGCATCTGAATTTTGATCACGTGACCATGGGGGATGCTGCAAGAGCTGTAAGTGTGAAAAATGGTCATAAGTCACTTTTTTCAGTACCGTTGTAACTTCTAACAGTCATTAAGTGAATTGCTGTAATTCAAGGACTACCTGTTCTTCAGTGCCAATGGATGTAAAGTTGGAGAACAGTTTCTTGGACAAAGTTCATTAACAAGTCTCACAGCTATTGTAGTCTGTGCTAATGAGCACTGGGTGCAAAGATTTCTGCAGTAGCTGATCACCTCCTGCAAGCTTATCTTTGGAATAATTCCCAGTGGGTAAAAGCTGAGCATAGCAGATACCAAGAAATCTCTGTGGAAGAGCTGAGAAGACTCTTCTGTTTTTCATTCAGACTTTGTCTTCTCTTAAGTTGTTTCCCCCCCCCTTTCTTAAAAACTATGCGCGTATGCAAAATGCCTTGAATTAAAATGGTTTGAGAATTGAAATTCCCCGTTTCATGCTTGAAAGAGTTGCTTCAAGTGCGAGGCAGCTCCTTTGCGTGCAAAACAAAATCATTTTAGAAGTGTTTGAGTTTGAAACAGGGCAATTTAAATTTAAAATGATTTTACCTTTAAACATTTTTGCTCATCACTGTTAAAAAGATAGTTCTTTTCAAGTGCATATTTATGTATGGCGATTGTCTCACCTGCATGTAAATAAGCATTTACGGTAAATCTATAGAGGCTCTATTGCTCATATTGCTTTGAAAATGAATTCACTTACACAATAATACCATTACAGGCATAATCTTTTGAACTGGAGGGCTTGAATAGGAGACAAACAATCTGCATTGTCCTTATTGCTGTTGCAGCAAGAAAAGAGCCTAAAGTGTTGAGAATATTTGATCTGGAATGGATGGGATTCTATCAAAGTTCTCTAAGATTAAATGGAAGATCTGGAGTGTCGGAACTGTTGTTGCCATGTACAAATAGTCCTCGAATTACAACCACAGAATTTCTGTTGCTAAGCAAGATGGTTGTTAAATGAGTTGTGCCCACTTTTATAACTTTTGTCCCACAGTTGTTAAGTGATGCTGTCATTAAGTGAATCTGGCTTCTCCCATTAATTTTACTTAGAAGAAAATGGCTAGGAAGGTTGCAAATGGCAATCATATGATCAGTGGACACTGCAAACGTCATAAATATATGTAGGTCATCAAAGGTTGATCATGTGACTACGGGGCTGCTGTGATAGTCGTAAGGGTGAGGACCAGTTGTAAGTCATTTTTTCCCCCAGAACCTTTGTAACTTGGAACGATCAATAAACAAATAGTTGTAAGTTGAGGACTACCGATAGTATTTTGCTGCATATGCTCTTCACTGGTTAATTAATACCGATAGTCCTCACCTTATGACCATAACGGAGCCCAAAATTTCTGTTTCTAAGTGCGAACAGTTAAGTGAATTTTGTCCCATTTTACAACTTCTTTGGCCAGAGCTGTTAAGGGAATCACTGCAAATGTTCAGTTAGTAACACGGTTGTTGAGTGAATCTGGCTTCCCCATTGACTTTGCTTGTCAGAAGGTCGCAAAAGGGGAATCACATAACTCTGGGACACGGCAACTGTCATAAATCTGAGCCAGTTTCCAAGCATCCCAATTTTGATCACATGACCGTGGGGCTATTGCAACGGTTGTTAAGTATGACAAACAGTCATAAGTCACTTTTTTTGGTGCTGTTGTAACTTCAAACAGTCACCAAATGAACGGTTGTAAGCCGAGGACTACCTGTACGTATCTCCTTTTATGAATGAAATATATGCTGAGAAAGGCTAGAATAGAAAAAGTTACATGCAGCAACCCAAGATCAACCTGGCACCCTTCAGTGCTGGCTCTGGATGAAACAATGCATGCTTGGAAGAATGAATCATGCCTTGAACCATGACTGATATTAGGAGGTTAATAGTTAAAGACTTGATGGGTGAAGAGATAAGATAAAAGGACACCATGGTATGATGCACAAATCAATATTTCCCATTAATTAACATTGAGGTTCTCAGATAACTGATATGTATTTTTCCTTCCTGGGAGGAAAGCAAAATAAAGTCTGTTTTATCAGGCTCAGCTTTGCTAACCGTGAGGGAAAGCTTCCAGAATTTGAGCTGTCAATCCTGATCTAGCCTTTCCTATGTCCGTCATGAGGTCTGCTTCTACATCTCTTGTTTGCCTGAACAAGCTTTGTCCCATAGTATCTTAAACCATCTCTGCTGAGCGATGTTGTGAGTATTTTTGATGTATTTTTTTCAGAACCTGAAAAAAAAAAATAGCCTGAAAACAATAAACCACAATGCATCGCAAATCTGTAAAGCTTAACCCTGAATTCCTCCAGCAAAAGATGCTCACGGTATATTAGGGGCATGGCTTATATAAGGCCCAGGACAGTCTGATCAATAGCCATTTACTGCACTGAAATTTGATATTACTAGTCACGACAAAGAGAATGTCATGGAAAATGGAACAATTTTCAAAGGTTCTGTTAGTCGTCAAATTAAAAATGGAGTGGTGGGACAGGAAGAAAACGTGATTTGCTTTGCTAAAAGAGTAAATGCTGAGGATACCAACTGATTCAGGGAAACCAACTGAGTCACTCTAGGACAGAAGAGGCACCAGTGCTCTCATATCAAATCATACTCTGCTTTGGAACCAGAAAAAGGTTGATATAAGGCTTTCAGGCAATCTGCTTCTGCAACCTTCTGTGATGTGGCTCCTTTTCCAGGATGTTTTTTTAGACCCGGATGAAATTCTGGGTGGTTAAAAGGACTTTTACATGCACAGGAGCCTGTTGCATATCAATTGGATAAGTTCCCCCGAGGTCCCCTGCAATTTTTATTATCTACCAAGACTTTGCTTAGCTCAGCATTCAATTCTTAAGTAAGTGAGATCTTTAGAGGTGGGGGGCTGGGGATGGAGAAAACTCAAAGTAATAGCAAGCCACCTCCTTAGCTGGCTTTGCAAAGTTTCCAATTTCACCCTGCTCGGTTGACAAAGTTTCTCTCTTTGTGTAGACTTCTCTCGCTCGCTCGCTCTTTCTCTGTGTGTCTCAGTCCCTGTTTAATAAAGGTGCGCAGCAAGGGAGTCTGTCTGCAGACTTTTAATTTTGCTTGGAGAAGAATCTGCTTATTTTAAAACTGTATAATTACTGCTGGCTCAAAGCACCCCCTCATTACCAGAGTCTGGAAGGAATGCTGTGTAATTACAGCATTTGTCTTGTGCTAGGAGGGAGCAAAAGCTGGTGGGGAGAGGAAGGAGGAGGAGAAGGAGGAGGAGGAGGCGAGGGTGAAGGGAAGGGATCTAGTCTTACTAGGTCTTAAATGCCAGAGGGGGGAAAAGTAAATCTTTTATAGCAGCTTTTCCCTAAGCAGGTATCACCCAATCTCAAGCAGCTCCTGCTTTCATTCCCACTCCACCCTAGCAGTTAGCTAGGGTAAGTGGTTAAAGAAGGCTGATTTTTTTTTTTTAGTCTTGCCTCCAAGCTACTTGTAAGGTGGGGCAACAATTAAAATAACATATATGTTAGCAAAAGCCATTGTTACTCATTTATCTCCCCCTAAAATAACAGGCAAAGGGCAAAGGAAGTAGGTTGCTATTCAGATTTCATTGGGAAGAGATTATTCTCCACTGTGGAAATATTTATGCAATGCATTCTTTTTGCTGGAGTGAGAATCAGAAATGGAAACCAGGAATTTTTGTTGTTGTTGTTGTTGTCTTGAGAATAATGGAAAATCTGGGATTCTTATGGGATTACTTTAACTGTAATTGGCAGTTTGGTATGATTACTCGTTAAGATGCCATCATATAAGGGTTTGTTGCAGTAGATTTCTTGAAATGGGGTACCAAGGACAGCAATGGAGTTTTCTGCAGCAATTGGATAACTCATGAAATGGGGGAGACTATCTGGGGTTTATGTAGCCTTTTAGGGATTACTTTGGTTTTGTTTCAAAAAATATAAAACCAGGCAATAAACAGCAGCCTTCAGTTTAGCCATACCCCCTCCCCAAGTTGGCACGATTATTTTGAGGGAGTATAAATTTCTATCATTTTTTTAGCAATCCAGCAAGGGAGAGGAGAAAGAGCAAAGATAAATTTGTTACTACTGCTTTTGTCACATTGTTCAATGGTGGAGTCAGTAAGAGAACAAGGTGAACCTCAGAACATTTTAGGAGACACTTTTAGCTTCTGCAACCTTCTGTGATGTGGCTTTTTTTCCAGGAGGTTCTGTCTTGAGGGTCTTTGACATTTGAGAAAAGTTATATAATGGAAAAACAAGAACCCACTAGATCCTGGTTGAGTTAAGGTAGATCATTAACAGTCTTCCTATGATGTTGAAGAATCCAGGGACATGTGGTTCCAAAACACCTGGAAACTGCTGGCTTGAAGATGAATGGTCTACACCAAGAATAAATAACATGTAGGCTATGTTTTGAAACACAACCTCATTATTCAGGACAAATAATAAGGGCTTATTAGAGATTTATATAGCCTCTGGAGAGCACCAGGTTGTCTATCCCAATTCAATCTAATAAAGATTTTGTAACAAGCGGCTTTTTTCCCCCCAATCTTTGCTGTAGAATTTAGTGATTTGTACTGTATATGACAAGCAAAGCCACTTCACCATAGTTAAGAAATTAGGATTACGATGGGGAGCCTGGTTGGCACTGATGCAGGCCTAATATTTTAAAAAGTGCAGCATATACGAGGAGGAGGAGGAGGAGGAGGAGGAGGAGGAGGAGGAAAAAAGAATATTACACCTTTGTATGTGTATACGTGCATGTAAGAGAGAAAGAAATGATAAGATGGTCCACGAACCCACAGCCCATTCCTGATCTGTCAGCCATTTGCACTGAGCCCCACAGGGAATTGTATATGCAACCTTCCTTAAAGAAAATAGAAGCATGAAACTGGATATACCTCTGAGCTTGCTAGATAACAGGAAGAATTAAACTACTCTGTGTTTGACGAGAAAAGAAAAGCAACAACCTGGAACTTCAAGAAAAGGACTGTTGATGGATATAAGGTGGTTGAGTCCTTAGAGAAAGATGTTCTTCAGGAAAAACTTTTTTTTTTTTTTTGTAAATCAAACATGGGGTTCATGCTCTTTCTTTCCCTCCCCCCCTTTCCCACACATGCATGTTTTTCAGTGTATTGAGTCTGTTAACTTTGAAGATAAGGATAGATGGTATTTGTAAGGATATATAACAATATCACAGCTTTTCCAAATCAGGTAGTTACTCATAAATCCACATTGATGAACAAAGCCTTGGCTGTGTTTCTCAATCAGGCTTTTTATCTAATATGAAATATGTGTGCTTGAAGAGAGTAAAAGTTAAGAATATTTTATCCTTCTGAATTTGATATATATCTTACTCCTGTGGCTACATTATACGGGGCCTGTATTTTCTGATTCAATAGCATGGTAGTTATTATACCTTTTTCTTCAGTTTTTTACTGGGGATATTTCCTACTTAAGCATGCTTGTAGAACGAGACTGTGCGAAGAATAGAAATGATCGTTGTTGTACAGCCCTGCAGCACTTTTATCCAGAATTCATAAGATGTTCTGCAAAGTTTCATTAATTCTCTCAGAACCCACTGAATTTCATGGGCCTACATCTAGTAATTTAGAAGGTGATGTGAGATATGTGAAAATTACTGAGCTGATTATGGCCTTGCATTCTAAAATCTTGTCTTTAATGCTTATCCCCAAATGTTTTTTATATTTTCAAAATTTGGAATAGCCAGCTTATGGCTATGTGTTTCTTCACTTATAATGCAAGATGTGGGAATTCTGCATTCATTTCATAGGACCTGGAAGAATTCCGTCTTGCTGACTTGCTTTTTTGCTTGCTCCTTTGAAATTATTCTGAAATTTAACCTGGTTTGAAATGGTGGATTGATTTACTAAAGTAATAGAGGAAGGACTACATCAACAGGTTTGGCATATTCAGTAAAAATCTCAGGTTCAATCCTTGATTTCTCCGGTATCTAGGAGAGAATAAGAATATAACTTTTCTTTGTAAGCCATTCTGGAAAAGCCTTTTTTCCACAATAAAAAAAAAACCCAATGGCTCAAAAAGAAAAGTAAACATAAATTTGGGCGTTGGAAAACATTGAAACTCTTCCATTCCCCAGTCCTTCAAGTGCAGCATGAAAACAATCTGGGAACATTGTCCAGCCTGCTGACTTTAAAGCACGAAAACAAGGAGTACAAAATAATTGCTTTGCCCTGAAGGATAATAAAAGCACTCTCATCTCCTCATGCAAAGGAGAAATAAAATAAATGGCTTGTACCTCCCTCCCCCATGCAAGCCTGTACTGTATGCCTTTATAAAAATATAAAATCAAAATCCTAGTGATTCCTATGAGAACAAACTGAACAGTCTTACAGCCCCCTTTTCTTTTCAAAGACTAGTGGCCTAGGAGCTGGGATGGAACCCGCTGAGACGATATGACATGTTTACAGAGTTCCTGAACCACTTTTGAACTACTGCCTTATGTGGAAGCGCCAAGTTTATCAAATCTTTCTAACTCTCCTTCTTTAAACATTTTCATTATAAATTCCTCCAAGCAGGAGGCGGTGAATCATCTTAAATGATAGTAAATGATGTGGCTTGGATTGCAAATAACTAGCTGAAGTGTCTTAGAATCCCCAGCCTGCTGGGAATTGCCTAGGAGTTCCTTTTAGAGATATACAGGAGCTTGGGGAAAGCAAGTTATCTTAACTAATTAGGTGCTTTTTAGTTCTTGGCAGAGAAGGTAGAGAAATCTAGTGAAAAATTTTCATCTCTTTAATGATGGATTGAAAAAAGCCATGTGATGAAACTGGCTTCTGTGTAGTAGATTAACATGATATTTTCTAAATTCTTTTCCAAATGTAGTTTATGGGTTATCTCAACATGGAATCTCTTATTCTTCACCTCATCTCTTTAAATGAACATGCATTAGCCTGAGATAAGACGCTAGTTAGATTTCACTCCATGGGAGCTTTCTGCAACATTTGCGCTCCAACTGTTTTGAACTACAGTTCCAGTTATCCTTGCTTACATTGCTGACCAGAATAGACCAAAATATCTGAAAGGTACCGCAATTTGGAAATTCGTGGCTTTCACAGGAAGGGCAAGTGATATCATGTGCATTATGGGTGTCATCGTGCAAATGACATGATGCATGTGATGTCATTGTGGCTTATAATGGACACTTATGACCCACATGGACCATATGGATATGAACATTCAATGTGGTTTTAATATTTTAATATGGATATTAAAAAAAGGCAGATCTCTCGGCCTTCTCGCCCCACCTCTGCCTTGCCCATCATGATGGAAACTTTTGAACTTTCAAGTCCCGTTCCTTCATAGTGGGAGGCAAACATACCAAGCAGTGCCTGCTAAATCCTTGTGGGTCCATTACACAGCAGCATTCACTGGCCACAGCAGACTCTGAAGAGCAATTTTAAATGCATGTGGTTTAGTCTTGATTCAACCCAGCATAGCTCTGTTTGTTTATTCTACAGATTTCTTTAGAATAGTATTTAAAAAAAACCCTTTTTTCTTTTGTTGTGATATTATTTTCAGCAAATGGTCTAGGAAATATCTCATCAGAACCTTCTTTTTAACCTTCTTTAGGGGAAAATAGGGGAGAATTAGAAATACATCCATACATCCGTTTCCAGCACCCATTAAATATGGGAACCTTGTAAAGATGGAGCACGGATGTCAGGTGTGTGAGGTACTTCAGATCCTATAACAGGGGTCTTGAAACTTGGCCCTTTTATGACTTGTGGACTTCAACTCCCAGAATTCCTGGCTGAGGAATTCTGGGAGTTGAAGTCCACAAGTCATAAAAGGGCCAAGTTTCAAGACCCCTGTCCTATAATGATCAGTGTGGAATAAATATACAGATGAGCAGATCCACTACAGTCCCTTCATTGCCTCTCCTGCATTGTCATTTCAGCAAGACTCTGAAAAAGGCCCCATTGTAATAACTCTCGCCTTGCCTCCTTCTTGTTAATTAACACCCATTGGGGGATTATCAAAGTCTGGCAGTTAAAACTTCCAATCCTGCCCCATTTTGCATGATGGTGATCTGCCCATTTACTCTGGTAGGCATTGTTCCCCTCCCTACAATCTATCAGCCCTCACTTCAGGAAAAAGAGGTTAATGTACTCCCACACTGAGTTAATGAGGGCCAGGAATTACATCAGCAAACTGCAAACAGCAGCTCTAAAGTAACACAGGCCTTCCCGGGAGGTTGTTGACAGGGCCCCTTATATCCTCTGTGTCTTTGTTTCATGGACTCTCCCCAACTTGCATCAGCCTTTTGCAGCTCCTTGTCATCAATAACGGGTCAAGCACCTCCATACAAAGAGGTGCATCCTGGCTTTTTTGCCCATTCAGAAACAACTTGTATCTGTGGCTGGGCTGGGTTTTATCAGGATGGGCAACAGGAACCATTTAGCACGCCACAAAAGCTTGGCTGAAGATGTCTTTTTCCTTTACGGTGACCTCCAATGCTCCCTTCTTTGGTTTTCCAAGTACAGTACAGCAGTGGCAAAAGGGGAATTGCCACGTCTCTTTCCCATGCTTCCCACTGTGATTATAGAACAGGCAAAGAAAATTGTCAGTTGCAACCCAGAGATTTGCTTTTATATGGTGGCTGGCTGACTGGCTGCATTCGTGGTTAAACTACCACTCAAGATTTCTAGTACTTGTGCCTAATTTATTTATTTAGCATATGGTATATCAGGCATGGACTAGCAATATATATTAACATTTCATCTAGATTAATAAAAGACAATAAAATATAAATGTTAAAAAGATCTATGTTCAAATATCAGTGTCTAGGCCAGGAGTCTTCAAACTTGGCACGTTGGCTGAGGAATTCTGGGAGTTGGTCCACAAGTCATAAAAGGGCCAAGTTTGAAGACCCCCGGTTTATTTTTTTTTAAAAATCAGATACTAGACCGGTATATGCCTTCAGCTTACAGCCAGTCACGATGTGATCTATAGTTTGACGTGTGACCCGCAGTCACACTGAGGGGAGGATACTACCGTGTTTCCCTGAAAATAAGACCGGGTCTTATATTAATTTTTGCTCCAAAAGACTCATTAGGGCTTTTTTATCCAGTTAGGGCTTATATTCAGGGAAATACGGTACTAAATGCATCCATCTGGCTGCCAATCTTAACTGGGGCTTATTTTTGGGGTGGGGCTTATATTACGAGCATCCTGAAAAATCATTCTAGGGCTTATTTTCTGGTTGGTTCTTATTTCCAGGGAAACATGGTGTGCTCCATTTATACAGAGAATCCCGGCAGATGCCGTGTGAGGTACAAATCCTATTCAAGATTGTCCATTGCTGACATGGTAGTTCAAAGCCTGTGACCTTTTTTTGTGTGGGGTCATTTATATGTTTTCCTATGCCTGGAAGTCCAGTTGTCTAGTTCCACCCAGTCAGACTATTCTGAAGACTTTCTTGACTCTCACAATACATGTCAACGAAAATGAAAACATGTGCCCTATGGTTCTTGAACTGAAACAGCCTCCATATTACATATTTATTTGATTGATGTAAATTGATTTTTTTTTCTTTATACATGCACTGGAAATTATTTTCCTATATGAGTATTAATATCAAGCTAGGACAAAGCTTGTGCTGCCGATCCCTTTACAAAAATGTTCTCTGAATAAAGTCATCCCTTATACTGTAGTGTTGTAAATTAAAGCGGTTTCTCACATACTACAAAATACTTTCGTGTTTGCTTTTTATTTTCAAGATCCTCTTAGCGTGCTTTTGAAGGCAAAACCTCTTTGCACTAAAATATAGATTGATTATATAGCTTTTATTTTGGGGAAGGGAGGGGGAAGTTCTTGAAAATCATCTGAGTAAACAACAGCTGAATCAATTAATTCTTTGGTGATGAGCATGTGATTCCCTTACTTAAAATTGTTCAGACAGGAAAAGCCAATGTACATTTTTAAATGTGGAGTCATTTTTCTCTATGTTTTTTTTTTAGCAATCAGTACTTTTAACAAATTATCTGAAATGGTCAACTCTTCTATTGACTATGCTTTCCCACTGTTATTTATGTAATTCTTGTTTCAACCTCAGTTGCCCTAAAAAGAAAATCAGATGCTCATGAAAGCTTTATTGATTCTTTGCATTTATTAAAAATTGTACTATTCTACACCAGTATGGTGTAAAATTAAGGTAAGGAGAATTAAGAACATCTAAACTCAAGTCCACCCTCATCTATGGAAATTCACTATAAGTAACTTCAGACTAGCCACAAATCCTCAGTCCAGTCTCCATCACAAATTTACTTTGTGGCAAAAATGGGAAGCAACAATATTATTATATGTAGATCTCATTGAACTCCAGGGAAAAAAGGCTGTACAGGTAGCCATCAACTTAATGACCATGATTGAGCCCAAAATTTCTGTTTCTAGGTAAGACAGTTGTTAAGTGAAGTTTGCCCCATTTTATAATCATTCTTGCCATGGTTGTTAAGTGAATCACTGCAGTTGTGAAGTCAGCAACACGGTTGTTAAATCAATCTGGTTTCCCCATTGACTTTGCTTGTCAGAAGGCCACAAAAGGTGATCACATGCCCCCCCCGGGACACGGCAACCGTCATAAACATGAGTCAGTTGCCAAGTGTCTGAATTTTGATCACGTGACCATGGGGGATGCTGCAACGGTTGTAAGTGTGAAAAATGGTCATAAATCATTTTTTCCAGTGCCGTTGTAACTTTGAACAGTCACTAAATAAACTGTTGTAAGTCGAGGACTACCTGTATTGAAAGTTTTGGGTAGTTGCCCAGTTTTATTATCTCCATAAAATGAGAGATTTATTTGCTAGTCAGTTTTTAGCTGGATTGGAAAATTTCACCAAAGATTTTTCAGTTCAAACCTTGAAATGTTATAGTCTACCATTGTCTTTCTCGTGTATGCTGATTGCAAATCTAATAAAGCCAAAATAATTTATTGCTTACTCCTTTGTAGCTTCAGTCAATTGAATCTAATCAGAATGCAGATTATTAATACATAACAATAAATCAGAAACCAAATAAAAAGTACAAAAATATATAGAAATTCTATTATCAGTGCCTATTCATCACATATAATATCCATCTCTTCCTCTTCATTCTCTTATTCTAAACCCAATTAGAAAGTATAAACTGCTCAATGTTTTAAGCTTTCAATCTACTGAAAGTAAAATTAAATAGACAGTGTCAGACTTTCAACCTGAAGTGAGTTTTATAGCACCTTTTTCCATTTTTGGCACTGTTTTTTTTAAACTGCCTGATGTCAGTCGTGTAAGACTGCAAAGAATGAAACTTCTGAATCTGGAAAAAATCATGTTTTGCATTGTTATTAATTTAATATTCAGCCATAAGAACCAATGAATCAGGGTGGAAACATGTCCCATAGTTGGAATCCTATCCCATAATTTGCAATTACACGTCCATCCACTACATCCATATATCTGTTCCCTAAGTAACTATTATTTGAGCCTGTGTTTAAAGTCATGTCAAGTTCTTCTTGATTTTGAAAGAGCTTTTAATGTTTAAAGTCACTTCACATTCTTCTTGATTTTGAAAGAGCTTTTAAATATTAGACATGTTTCCCCTTAACTATAACAGTATTCTTGCTTGCTCAATCCCTAATTCTGGCCAAACCCAAAAGGCTGTAAATAACACAGTTCAAATGCTGGTTGTATACATATCCTTTAATTAAACAATGGATGGATGACCCAACTATTAAGCAAAGACGGAAATATGTGGAGTGACAAAAGCAGTGGCATATCTTAGTATATATGAAAAAAAAGGTTGTTCCTACCCATTTAAATACATGCCTTGCTGCAAATCACAAGGGGTAGAGTAATTTAAGGGGGGGGGAAGCATTATTGTAGATACATACCGTAATAATATGAAATATAATGAGGCACAAGAAATTTGTGAATGCAATACACCATCATAGCTCTCTCTTGTATAAAGTTATATAGACTAACGTACTAATGTTAAAGCATACTTGGAAGCAATTATTACATGTGCATATGCATAATTGTGCTATCAAAAAATGCAATGCTAGAGGCTGAAACATATGAAGAATGGTTGAAGGAATTGGGTATGGCTAGTCTAGTGAAAAGAATGACTAGGGGATGACATGATAGCAGTGTTCCAATATTTGAGGGGCTACTACAAAGAAGAGTTGGTCACCCTATTCTCGGAAGCACCAGAAGGCAAGACAAGAAGCAATGGATAAAAACTAATCAAGGAGAGAAGCAACCTAGAACTAAAGAGAAATTTCCTAACAGTGAGAACAATTAACCAGTGCAACGGCTTGCCTTCAGAAGGCTTTTAAGAAGAGACTGGATAGCCATTGGTCTGAAATGGTATAGAGTCGACTCTCCTGTTCGAGCAAGGGATTGGACTAGATGACCTCCAAGGTCCCTTCCAACTCTGTTATTCTATGTTGTATGTGCAATTATTTGCTTATTAGCATACCGCAAAAATTAAAAACCTGTGGAAGAAAATCTTTTCCTGTATCAATGATAGACATCAACTGGCAAGGTGATTTAGCTTTAAATCTTTATCCAGGGTAATATTAGTCTTCATATTATCTCAGAGTGATTGATAAAGATACAGTACACTGATCAATAAAGCAGTGGCCCCAAAATTATTGTTAATAAAAGATATCCTACAATAATTAAAACATAATTAAACAAAAAAGTGCCATCTTCCTTCTAATTTACCACGGCCCTTTTTAATTTTCAAATAGATTGCTTATCTAAGCCAAGTTCTTCTTAGAACTTGACTTAAGTACTTCAAGTGATTCCTCAGTTAGATCAACATCTCTACTAACTATCCAACTAAGCAACTAACCAACCAAATCCTTTCATACAAACATTTACTGAGCTCACAGATCAAGTCCAACATTTTATCCCACTGTTTTATTCCAAACATACTTTGACAGCATCACGTTTGGGGATGTTGTTAGTGCTTCTACCACACTAGTTTTCTATTGTGTGGCACTGGACTTCAAAATTCCTTTAATACGCAGCCCTGGATTTTAGCATGAATATTCCATGGATTTCAGCATGAGTAGCAAAAGGCAGTAAAGATTCTCAAGAATCAAAACCAAATAATTCCATTTGTTTGAGTTCCCATAGGGAGATTTTTAATAGTTCCTATTCAGGAGGCCCAAATGACCAGTTTGGGTAGGTCAAAATAGACTAGACCATTAGAATACTTTGGTGCATAGAAATTACTCCAAACCAATAAGCACCTCGGATAGCTTATTACACCACCAGAGATTAGAGAGTAAAATCCTTCATTCTATTTTCAGTGAAAAATGTATAGTTTTAAACCAATAAGATGCCTACTGTCCATGTGCTATCCGAAGCTCAAGTTAGCTTCAGAGGAAGCTTTATATTGCTTCTCTGCATGGATTAATATGCTGGCCTTACCTTCTTCTTATCGCTTATAAAAAGTGGAAGCAATTGACTCATTTAATGAATACAGTGCAAAAGATACAGCAAAAAGGTCTCTTTTTGGGCATTCCTGCATGGATCGCTGCTCTGAATCCTTCCCCTGGCCTATCAGAACAGACTAGGGAAAGTGAACGGTAGGCTACCTGTGATGCAGGTAATCCTTATTAGACTTTCATGTGTGCTTTAGCTATCAAAAATTTGGGCAATGCTGCTGTAAGCTTCTCCTCTCCTTTCACATGCCATTAGCCACAGGTCTTGTTGCCTCCTGCTAAAATAAATTTAGGAAGAGCATTGCTTTTATAAGTAGGACTAAAGGTTGTGTGTCTACAAACATCAGAATCATGCAAGCCATCAGAATCATGCAAGAATCATGCATGACACTCTATGGAAGCAGAGTTGGTGTGTGAAGAAGCAGGTTAGAAAGAGCATTGACACTTTTAAACTTTGATTTAGAGAATACTGTGGATAGCTAAGAAAACAAGCAAATGGATCTTCAGACAAATCAACCTCCTCACTTAGGGCAGAAATGACCACATTCAAGTTATCCAACTTGGATAGATATTGCAAAAGATCTTCCTCTCTGAAAAAGGCTGTAATGTCGGAAAGGTGGAAGGAACGAGAAAAAGAGGACAAGTGTCTCTTGTTTTCTTTCTCCCCTCTTTTTGCTGCATTTGTTTTAATGATGTTTTAAAATTACTGTTCTATATTTTATGTTTTTAAAATGATTCAGGATGTTTTTGAATATTTTAGATGATGATGGTGATGATGATGATATCAACATAATACATTCAGGCACATATTTTAGTTTTGCACCTAAAACTATGATTGATGAAGTGCATTATTGAAACAGTGGATTTGGGGAATAAGTTCCTTGTATTTTGCACCATATTCCAATGGAATGTATCATCATCATTAATCATTGTCATCATCTGCAATGTTACCTTTAACACCGTGAAATATCACCACCAGGTCCTTGGGAAGGACTCAATAGGTGGATAAAAACGCCAAATCCAGTCTAAACATCTGGCTGACTATACAACCAACCATAATAATCACCCTGGGCAGCTCTAAAGTAACATTTGGTCATTTCCAAGTCCTTCACATCCATTTGGAATGTTTGTCTTCCTTCTCTGTCCTTGACATGTTAAGAGGTAGAATCCACAATCCCAGTTTGTGGAACATTGTAAGTCTTGCTACAAGTAAGATCCACAAGTTCCCCTTTAAATGCTATTTTAGAAGTGGGAAGTAAGCAGAACCAACTCAGCTTATTTCTCTTTTTCCTGCTTCCTTGTAATATTTGAATACTTTCTGAGGCAGTGGGGGACACAGATGTATATTCTTCTAGACACATACACATGTAGTGAACTTGGTCTGTGATGTTTGTAGGCTTAAGCCATGGAGGAAATCTTAGAGTAGAACAAACACTAAGTTAACCCCATCCGCCCCCAAAATAGGAACTCTTCCCTCCCCTAAGAGACATTTCTTTTTTTATACTGCTTGATGGGAGCAAACAAATAAATACTGTAATACTCTTTGAACATGTGATTGGTTGAAAGAGATAGCATGGGGGGGAAAGGCGGAATGTGAAATGAAAAATATCAGCCTAGTGTTTTTGTAATGTGAAATTCTGGTCTGCCTTTAGTTATTAGGCAATGATCTCTGAACTTACAAGTCGAATTGGTGGAGAAGAAAACAATATGAAGAGGGCAGACCAAGGTCCAAAAGCCTCTTGAATATTTAAACTCATACAATCTCATTTTTTTTCTGAATGATAACACTGCCGGAGAAGGCCGTTCTAATGCTCCTTTGCAGATTTTTGGGCTGTGGGCTAGAGGAGGTTTGCTATAAAATATAGAAAAATTGACAAAGAGGATTTGGGCAAGAAGGAATGCTATATCTCTTTGCCAAGGATTATACTGGCATCTTTTTTAAAAAAACTGTGTGTGTATGTGTATTTTTGTGTTTCTCTCTCTGTGTGTTAATTCCACCCTATCCCACTGTAACAGTTTGTAGCAGTATCTCCAGGGGTTTTTTTTTAAGTCAAAAGAGCCAGCTGTAAATCTCTGCAAATAAGTCAAGGGGAAACAGATGTTATGCGTAATCTGGATCAAAAACAGCAGATTAAAATAATTCATATCTAAGCCATCAAATAAACTATGTGTACTGCTTCAGGTCTGAGGGAGAGAGTTTGAGGAAGAAGAGTGACTTTTATCCACCTTGATTTAATTCTGTTTTAATTCAGCCTATAATGGTTCATTCTGTAAAGAATCCTTTGTGAGAAATGAAGATAGAATTTCCCCCTCCTTCATTCTCAATTATGCTCTTATTTCATCGGTGTTACCTTTACAGTTGAAAGTCTTAGTGACTCTAGGAGGCAATGCTCCTCTCCGATTCTTAGTCGAGGGAGCTAGCTTTGTCTTAAGACATTTCTGTGGTCATCTGGCCAGCATGACTATATGCCGAAGTACAAAACACTGTTACTTTCGCACCGAAGTGGTACCTATTAATCTACTCGCATTTGCATGCTTTCAAAGTGCGAGACAAGCAGGAACTGGGGCGAGTAATGGGAGCTCACCCTGTTGCTCAGGTCTCAAATCCAAGCTATCAGATGTCCATCTGACAAACTCAGCGTCTTTAATTTAATTGGCTGAGCCTATTTGGATAAAGATAGTGCTATCTTTGGCCAACTAGGGAAAGAGTAATGGTGACCTAGGGGTTGGCTCTAGATGGAGCACCATGCGATCCGATTTGGGGTACTTGAGGATTCAAATTGAACCCCAAGTTGTATCTCTCAGAGTAATATGCTAGTCAGAACATAGTTATCCTTCAGATTTTCTATGAATTTTGTGGTGGAGTTCTCAACTGCAAAGTGGTACCACAACATATGGTGAATTGGGTGCCCTAAATCAGGTTTGACTCCTGATGACTGTATGAATAAATGCTTTTCAGTTAAAAAAAAAAGATGATACATCCAAGGGCATTGAAGCAATATCATTGGTCCTGCCCATCCATCTGAACTTTTCTTTTCCTTTGTCTCAAAATATAATTAGCTGTTCATATGATATATGCAAAGCTTCTATTTATTTCAGAACCCATCTCTTTTGGTTTAGAATAAATTGACTGGTTCTTCTTATAGACTATACCAGTGTTTTTCAAGATCTGTGGACACGTTGACTGGGGAATTCTGAGGGCTGAAGTCCACACATCTTAAAAATTGTTAAGTTTGAAAAACACCTGTCTATAATATTCTTAGTAACCATCTCCAGATCCATAACTTGTAGACAACTTTTTTCTCTTAAACTTTTTGCAACCATATATTAACTCTAATGCCATGACTTTAATTTGGGGTGTGGGGGTGTTTTTCTTTTTTTTTTTTTTGGTCCAAAAAATATCTTTATCCTTCAGTACCTCTTTTTCACTATTTGGGTGAAAAAGATTAATCTGGTACTTATTGTTCAAAAATGTATACATGGTGAGAAAATATGCTTAAAATGTGCATTTAAGAAAATGTCTTCAAATACAAATACACTCAATCACACACACACAAATAATGTATGCATTAATCAGAAATAAAACCAACACATAACCAACTGGTAGGTCGTTAGGCAAAATGTATTTAACTTGTGAAATGGTTTGCACAATATGCGGATGGTGTGTCTCTGTATTGTAGAACAGAACTATGGCAGCCTTGTGTATGTCTAGCCAGCATTGTTGTCATTTAGTCTGGGCAATTATTCTTTTCCCTTTCACAAAGGCTAACTTAAGTCATTGACTCCAGGAAAGCTGGCGACTGTCTAATTTCCCAAGCCTTTCTTGCCCCATTACAGTTTCTATTGGTTTTTCACTGCAAGATGTTCTTGCCTTGAAGTTTCGTGTTTCTTCATCCTGGTCTACAATGGCCCTGGAGTTCTAATCATGATGACATCAGCATTCTCAGTTCTCTTAACCTCAGGCTGAAACTAGCTGAAAACAAGAAGACGACTCTGGGGTGGGCAATGGCTGGAGAGGCAAGAGAAACAGGTTTGTACCTTCACACTGGCTATCTGTATCCTGTGTATAAATCACAGCTCATTGAACAAGTTGGTCAGGCAAAACATTGCTTGTGTATAGAGGTCTTTTGTCACCACAAAGAGAGCCGCTTAAATTGACCAATGTAGCAGAAAGCTCTGAGCACTATCTATTGACGTGTATCGTGTATTGAGTTATTTTCTTTTTTTCTCAGGGTCTAGCTTCTCATCTGTTGCCGGGGGGTGGGGGGTGGGGGGGCAAGATTCTTCTTTCTTCGCCTTTCGCCACCCTTCTCAATCCTGAAAAAGATTCCTCTTTTCCCTCTCTTGTTTTTTACCCCTTGCTGAGGGAATTGTCTTCGGAGCTGAATAGGACTGTGGGTATTCAGAGGGTGACAGAGGCCCTGACCCACTGGTGCCGGCAAAGCAAAAACACGATGTAGGGCAAAACAATCACAACTTCACAACTCCAGAGGACCTTTTTAATCGGTTGCCCTGCACTCAATGGCTATTGTGTTAGAGGCAGTAAATGTGTACGAGTGTAGTTGGAATGGTTAGTGAAGTAGGAGAATAAATTTCTGCTCCGTTGTTGTTGTTGTTAGCATCAGCATCTCTCCTCTGCCAGCCAGACTTTACAAATAAATCATGTCAAAAGCAAATAGAGGTTACATTATTTTAGTGCTTTTCAGAGTTGGGGGATAAGCAGCTACATGGGAGATTCGGTTTCTGGTGACGCCTGTAAATGAACTGAATAGCATGAGCGCAAGGTGTCTGCCGAGTTATGCATTATTAAGTCCCATGCATTATTAAGCTCTAGTCATGTTAGACAGTCATTGTTCTACTCGTGAAGAAAGACAGGAAGAGGCAACCATTTCTTTTGACTCAATAGAGCTGTTTCTTCTCTTGTAAACTCGAGCTATTAACTGAAGCACTTGATGTCGCCTTATTTCAGCACGGTGACAAGGAGAGGTCTTTTTCCC
Organism: Azemiops feae; assembly: GCA_023970755.1. NCBI lineage: Eukaryota > Metazoa > Chordata > Lepidosauria > Squamata > Viperidae > Azemiops > Azemiops feae. Next base: position 792,439 of record JALGBA010000452.1, on the reverse strand, counting down.
GCCCTGTGGCTTTTTCAGACAGCTGCTCTGAAACAGAGCTAGTATATTTCGCATTCAGGATTAGTAGGAAATCCCAGTTCAATAAGGAGAGGGTCTAATGCCACTTCCTTTTCTCTTAAAATTCTATAGACTCTTCAAGCTAGTAATGTAGCCGTGCTTGGCCTCTAGCTTGTATTAGCCAACATCTTGACTCATTCTCTTATTAGAAAAGGCCAGTATCTGTCTTATGGATCTGTAGCGTCAGCTGCCGAATCAGCCTCGCGTCAGATACTTTATCACACAAAGATAATAAAGGAAAAGTTACATAAATTTCTTCTGGAGTTTATGACATCATAAACCAATTCTTCATAATCAACATGCAATTCTTCAAAAGAACATAAAACCACGTATCAGATGAGAAGGATGGCACACAAATCTAATAAATACATATCAGAAGAGAGGGGCATAGATCAATTCAGGAGTAACAGTATATTCAAAAGGGTAGGACTCGATCCTGACATTATGCCCATCATCTTGCAGAGAGGCCAATAAATTAACTACACATAGTTTGGATGTTTTTATCCTACCATATATAGCTAAGTCTTAGAAACTAAAGATTTCAAGAATTAAAGAAACTAAATCCAGATCCTCCCAGTTGTCTTTCATGATCAAGTATTCAGTCATAAGATTGCATTTCAGGACATAAAACAGAAGAGCAAGTCCTTCATACATGAGTTCATTCTGTTTGGGGGCTAAATATTAACTAGGAGGTTTTTTAAAGCCAATCTTTTCCCTAAATGAAGTATTGTACTTTTATGTTTTTTATATCCCTCCAGATCACTTCAGAACATGGCATTATTTTGTACTGTAGCAGCCCTAATTCAGCCATTGCATCCTGCAGAATAACAGCATGCAGTAAGCTAAGCCAAGGAATAAATCATTTTAAAATGATCCATCCCTTTGATGGATTCAGTATTCAGTTCAGGATGCAGTATTGAAAGGGGCTGAAGATGCTGGGAATAATCAAAGTTGCGTATTTAGATGAGAGGAAATTGGAATAAATAAAGGATGGTTTAGCAGTTGCCCTTTGCTAATCTAGGCAAGAGGCAGCTGAGAGAGAACATTCAAAATTTTGCAATAACAAATTCTGTCCATGGAGCTGCTTGCGAGATTTGTGGCAAGCAAAGAAGAGCATTAGAAGATTAGAAAGTTGTGAAGAGAACACAAGGCTGGAACTGGTAGACCTACACTGTTTCTTTCCCTACTTCACAACTGTTTAATAGGATTTTACTCATCAGTGCATCTCTTATTACTATGTATTTGCTGCTCAGCTTTCCATTCCAGATACATTGTAAGCTTAGAAAAGCTTCTTCTGATTTGGCTTGGGGAGATCAGTTAATGCAAACTGGAGGAAAAGAGGTACTACGTTCTTAGGAGGCCTCAAACACTTTAAATATATAAATCACTTTGTCAGCAATCTGTGTATTATCCCCAAAACTTCATTGAACAATAAATGTTTTGTTCAGTACAATGGTGTAAGTCTCTGTGAAATGTAGTTTTCTAGCCATAAGAACTGACACACTTTCAGTCATCCTGAGCAGCTAGAATGGAAGAGTTTTCCCTGTATTTCTACGCTTGGTTGAAAGGTTGGCACAAAAAAGTTTGCTCCACAAAATGAGGGTTCAGATTAGGGTTGCCAGAACTGGCTTGCAAAAATCCAAATTGACCACCAGATGGCAGCAATTTGGCAGCACACTGTGCTCTGGCCTGCCAGCTAGTGGCCACCCAGTTTTCTGCAGCTCAGATTTGATAGGCATAGACAATATGGCTCCATTTCTGTCATCATTCCATGCACTCAAGCTGAAACCAGAAAGTGTTGAATCTTGGTACAATAATAATTCAGCACTCTTCAGTATAAACTCTTTCGCAACATATTGATTTGGTGGGGAACAGAATATTGTCTGCTTGTGCATCACACAGCTTTGATGCTTTGACAGTGCTTCCTCTCTCTCATCCCTTCTCAGCATTTAGAATCTCACCTACTCATCTCCTATCTTCTTCACTCCATACAGCACTACCATACTACATACAGAACATTCTGTTCTGATAAGCTGCATATAGCAAAATAGGTCAGAAGTTACGTGTATTCACTTGCTTGTGCCTGTTTTTCCATGATAAACAAAAATGTGCAATTATTTGTCACCTCAAATAGTTTTATGCTTTGTGCAGTGGAAATAATGAATGTGTTCAGCTCACCTGTCCATCAGAAACTAATTTTTTTTCCCTTGATTTCACGGTCCTGAACCTGGCATGGAACCAAATCAAGTAGAATCTGTCTAGATATGAATGACACAAAGTTTCTATGCATATTCTCTCATCAAACCGATAAATGCTTAATGCAGGTAGTATTAAGTAATTAAAGTAAGCATAAGTAATCCTTGACTTACAACAGTTCATTTAGTGACCAAAGTTACAACACCATTGAAAAGAGTGACTTATGACCATTTTTCACACTTACAACTATTGCAGCATCCCCATGGTCACATGATCAAAGGCAATTGGTTCGTATTTATGACGGTCGAAGTGTCCTGGGGTCATGTGATCAGCTTTTTCAACCTTCTGACAAACAAAGTCAATGGGGAAGCTAGACTAACTTAACGACTGTGTTACTAGCCTAACAACTCCAATGATTCACTTAACAACTGTTGCAAGAAAGGACATAAAGTGGGGCAAAACTCACTTAAATGTTTCACTTAGTAACATACTGTAAATGCTGGGGTCAATTGTGGTCGTAATTTGAGGACTATCTGTAGTGAGATATACACTTGGATATATTTGCACTTAAATGTTAAAGTTATTCTAAGAAATTGCAACCCAAGCTATCTCTTGAGCAGGGGGACTACTCTTTAACTGCTACTGCTCAGAACTTCGGGCCAGGAAATATCTCTGCGCTTTGCCCTGACTGCAATCCCAGTCTGGAAGGTTAAATAACGTTTTCCAGGATACTTTAAACCAGGTCTCCCCAAATCAAGATTCACTGCTCAGTTATGTACTGTGCTGAGCTGGGAAGAGGACGACATTCCTGCTGTGGTCATCTCAAGGAGGTCATAAAAAATAGATGCTGATACAGGTCATTTGACAAGTCAGAATTTCCTGTACAAATGTGCCCTAGATGTGTTTCTGGGCTTACTTCTGCTGACTTCTGCTGAATGTTTCACAAACTTCTTGTCCATTGCTTGTCTTAGGCCCTTTTGTATTACAGGTGGTCCTTGTTTAGTGACCACACTCGGGGCTGGCAACTTGCTTAACAACAACAACAACAACAACAACAATAATAATAATAATAATAATAATAATAATAATAATAATAATAATAATAATAATAATAATAAAAGTAGGAAGGGACCTTGGAGGTCATTTAGTCCAACCCCCTGCTCAGGCAGAAAACCCTATACCAGGGGTCTTCAACCTTTGCCCTTTTATGACTTGTGGACTTCAACTCCCAGAATTCTGGGAGTTGAAGTCCACAAGTCATAAAAGGGCAAAGTTTGAAGACCCCTGCCCTATACCATTTTAGATAAATGGCTGTCTAGTCTCTTCTTAAAAACTTCTAGTGTTGGAGCATTCACAGCTTCTGGAGGCAGGTTGTTCCGCTGATTAATTGTTCTAACTGTCAGGAAATTTCTCCTTAGTTCTAGGTTGGTTCTCTCCTTGATTAGTTTCCATCCGTTGCTTCTTGTCCTGCCTTCAGGTGCTTTAGAGAATAGCTTGACTCCCTCTTCTTTGTGGCAGCCCCTGAGATATTGGAACACTGCTTTCATGTCCCCCCTCGTCCTTCTCTTCATTAAACCAGACATACCCAATTCCAGCAACCGTTCCTTATATGTTTTAGCCTCCAGCCCCCTGAGCATCTTTGTTGCTCTTCTCTGTACTCTTTCTAGAGTCTCAACATCTTTTTTACATCGTGGTGACCAAAACTGGATGCAGTATTCCAAGCGTGGCCTTACCAAGGCATTGTAAAGTGTTATTAACATTTCACGTGATCTTGATTCTATCTCTCTGTTAATGCAGCCTAGCACTGTGTTGTGAAGCAGTCACTAAGTGAAACTGTGACTATGTTTGTGATCTTTAGGTTTTGTTTGCTTTACAAATCAGTGAAAGCGTGAATGTGAGGATTGGTCATAAAGTTATTTTTTCATCACCATCAAATTTGCAAAAGATCATTAAACAAGACTGTTGTTAAACGAGGACTACCTGCACTTCTAGAGTTCTTAGACCTGGTTGTCAGTAATCCATGTAACCACTAGAGCAGTGATGGCGAACCTTTCAGAGACCGAGTGCCCAAACTGCAACCCAAGCCCCACTTATTTATCATCGGGTGCCGGATGGGCGTGGTCCACTGGGTAGTTGTGGCCCAGTGGGTGGGCATGGTCCAGTGGGTGGGTGTGGCTGGCATGGGTGTGGCCTGGGCAGGACCGGGGCGCATCTAAGATTCTCTGGCGGAGGGGGGGTGGGACCGGGGCGAGCGCCAGGGCATGGTCCACTGGAGGAGCCTCACTGAGCCTCAGGCCTTGCAGGGGGCCCCTGGACGGTGGCATGGAATGCCCGGAGCCCTGGGCAGAGGAAGTCAAGCGCCCAGCCCGGCCCTTGAGCTCCCATGGCACCAGGACCCCACAGCCCTGCCTAGCCTGCCTTTCAGCTGCATTCCGCTTCTCAGCCTTCGCTGTGTGCTTGTGGGACTATCGGTAAAAAAAAAAAAATCCATCAGACTTTCCAACTTCTCGCGCGATCTCAAGAAGTTAAAAAGTCTGATAGAACTTTTTTTTTTTTAACCGATAGTCCCACAAACACACGGCGAAGGCTGAGAAGCAAATGGAGAAACAGAATGCAGCTGAAAGGAGGTTAGTAAAAAAAACACTTGGGGAGATGGGGGCATCTGGGCGGGGGCGGGGGCGGCAACCTTACCCTCCACGGCTTCGGCAGGTGTCTGGCAGGGGGAGGGAAGCAACTGGTCTACCACCATGCTAGCGCCGCCGTGTTGCTTCTCTACCCCATGCACAGTCCCCGCCCCACCCCTCTCATGGAGCGCCTTGCTCCCGCTGATCCCCCCACCCCCACGCGGCACCTTCTTTCCAGCTCCAATGCGTCACTTCCTCCGCCGCCGTATGCAAAAGAAAAAGTTCAATCAATCAATTCCAACTTTGTGAGATCTTTTTTTTTCCTGCGAGAAGTTGAAATTGATTGATTGATTGAACTCTTTTTTTTTTGCACACGGCGGCAGAGGCCTAAAGCGAAAAGGTTTTATAAAACCCAGATTAAAAAGCCACTTGCCCGGGGAGATTTTGATGCAGGTTGCTCATGGACGGGACTGAAGGCCTAGGACTGGAGTGACGGCGCGCATGCCCACAGAGAGGACTCTGCATGTCACCTGTGGCACACGTGCCATAGGTTCACCACCACGGCACTAGATGATAGCAAAGTGAACATTTTCTGTATCTCTTTCAAGCGTTTCTCAATATTGGAAACTTGAAAATGTCTGGATATCAACTCCCAGAATTCCACAGTCAGCCATGCTAGCTGAGGAATTCTGGGAGTTGAAGATCAGACATCCTCAAGTTGCCAAGGTTGAGGAACACTGAACTAGTGAGTTCATGTAGTAGCCTTCCAGATTTTTGCAGTCAAGATCTGATATCCTTAATTCCTCTTGCTATTTTTGGCCGGTATAAAAGGATTGGACAATGTCTGCTTTCTAGTGCAACGGAAAAATAACATGGAGAGATGAGAACCATTAAATATTCTTTGGGTGTGGTTGGGTAAGTTCAGCAGGTCAACTGCTTTTCCCAAACTCATCAACTTTTATTTGACAGCAAATAGTTTTGTTTTGTTTTGATGTAAGAGGTTTTAGAGAGCATTTTAATGAATAGAGGCCAAGATCATCAGTTCTTTGGCCCCCACAATGCAGTATGTGTGAATGTGGGAAAGGGAGGGTACTTCACCCCTGCCTTCCCTGCAAAATAATAAATGGATTTTTCCCCCACTGAGAACATCAGCTGAGTGAAGAATAGGAGAGATTTCCCATGCAGTGGGTGGGCGGGCTGGCTGTAATGAACCACGGAGTTAGGAATGAAGGATATGAAAGACTGTTTCCATACCTTGCATTAAAAATCTGCGATATGGACTCACCTCTACCCTTGCAGCTATTATCCCAGTGTCATAGGAACATAAAAAAAAAACTGACACAGAAAAAAAAACCCCCGTGGTTTTGTTTGTTTTCTTTTTAATTTCTTTATTATTTTTATTATTATTATTTTATTTTATTTTTATTTATTTTTAATCTAAATTTAATTTAATTTATTTTTTTTATATCTTTCCCTCTGCATCTTCTGTTATCATCATTATTATTATTTGCTTCTTTCTGCAACTTACATAAAGTGCTGTGCTCCGGCAGTTCGTCTTAGTCCCCCATTGTCAACTGTATTATTCATCTAGCATTTTATATGTTTTATTTAAGGGTTTTTAAGCTAGGCCCATTATGGTGAAGTGTACATTGAAATTCACAAGTGTAAAACATTAAGACTTCTGCAACTGCTTTTGTCAGTTTAAGATCCTGGGCATACTCTTTATGAAAAATCCCACCAAAGTTACTGATCAGTCCTTAAAGGTATTATTATGTTTTTAAGCCTTCATTTTCATATTGCCTCTGGTGGCAGGATATTCTTTTCTTTTCTGTTTTCTTTTCTTTTTTCTTTTCTTTTTTTGATCCCTGTGGATTTATTTATGTATTTAACTTATGGCATATCATATATGGACTAGCAATATATAGTAACATTTCATCTAGATTAATAAAACACAATAAAATATAAATATTAAAATGATCTATGTTCAAATACCAATGTCTAGGCCAGGGGTAGGCAACCTTGGCTCTTTTATGACTCGTGGACTTCAACTCCCAGAATTCCTGAGCCAGCATGGCTCAGCATGGAAACCTCTCCCTTTCTCCTCAGCATGGCTGGCTCAGGAATTCTGGGAGTTGAAGTCCACGAGTCATAAAAGAGCCAAGGTTGCCTACCCCTGGTAGGCCATCTAACCATTGAAGCATAGTATCATTTATATTTTAAAAAATCAGATACTGGACTGGTATATGCCTTCAGTTTACTGCCGGGCACTATGTGACCTACAGTTTGAGGTGGGACTCTGCGGTCACACTGAGGGGAGGATACTGTACCCCATTTATACAGAGAGCCCCAGCAGATGCCGTGTGAGATGCAAATCCTATTCAAGATTGTCCATTGCTGCTGTGGTAGTTCAAAATCTGGCAACATTTTTGTGGAGTCATTTATATGTCTTCCTATGACTGAATGTTCAGCAACCCATTTGGCTTTCCTTTTGACGTTGATTTGGCAAATTCGAATAATATTCCCAATCTCTCTTGTCATTTGGGCCTGAAATGGTCCATTTTTTGTTTTTGTGTTCTTTGCCATGTATTTTGAAAGCCAGGAAAATCTACAGAGTAGCCTGGCTGCCAGAAGTTGCTAGTTCGTTTAGTTCACGCTGTCGCACTATCCAGGGTGCACCGCGAGGAAGCAAGCTTCACACCCCATCATTGTAAAATTGTAGGGTATAAGATTCCTAGTAGGCAAGGCTTTGGGTTGTTATTGTTTTTTTAGAAGTTTTTACTGACCTCCTCTCTTCCCTCCCTCCCTGATCCCCATTTTCCTCTTGGTACAGCAAAGAAATTAAGTCACAGAAATGAGGTGGGGATCTTTAGGATGGAATTGCATTTTGAACAAGTAACACGTAGTACTACAGCAAAATTGTTTAGATGCATACATTGATGGACCAGATACTGGTCTGTCCCTTTCTTTCATTGGATACTTAGATAAAAACAAAACTGAGTTTTGAATTGTGGCTTCCTCACCAATCTAATTCTGGACATAGATTTCCCATCCACCAGGCAAGCAGTTCCCATTAAAGCTACATGCACCCTGTGTTTGTTTGAGTCTCTGTACAATTTATAACTTTACTGAATTCATTTTTCAAATTCCTAGAATTGGCCAGCTGGAGATACAGGGTGCTAAAACACAAGCTCACAAATATATAGTTGTCTCCAAAAAAATTCTGAACCCTAGAAGAAAATTTTAGAAGCCCTTAGAGTCAGGTTAGGTGCCGGTTCTTCTCTGAAGTCACTAAGTGAATTTTTGGATGAACAGAAATGCTAGAGATGGATTCTGATCACCAAGAGGGAAAAGTAATTTGGGTAAAAATCAACAAGCGTGCAATTTTCTCTAAATGAGCCTTGACTCATTGGTAATTTTCTCTTCTCTAAAACCCTCTCAACTTCGTATGACCAGATAGCCCCAATTATAATCAGCAAAGAAGCAGTAAGGGTGCTTCAATTTTCTTTAGATTAAAGATAAACTTCTGACGTTCCCTCGGAAGAATGTGCTTATTAACTTGTGCAAAAGTGGATCCCCTGCCATAAAGCTGAATAAGTGAATGGACTATTCATGCTAACTTTTTTACAGTCACATGTTGTGGAAGCATGTGTGAGATTTGTCTTCCTGCCATGTACTGTCAACACAGAGTAAGTTCTTACGTTTGAAGGCAAGTTGGGGCTTGGAGATCAAAGTGTTTAAGAAAAACTCACCTTGTTGCCTCAATGGCTGTATGAGTTAATGGGTTTCATGCTGGTCTCCCTGCAGGAGAAGACAAAATTGGTAGATCATATTTCAAAAATGAATAAACACAATGAAGAACAAGTAAAGGCACTCAGCAGCTTTCTGCATTTGAAACATTAGACAGCACAAGGGAAAGGGGCATCTCTTTTACCTTGTGTTTCTTTCATTCCTGTGACTTCATTTTGTTTTATAATATGGGAGGAGACATTTCAGTGCCCAGTCAATAGTAATACTTCTATCACTATCTTTGAATTTTTGTCCTTCAAATGTGCAACATTCAGTCTTCGTCATTTTTTCAATGTTCTGATGATTCAGACTTTCTCCTCAAGAGTGTTGATTGTGAGCAAAGACATGATGCTAGTAGAGAACTAGAGGTTTACGCATATTTAGCTAAAAGCATCACTAGGTTTCCGGTAATAGCTAAGGACATGGCATCATGCTGTTGCGCATTTTCTCAACCTTCCCTGTTCAGTTTTATTGGCTGACTCCAACTCAGAGAAATGTGTAATAAAATGAAGGCACAACGTGGATTGAATAAAGCTGATGTTAGCAAGCCTTATGTTATGAGATGGTGGAAAATAAGATAAGGGGCTGCTGCCTAAAATAGCAATTGCCATGGTCTTCTTGAAGTTCCAAGCTCACTGTTTATGTATTTTGTTCTCCAGGACCAGTCTGGCTACTAGAAATGTTAATTGAACAAGACTGTTCTGAAATGAAGGGTGTACATTATGCATATGGAATGTGATGCTCAGAAATAAGAAAGATCTTAAACAGTGGGACGGCTTGCCTCCCGAAATTGTGGGTGTTCCACCACTGGAAGTTTTTAAAAAGAGATTAGATAGCCATTTGCGTGAAATATAGGGTTGGACTAGAACAGAGGTCCACAACCTTTTGGACACCAGGGACCGGTTATGTGGAGAGAGTTTTTTCCACGGACTGGAGGGGGTGTGGTTTTGTGTGCTGCCTGCATCCTGCAGATGGGGCTTTGCTTGTTTGTGCGGACCAGTTGCTGGCATGCCGCAGCCCGGTACTGGTCCACAGACCGAGGGTTGGGGACCCCCGGACTAGAAGATCTCCAAGGTCCCTTCCAACTCTGTTACTGTATTCTTAGTTCTACGAGATCTTTAAACAATAGCCTAGCTGTCCTCTGGAGTTGCTATGAGCTGAAATATGAATAATACTCTACTCCAGAGGTCCGTTCCATAGCAAAGAAGCGCACACTTCCAGATTGCAAAGTATTTGTAGTGAGCTCCAAGTCCTTGGGTTTCAAATCAGAAGTTTGGTTTGCAAACACACAAACACTTCAGCAAAATAAAAATAAAGTAAAGCAAACAGCAATGAAAAAAAATGTAATTGGTAGCTTCAGGCCGGTATAACATCCGTGGCCAAGGATAATATATCTTTAAGTACTTGTAATCTTTTGAAATTCCTCCTGGCCCTACTGGAGAGAGGACATAAAGATTACCAAATGGGAGATGGGAGGGAAGTGACTTGGGGGGGGGGAGAATTTTGCCAGACACACTTTAAGAGACTAATGGATTTCTAATGTTTACATTCTTTATATACAAACCTGCTTTATAAATGATCCTGGCATTAAAGCTGTAAAACAAAGTCATAAAAACAGCCTGCAGCTCAAGCATGGAACATAAATGCCTTTTTTCCACAGGCAGATGAATGAGAGGCAGTGGAGAGAGCAATCAATATTTATGTGCCTTATCTGTGTTTCTGCCTTCCTGTCAGGGAGATGGTAGATAGAGAGGGGTATGTATTACCAGCTTTTGGGGTTGAGTTGAAGTTTGCCTCCCTAGTGCTCAGTGCTTACCTTGAGAGTACAATATTTCAACCAACTTTTTCCCCATGTACAGTGTAATGCAGGGGTGGGGAAACTTGGCTCTTTTATGACTTGTGGGCTTCAACTCCCATGCTGGCTCAGGAATTCTGGGAATTGAAGTCCACAAGTCATAAAAGAGCCAAGGTTCTCCACCCCTGGTGTAATGGGTTCCATTTCACAGGGTCAACTTAGAATGCCAGATAACAGCTATTCTGTCACTATCATTGCAGCAGTGGCAATCCCTGTCAGGGAGAAAATCGTATACCTTCCCCAAATTTTTGTGCAGAATAATTGAAACACAGTTTTTCCTGGGTTTGGTTCACATGTTATAAAAAGTTAATGGTTTCCCCTGTCCAGTCATGTCCCATTTTAGAGGTTGGTACTCATCTCTGTTTCCTAGCCAAGGGAGCCAGCATTGTCTGAAAATGCTTTTGTGGTCATGTGGTCAGCATGACTATTCGCCAAGATACACAGAAAATTATTGCCTTCCCATTGAAGTGGTACCTATTTATCTACTTGCAGTTGCATACTTTCAAGCTGCTAGATTGACGTGGTACTTGGGTCTCAAACTGCCAACCCTCCAGTTGACAAGCCCAGCATCTTAACTGCTAAGCCACCATGTCCTTCACATGTCATTTTCTCCTGGAGGAGAACATTGCCCAGACCAGGGATAGACAACTATTGCAACTTTATAACCTGTGGACTTCAACTCACAGAATTCATGAGCCAGCTGTTGAAGAGTTGAAGTCAACAGGTCATAAAGTTATAGTTGCCAACCCTTGACCCAGAGGAAGGTAGTACTATATAAAGTGAACAAAAAATTAAAAGGAAGGATTTTGTCTGTGTGTGCGTGGGTGTGGGTGGGTGTTTGACTTCTGTATTCTTATTCTGTTTGACCAAATTAATATCACAGATGCTTACTTCATTTATTTTAGTAATTGTTTTTTTTTCTCTGTACAAAGTTTTATTGGTTTATAATATATGATACAATCAAAATACAAAGTAAATAGTGGAAAAGATGGGGAAGGGAAAAGGGAGTAGAGAAGTGAGGTAAGGGAGAAAAAAAGGGGGGGAAGGCATTGACTTCCGACTTCCTTTGATGCAATAGAGCAGGGGTGTCAAACTCAATTTCATTGAGGGCCGCATCAGCATTGCGGTTGCCCTCAGGGGGGGCGGGTGAGTGTGGCCAGGGTGGGTGCAGCCTACTGGGTGGGCGTGGATGGAGTGGGTGTGGCCTACTGGGTGGGCGTGGCCAGCTCTACATCGTTCGTGTCAAGGGGGCCTGTGGGGGCCTGGGCAGGAGTGGGACAGATCTGAGGGTCTCTGGCAGAAGGGGGTGGGACCAGGGCAAGTGCCAAGGCATGGTCCACTGGAGGAGCCTCCCCAGCATGCACCCAGGGGGCAGGGCCGACATGGCAGGGGCTGGTTCCTCGCTGTTTCCAGACGGCCTTGTGGAGCTAAGACTGAATGCGTTTCAGCATAGATGGCCACCACAAAATTGTACATTGGCTCCCGGCCAGCCAGGGCCAAGGCAGTGGGGGCCGTTCCCTCACTGTTTCCAGGATGGCTTCGCGGGCCACATGAAACCACTTCGCGGGCCGCATCCGGCCCCCGGGCCTTGTGTTTGACATGTCTGCAATAGAGTATCAACTTCAAACCTTTACTTTTTACTTTTACAAAATAATATGAACTAGCCATTTCAATAACATCAAATCTATCTAATTGGTAAAGCCCACAATCAAAATTTCATTTTTTTCCCCACCTCAAGCACATTACTTCATTTACTTTGATTCAAGCCAAAGACCTTGGATTCAAGGTGGAGTTGCTATAAAATATTTGTTCCAAATAGAGTATTCTTTTCCAAGTTTTATAGCATTAAGTCCGGAGAGTTCAAAATATCTAAATATGAAGTGAATCCTTTTGGCACTGCACCAAGCATTTAATAGGAAATCAAGAATGAAACTGTGGATCAATATACTGGAATTGTAATAAAGTCGCTCAAACAATACTAAATCTATTGACAAGAGTTGCAAAAATTGTCCACTTTTAAATAGAAAAGTTGACTTTACTGCCGTATATGCAAACGCTACTGGTATCACATGCAGAGATCAAAATTTGGTTTTGTTTCAGAATTCAAACTCATAGGCACTTAGAGCATAATATACCACCGTTACTATTATGGGTAGCAAGGCAAGAGTCACTGATGTGGCAACTTCTGGAGACATCTGAATTGATGAAAACCAACTGGAGAACATAACAAGATACTGTAATTTTACAAATTGAGATTGAAAGACAATAGAGGGGGGAAAATACTGCCCTAACTGAGCTGATGATGATGATGATGATGATGATGATTTTGCTTCTATTCAAACCATAGCCCATTTCGAAGAATAAACAGTAAAAACACTTTATCTCTATTAACTCTGGGACCTGCATTGGAGGGGCATTTTATTCTTTCTAATGATCTTGGGCAAGCATTTTCAAATTCGCTCCAGAAAAGCCCATTCATCATAAGACTGTCTTGTCTGGATTTAAGCTTTTTGCTCTTACCATTCCATTCTTACCAACTCGGGGGGCTGCTGTTGTACAGCGGCTTCACAAGGGCACACCGGGAGGGCATTGTGTGCCTCAATTACCAGCCGCCCCCCCGCCCCCGCATAATTGGTAAGGTTCGGAGAAAATTATACAGCTGAAAATGAAATTAAGGGGGAGGGGGGACACCTGGCAGCAATAGAGAGCAGAGAAACTAAGGAGCACATGCATGCGTGCACGCAAACACACGCACAGAGATTAGTTTGGAGTTTAATTTGCTGTTTCCAAAAGAGCAGTTAATGGATTATGACAAATGTCCTACTGCTTTCCCTAGTGCTGTGTTAAAATGGAAATGGAAAGTCAATTTTCCTAAATGGATTTTAAATGGCTGCGTGTATACATTTCTGAGAGAGGGAGAGGGAGATTTGCTCAGGAGGCATCTCAGGCTGCTTTGGGTCTGCTCCATTGTGCTTCCTGAAGACTCCAAGAAAAAGCTATCCTGAATTGTGGCCAGCAGTGACAAGCTTCTCTGATGATTTCATATGGTTCTATTGCTGCCTTACTAGAAGCAGGCTAAGGGTTTTTGCCAAGTCCTTGCAAGAAAAGTGCATTACGTTTTTTCATCATGGTGGCCTCTTGAGTCCTATTATTTTTTTAAAAAATAAATTGTTGGCCATTACATGTTTCAAGAATCTCAACGATTTAACCTTCTTCTTTTATGGACCTCCTCAATAGTCATAATTTGAGATATGGCTAAGGAAGGTGATTTATTCAGCTTTGAGTGGGAAGCAAAATGTATCCTGCATTCTTTTAATTTCCAGGTACCAACTCGATACTTTCCATTCATTTTTAGGATGCAAGACCAACCTTTAACTCAAGGTTTAACTCCAGATCTACATTTGTAATAGTATAATGTATGTCTGCCTCCCAACTCTCTAAATGTAGGCCACACTTATCATTCAATGCTTTTTTTAAAATCAATGTAACAAAAACATGCCCAATAGTTCTTGTTGATTGTGAGTCTCACCCCCTCCTAGAATCTGATTGTCAGGTAAAAAAGGAGATTCTTGATGCATCCAATGTTTGAATGATGTCATGATGAAAAAGTACCCAAAAGCATAACTATTTTACTTTCACCCATACTCCAGATGGCTAAAGGAGTCATCCAACATCTGGGCCTCTAGTTTTATGGGTCTACAACTCCCATGATCCTCAAACAGCACAGACATTGGTAACTTGCATTATCAGCCCAGATAACTGATAATTGATCACATCCATGCTCATTTAAGGGGGAAGGGGGAATCTCCAAATAGTTGTAATTCTAGTCAAAACAATGTTGCCTAATAGACTATGGATATGAAGTACTTGTTTTTGATCTGACTTTTGTTTCATTTGAGAAGATTTCCTATGCTTTAGGACTATTAAAGGTAAATGTTTCCCCGTCCATCGTGTCTGACTCTCGGGGGGAGGGGGCAGTGCTGATCTCCGTTTCTTAAGCAAAGGAGCCAGCATTGTTGAAAGACACTTTAGGACAATATGGGTATACAGCGAGGTGCATGGAATACACCTTCCCATTTAAGTGGTTCCTATTTATCTACTCGCATTTGCATGCTTTTGAACTGCTAGGTGGGGCAAGTAAAGGGAGATCACCCCATCATGTGGCACTCAGGTCTTGAACCTGGGCTGGCAGCTTTCCAGCTGACAAGCTCAGCGTCTTTAACCACTGAATCATAGGAGAAATCTCCCCTGGATTCTTTGCCAGTTGTGTCATAAATGCTGCCTTTCTCTTGAGATCAGAATGTATGGAATAAGGAGGTCCTGTTTTCCCTAAGAGCCTGAACGTATTTTTCTCTTCAAAACTCAATGCTGGGAATAAAGCTTCCTATCCTAGATAGTCTGTGACTCCAAGACCTGACAATCTGACTTCACTTTATCATGCCACTGTTATCTCCTGCTTGTAGCACAGTAAGTCTATCCACACTTGGGAGTCAGAATGATATTTAACATCTGCAGAGTGCTTTAGAATATTCAGAGCACTTTAGAGTGATTTACCCTTGCTGTTGATAAGAGGAGAGGGGGAAAAAACTGAGCAATGTCTGAAGCCATATGTAAATCTTTTGATGTTATCAAGTTCTGTCTTTGAGTAACTATGATTTACTAAGATCTATTGAATTTATTTCTGAGCAAGAATTTTGCTCTATAAAGCTTATATATTTATAAAGTTTGGCTATCGCACTTTTTCATTTGCAGACCTATTGGGAATGTTTCTTTAGTCATAAATTAAATTTTGATGTCTAAGGCAAAAAAGTGACCAGCCAGAATGATTTCAGTCTAATAAAAGTATGGTTTGTCTGCTGATAGCAAAAAAAAATGTGAGAACACAGTGTTCTCCTTCGCTTTTGCTTCTTCATGTAGGACTGGTTTACCATTAGTTCTTGGTGTATAAATTAGGCAAAAGGCATGAATAATATTAAATTTCAAACTGGAGACAGCAAGAGACAGAAAACCTTTTTTTACTGTCTGGAGTCATCTTTTAAAATTGTGTTTCTCAACCTCTACAAATTTAAGCTGGGTGGACTCCAGAGTGGTGGAATTCTGGGAGTTGAAGTCCACTGAGCCTGAACATGCGGAGGCTGAGAAACACTGCTTTAAAATGGTGAACCAATAGCTGAATATGAAGTTAGATTATTATTAGACGCAACTAGAAGAGTTTTTCTTTTTCCCCTTTTCTTACAGGGATTGAGTATGGAGATGTACTGCCAGATTCCTTCCCATCAGCACCTGCAGAGTCCCTCCCCAATTTCCTCTTGGAACCACAAGATGCCTACATAGTGAAGAACAAGCCCGTGGAGCTGACCTGCAGAGCCAACCCAGCCACTCAGATCTACTTCAAGTGCAATGGAGAATGGGTGAATCAGAACGATCATCTCACAACAGAGAGTCTGGATGAAGTCACTGGTAAAAATTAGTCCATTTCTTATATTCTTTTTGATTTTTTTTTATTTCCACCTCGCCCGCTCTCTTTTCAAGATTTCTGGACTTGCCTTCTTTGGCAGTAGAGAACTAAAGTGGACAAAGAGTCTAAAGATGTCTGCATCTTGTCCTATAAGACTGATGGAAGATAAGAAGTTTGTGATGGAGGGGTGATGTTTCAGATTAAGCTCCTAGGAAAGTTAATGAGATGTTCTTCAAAGAAAGGAACAGCAATGATGTTCTGAAAAATAGCTGAACCTCTGTACACTGTTGGGAAATTGGATATATTCTGGAGAAGATTCTCAATTCATTCTTTAGCCTACCGCGAACATGTATCCTAGGATCCTTAACAGAATCCTCTGCATTTTGCAAATCTTCCTTGAAGGACAAAAGGATGCCTAAATTATTCCTTCAAAGGTAGAAAGTGCACAATCTGGTACAGCAGCTATATGTTGAGATGAAACAGATCAGTCTATTCTTGATCCAGTTGTCCTTGTTCTCTTTTTTTAAAATAAATAAATAAATAAATAAATATAAAATCACAAACATGGGAAAAAAACCACCCAAACCAGGTTTCTATTATGATAGACTTACATAATTGTGACAAGTTAAATGGATGGATGGATGGAGAGAGAGAGAGAGAGAATCTCATTTAGTAACCCCAGTTGAGACTCATTTGTTAAGTGAAGTAGTTGCTACGTGATACCACAACTGTGTTTACAATCTTACTTCAGCTTTCCTTTGCTTTACAGACCAGTGAAGGTTATATATGCAAGGAAAGGTAGCAGAGTTACTTTTTCATCACTGCTGTAATTGAACTGTCGCTGTACGAGGCAGTCACTAAATGAGGACTACCTGTATGTTAAATGTATTTCTGTTACCTGAAGGAATTAATCCCAAATGAACAATTGGTAACAAGAGTGCAAATTGGGGTTGTGGCTTTATTAATATAAGCGAGAAGTAGAAGCCATAGGACCAAATATAATTCTTGGTTTAGTATTCCTTTAATACAGCTTCCTCCACCTTGCTGTTACAATTACCGTAGTACAGGGGTCTTCAAACTTGGCCCTTTTATGACTTGTGGACTTCAACTCCCAGAATTCCTCAGCCAGGCATGCTGGCTGAGGAATTCTGGGAGTTGAAGTCCACAAGTCATAAAAGGGCCAAGTTTGAAGACCCCTGCCGTAGTATCTAATCCAGTGATGGTGAACCGTTTAGACACTGAGTGCCCAAATTGCAACCCAAAACCCACTTATGCATTGTTGAGTGCCGGGTGGGTGTGGCCCATTGGCTGGGTGTGGCCAATTGGGTGGGCATGGCCAATTGGGTGGGCGTGACTGCAGTGGTAACGGCAGACTGGGTGGGACTAAAAAGTTCAATCAATCAATTTCAACTTTGGAAGATCTTTTTTTTTCCCGCGAGAAGTTGAAATTGACTGATTGAACCTTTTTTTTTTTTTTGCACACGGCGGCGGAGGCCTAAAGCGAAAAGGTTTTATAAAACCCATCTGAAGGCCTAGGACTGGGGCGACGGTGCGCGTGCCCACAGAGAGGGCTCTGAGTGCCGCCTCTGGCACCCGTGCCATAGGTTCGCCACCACTGATCTAAGCAAACAAGGCTGATCCTGGAAGCTAAATAGGGTCAACTCTAGCTAATACTTGGGTGATTACCTGGAAACTCCAGGACTGTTGCCAAGACTGAGAAGTCACAGTGGCAAATCACTTTCTGAAACCTGCCAAGAAAACTGCAAAGATGCAGTCACCAGGTGCAGAGCTCAACTGAAGGGTGTTTTTACATTAGTCTGATGCCTCTGAAAGGCAAGAATTAGGAAGAGGCTATTCTAATGAAGTCAGTGGCATTCGAAGGAGGGAAGCAATCTATCCTAAGTGCAGACAATAGGGGTGTATGTGTGCTGTTAAAACAAGGAGGCTAGCTGCAACTATGGAGTCAGATTGCTGCCAGTGTGCCAGTCAGCGGTTTTATGTTCAGTACCACAGCAGCAACAAAGAACAGCGTGTCTTCAAGTCAATTTTGACTCCTGGCAACTTCCCCCTGCAGATTTCTTGGAGCATTTTTTAAAGTGGTTGGCCATTGTCTTCTTCTTAGGGCCAAGAGAGAGTAACTGTCCCCAAATTACCAGCTGGCTTTGTGCCCAAGGTGGGACTAGAACTCGGAGTCTCTGGGTTTCCAGTCTGGTGCCTTAACCATTACACCAAACTGGCTCACAGCAATAGAGAAGCAGGGGAGAGTGTCATTGAATGAAGGGCATTAACCTTCCCCATTTTGGGCATAATTCCTCACAAAAAATATCCATTTTTGAGTGTATTTTATTTCAAAGGATGCATTTCTAAATATGGTTCATCCTTAATTTTTAATACCCACGTTTTTAAATCCAGTCTTAAACCCCTGAGCTACATTGCAAAATTGGAGAAGTGTATAATCCTAATACTAGACAAGTTTTCGTCAATATGTATTTTGGAGATGTTAATTTGTATCACAATGCAAAATAAATTACACAGATTTGTGATTTCAATATTATATTGTCTGAATAACACTTCATACTAATTGCACTAACATCATTGTACACGGCTACTTCAGTAACACTTTCCAACAAAGTCCTTAACACGAGGCTGTTAAGAAAACATTTCTTGGAGTGAGGAAGATAAAATTCTTTCATAGATAAAACATTTGCTAAAAGCATAGGAACAAAGAAGAGGGATGCATAGTCAATTATTTCTGGGCAAAAGATAAAGAGTCCTAAGAATCTGACCTGAAAGCTAGTTTTATGTCTTTAATGCTGTTATGGATTTTAAAGCTAGACTCAAGCAACCTTCTGTTGATGGAACTAACTAGAGTTAGTGAAGTAACTAACTCTAAAAGTAAATAACTGATTAATGTAACCATGAAGTTAGATGTCCTATTTCCCTTAAACTTCAATGAATCTTGTCTTCTTGGAGACCTCTTCAAAGTTGCCTACAGTTGCTCAAGAGGTGGACCACAACTTATTTTAACAAACTAATGCATAATTAACTCATACCAGTTCAAACCCTCTTTAGGTTATAGAGTCTGCAGATGGTCATTGCCTTGAGAAATCATTGCTTGATCCTCCCTAAAAATAAATCAAGGAGTGCAGTAGTTCAATAGGTTTTGTTTGTAAAATTTAAATTTGAATCTACCACCTGGCACATCTGTGTAGGACAGATTTAGTTACAAAGCTACTTTTTTTGTTCTGTTTTGTTTTTATGCCTTGCTTGTATGTTTCCCAGATGCATTTGATTGTTTATTGTTAGGAACAGGATGCTGAACTAAGTGGCCTTTTGATATGGTCCAGGAAAGCTTTTATATTCTTATATAGACTGAAATAGAATAATGGAGTCCATATCGGAGTTGATTCCACATTTTCCTGGCAATTTTAGCATGCTGGAATCTCTAGTGGTCCCAATCGTTTGTTTGTTTGTTTGTTTGTTTGTTTGTTTGTTTGTTTGTTTGTTTGTTTGTAGAGGGGCAGCTCTGAAATATTCTGCTAGGGATTGGTTTAAATACCTATTTGACAATCACAGTAATAAAATAATAGAGTTGGAAATTCTTGAAACCAGAGTTCTCTCCAATTTCAAAGGCAGTAAAAATGTCTTTTGAAAACTGGATTATTATTCAAGACCAGTTTTAAGAAACTTCTGTCAACAAATGCCTTAAGTAAATTCTTACACCAAATCTAGCCACAGTCTTGGGATAATTGGAGCATTTCATTACTTTTATTTTTAATTGCACTCATTCTGCTGGAGGAACTAGGCATAGCTTATTGCAACAACTTCCAAAGCAATTGCTTATTTCCATCAAAATCATTCTGCATTTTCTCATACTCTTAACAATCTTAATTGTCCCTTGCTCCTTTTCTACATTTTTGTAGCAGTAATTCTCAACATTCAATTCCACATAGCTTCCACATCTTTTTCCTTCTTTCCTTATAAATAGAGTAGAAATTCTATTAATTCTCCTGAAAGATTAATTTTCTCTATTATTTCTAATGTAATACTTCCTCTTCTTGCAATTATTCCAAGTTTTCTCTTGTTTATTTCACTTCTTTTCTTCCATTTTTTCCCCAAGATCCATTCTGACTCTGCTAAGAAATGATCTCTCCCACATTACCTAGTATCTCATTGCGTAGTATCCTTCATTGATGCTTTCTTCATCATCATCATATCAGTGATACTTTTAGATTTATTCCTTTATCATGTGTATCCATAACTAGACTTTGGTTTAAACCATAAACTTGAAATCAGGAAACCTGGAAACTCACAAACAGTCATTCTCTCATTCATTCTTGTGTCTCCAAATGGTATTCCAGTGTTTCTCAACCTCAGCAACTTTAAGATCTGTGGACCAACTCCCAGAATCCTCCAATCAGCCATGCTGGCTGGGGAATTCTGGGAGCTGAAGTCCACACATCCCAAAGTCGCTGAAGCAGAGAAAACTGATCTATTCACTTTCTTTTTACTGTCCCATCTTATTCCATCCATATGTTCATGTCACTTAATAAAATGTTTTTCCATTTAGATTTTTTTCTCAAAGGTCATCTTTGGTTGTTCCATTATCACTATTCACTGGTGTACAACATGCAGCTGTCACCAACTTATGGATTCCTGTTTTCATATTCACTCACTGTGATCTAAGGGACAATAATTCAGAAATTTTGCCATATATTTCAGCAGTTCATTCATAATTAAACCAGTATCTTCGTTCCCTGCATGTATTCATCTGCTACACTCCAAAGTTCAGACCATTTTTATTCACATCTATTACACTGTTCTAATTCTTCTTAATTTCACAGGTATACAATATACGCACATCTGTACACTTTACCGTATGTTCCTCTTCCACTCCAATTTTCATTCCTGTATCTGCTATGGTCATCACCTATAAATATTGACCACCACCAACTATCAGGGCTTTGGTCAATCAAGGCCTTGTCATAGCACGTTTTAATAAGATAGACATTGTACAGACTAGAGTACTATAATTACAGATAAATCTACCAACATGCACCATTTTCTGCTACTCGTTAAGACAGTGCCAGTCGGTTGGGGCACATTCTAGTCATTATACCACAAATATAACCAAAGTCCAATTATCCAGTATCCTTATGCTCCTCTCTCTGAGCTAGGACCCCTAGCTCAGAGAGAGGAGCATAATCTAGAGCAAGGGTCCCCAGCCCCTGGTTCGTGGACCAGCAAACAAGTGAAGTCCCATCCATGGGATGCAGGCAACACACGAAACCACGCCCCCTCCGGTCTGCAGAAACTCTCTCTGCATGGAATCGGTCCCTGGTGCCCAAAAGGTTGATCTAGAGATTAACTTTCAAACAAACATATTTTGCCTATGTGCCACCAGTTCAGAGGTCCTTGTATCCTCCTGACATTTTATATAGTATATTATCATTACAGCATTCACTTTCATTTTTAAAAATTGCTATAATAATAAGTTGAATTGCTCCAAAGGTAATTAGATCATTTATTTATTTATTTATAGATCACCTACTTTCCAACTTTCAATTTATTCACGCTTTATTATCATTGCTTACAAAACAGCAATTGCCTTCAAGTTGATGGCAGGATCACTTCCCAAGTGTGCATTCACACACCACTTGCGAGTTTCCAGTAGTCATTATTTGTTTCTTTGGGACAGAAGGCTAAAGTACGCCTTAATCCACAAAGATTCTTCTTATGTAGAATTTGGGGTGGGGGATGTAGGAAGATGGCTCTGGGTCAGCATTGTTTACTGACTGCTTTAGATAGTGACCATTCACAATTACAGCCAAAATGAAAAAGTAACTTTGTGGCCAATGCTTGGAGGAAAGTCTTCAGTGTGAAGCTGATTAATGTCTAGTTCAGGGGTCTTCAAACTTGGCCCTTTTATGACTTGTGGACTTCAACTCCCAGAATTCCTCAGCCAGCCAGCCTGCCTGGCTGAGGAATTCTGGGAGTTGAAGTCCCCAAGTCATAAAAGGGCCAAGTTTGAAGACTCCTGTCTAGTTGATTTCAGGCAGCAACTCCCAGAGGGGGAGGCTTCTAATCAACTAATTGAGGTTACCAAGTTGAGCTTGTTGCCCTTAGCACTTTTTTAGGGACACACTCTGTGGGGACAAGCATCTCAGGAAGAAAGAATTTGTTTAAGCAATCACTTTGCCCTGTGAGGAGGGGGGGAAAAGCAGGAAATAGGTCTGGCACAAGACATTGTATAAAGAGAAATTTGTGTGAATGAAATGGTAGCAACCAGCAATCAATCCTTCCTTCCTTCCTCCCTCCCTCTCTCTCTCTTTAGCAACCATTTCACTGGAACCAAATACAGGCACTAAATGAGGACCATCTGTATTTGCTTCCCATCAATAACACTTTTTAAAAGAAGAAAGATAATCTGATGACCTCTAGTACTTAAAGCTAAGTTGAACTTTTCTTTTTTTAAACTTGCACTGCCACTCATTTCCAATTTTCAAAATATTTCCTTGCCTCATTTTCACTAGAGACAATATTTTGTCTTGCAAAAGTAGGGGATATTCAACCCACTAGATATTACATTGATAATAAAACAAAGCTTCTGTTTTAAGGTTTTTCTCTCCCTTTCTCATGTCACCAAAGAACAAATACATGCATACATACACGGTGAAATAAAAACAGGGTAATTATGGCAAATACAGTAAATACAGTAATAAAATGTACGTGTAATAAAATGAAAAGTAGATATAACATCGGGCAGGGCAGGGCATCCAAGCAGGTGACTTTGAATCTGCCAAATGAACTGTGATTGGGGCCTTGTTTCCTTTCTACCTGTGAATTGTGGAATAAACTCTGGACACATATGATATAAGTGGTAGAGTATGAGAAGAGCTGGCAGAACTGGGAAGGTGGTGTTAAACAAGTCATCAGTCTAGAGTCATTATGTTCCCACAAATAATCTAAATCCAATTCCTCTTGAATTCCATTGACCCTTATCTGACGCCAATTTAATGCTGAACTTCAGTTGACTAGATTCTTCTCTATAGGTTTGAGCAATAAATCTTTTTTGAACTGCAATTTAACATATGGTCCTGGTCCCTTGCACCTGACAAATAGAGGTAAAATCTATGTGTATGATCTATTGATATGTTACATAAAGGATTCCATGACCCAAACCAGTTCTGTTTGACTTTTAGATGCAATGCTAAGTAATGTTATAGAGAGAGGAGTTGTCTATATGTCCTACTTTACAAATTCAAACAAGGCTGAAACTATTTTTACAAAGGTACCCCCAAGGAAGCTTTTTAGCAACTAGTCAAGACAAGCTTTATAAGACACTTGAGCTTATTAGTTTAGAAGCCATTTAAAAGTAGATGGATTACAGATTAGCCCTCTTATCTCATACTTCTCTTTAATCACAGGGTTAAGGATCCCAGGTCCTATGTCTATTTTATGTAGTGACTTTTTTATTTTATTTTGAAAAAACCTTCTTTTGATCTGGGCCCTACCATATTATTTACTTTAATGAGAAGTGGCTGTAAGATATTGTATATAACTGTTACCAAAGTAATCATGGTTCTTCTTTTTCATTTGCTAGATTCAGTTCACTTCATTTTAAAAAAAGTAAAATACAGCAAGAAGATATAACAATAATGAAAGCTTCCATTTAATAAGTCTGTTATGCACTGTTGAACTCGTGCAAAAGTCTATATTAAATGCTGTGAAGGGCTAAATTATTTAATTGGCGTGGAAGTTGGTAACACGAATAGCAAATGGATTTGCAACAGGCAGGAGCCTCTTCTGCCCCAAGAGACTCTTTGCTACATGTTCCTCTTGTAATCTCAACTGTGTTATTGTCACACCAACTACAGGAGTCAGACGTGCTAGGCTGTCATTCAGAGAAGCCATACAGCATGGAAATATGGCATGGAGTTTGCTGGGTAGGGCTGAAGGAATGGTGACATTAGTATCTACACAATGCCTACTAAAGCCTCATAGCTGCAGCTAGCATTCAAGCTACTTTAATAATCAAGAGGCTGGCACTGCATTTTTATCTGAGTAGAAGAAAACAATAGAAGAGATATATGTGGCTCAAGGCTGAACTGTGCTGTCCTTGGTGCTTTCAGAAAATCAGAGACCTAAAATAGAAGAAGATGAAATTATTATGGTTTCATTCAATGTCACAACACTCTTTACGTCCATAGAACAGGACTAGAGAAAGAATCCATGGCAGCAGAACTACACAACACACCGGACTTAGCTAAATACATAATATAAGCTTACTTATAAACAACTTAAAAGAGACAATATAAAAGCTAAGAAAACAGAACAAAAACAACAGGAGAAATCCTCTCCAGCAGCCAGCATCCAATAACACCAGACAAACAAGCAGAGAACAGTACCCTAATCGGGGAATACGAAGGAGAAAACCATACCCTCACCAACTTTGGCAGGGCAAACCACTATATCTAAATAGGGAGCAAATCCCACACTCACTAGCATTGATGATGTTACCTAGTCAGTAATAAAATGTCTACAAGCAAACAAGTAACTCTAAGAGCACCAAAGACTCCACAGAAAACATGTATCCACCAGTTTAATTTCTGATTTACACCAGATATCAAGATATGCTTCATTATCTTCAAAGAAGCAAGCCTCATTTCGTATTTGCAGAGTTGGCAAAGTGCTGGTTGAATAGATGCATCTCCTTCTCCCTCATCTCCTTTGCTACTTTTCTTCTTAATTGGCTCAGCTTCTTTGCTCTTAGGAAGTACCTGTCCTTCTCTTTCTCTCCTGCCCCAAGAAAACAGTATCTTGCTTTGCCTTTTTTAATTACTGTGTTTCTTTTATATATGGTAGCAGCCCTTGTCAAAGAGCTTAAAATTGTATTCTTGGTTTTCCCAACACTCTTCCTGGATCTTCACAACTCCCTTGTCAGATAACTTGAATGACAGATAATGGGAAGGTTCAAAGAGAAAGTGCTTAGCTTTGATTTAGTGAATTTTATGAAACCAGCCATTCTGTGGCTACATAAGGATTTTAATTTAGTTTAATTTAATGTATTCAATGGAGACACCGCCTGACTCCAAACAGTGATGTATAATAAAACTGAAGTGTCCTATGTTTTTGGTTTGATATGCTCCTGTCCATCCCTTTAGACTTGAAGTAAACCTGAGAAAAGTGGGGTTTTGTGGGGGAGAAAAGAGGAAAGGGAACTCCCTTTAATCCAGAAAATAATTATGTTCATGCTGGAAAACATCTGTGAGTTGTAGGAAGCAAACAAACCAATCAATCAATCAATCAGAATAGAGCTGTAAGAGACCTTGGAGGTCTTCTAGTCCAACCTTCTGCTCAAGCAGGAGATCCTATACCAGTGATGGCGAACCTTTTAGAGACTGAGTGCCCAAACTGCAACCCAAAACCCACTTATGCATTGTCGGGTGCCGGGTGGGTGTGGCCCATTGGCTGAGTGTGGCCAATTGGGTGGGTATGGCCCATTGGGTGGGCGTGGCTGCGGTGGTAATGGCAGACTGGGTGGGACTAAAACGTTCAATCAATTCCAACTTTGCAAGATCTTTTTTTTTCCCACGAGAAGTTGAAATTGACTGATTGATTGGACCTTTTTTTTTTTTTGCACACGGCAGCGGAGGCCTAAAGCGAAAAGGTTTTATAAAACCCAGCTGAAGGCCTAGGAGTGGGGTGATGGCGCGCGTGCCCACAGAGAGGGCTTTCAGTGCCGCCTCTGGCACCTGTGCCATAGGTTCGCCACCACTGTTACCATTTCAGACAAGTGGCTGTCCAGTCTCTTCTTTAAAATCTCCAGTGATGAAATACCCACAACTTCTGAAGGCAAGCAGTTCCACTGGTTAATTGTTCTCACTGTTAGAAAGTTTCTCCTTGATTCCAGGTTGCTTCTCTCCTTGATAAGTGTCTGTCCCTTGTTTCTTGTCCTGCCCTCTGGTGCTTTGGAAAATAAATTGACCTCCTCCTCTTTGTGGCAGCCCCTCAAATACTGGAATACTGCTATCATGTCACCCCTAGTCCTTCTTTTCTGTAGACTAGCCATACCCAATTCTTGCAATCGTTCTTCATTCTTCAAACCATTTTCCAATAATACAGTGAAGGTGTGATAGTCTAGGATTTTATACCGTAAGCTGAAGAGAAAAAAAGAATAAAGCTTTAGGGATTTCTTTTGTATTAATCAGATGACAACTTCCCAGGGCACAAAGAGCAGGAGGACGTAAGCAACCTTTGCCAGTTTCAAATTACTATCCGTGCAACATAACTATCTTCATTAAAGCATCAACCATCTAAAATAAAGAGAGTTCTCAAACACTGCTTATCTTTAAGACCATCACTCATTAGAGGATCTGTGCAGGGTGAAATAGAGGGTAATTGTTCCTGTTTTTGTATCAGAAACACTTAATGGCTGCTGAATCCACTCTCTTCCTTTGTAGGTATGTATTAAGGCAGTGCAATTAAAGCACATGCGGCAGCCTCTTGTTGAATTGAGGCTGTGATGTGAAAGCGTAGCAGTGAAGACAAGGATAAAACAGAGGAGGTAATGGAGTAGAGTTTAGCCTGCAGTTGCATGGTGTCCCTGAAACAGATGCAAGTTTATTATCAATGATCAGGGTGGGTGGGTGGGAAGATGGCTTTCCTACTCTGCTAGAAAGTTCATCAATGCTCATGATGGACCGTACATACCTTTTTACTGTTCCTATTAATTTTTTTAGTTAAAATAGAATGTTAAGAAGTGTCTTGTGTGAGGAAGTAAGAGGGTAAGGCTGGAAGGGTAGAAACCAGTTTGGCCACCTAAGAAGAGATTTATTGCAGTGTCAAGAGGAATCTGGTTCTATTCATTAGTTCCCAAAAGATGCTTCCCTTCTCCTCCCCTCCCCCTTTCCCTTTGTGTATTGTGTCATGTCAATCAGATAATGCAGGGGGTCTTCAAACTTGGCCCTTTTATGACTTGTGGACTTCAACTCCCAGAATTCCTCAGCCAGGCATGCTGGCTGAGGAATTCTGGGAGTTGAAGTCCACAAGTCATAAAAGGGCCAAGTTTGAAGACCCCTGAGATAATGAGATTGGGAGAGACGGGAGATACCTTTAAAATTTAATTTCATTACTCCTTGTAATATTTAGAACAGTATTTCTCAAACTTGACAATTTTAAGATATGTGGACTTCAGATCTCAGAATTCCATAGCCACCCTTTGGAAAGAGAATCAAAGTGGGTCCAGTTATAGTGCCTAGTGAATAGTCATGAGTTTTCTTATTTTTTTGGTCCAAATTGTCCAGCTTGTGCCCAGTTTAATAATTCCAGCACTGTATCGTATCAAAGGTATGGCCCAGGGATTAATAGCTTTGATGATGTTTTCACCATTTAATTTTGTCTTTAGCACTTTTCTCACTCTTTGTATGTATTTTTTACTAAGCATATTTTTAACTTGTCCATGCTTGATGTTATCCAACTGTAAAATGTCCAGATACTTGTAGGCTTCATCCTGGTGGTTTGGCCATTCAACATTTCAATTCTATTACCAGGATTTACTCCAATTAATTGCTTTTCTAGCACATTTCTCTAGGCCAAATTCCATTACTATAACTGTGCTAAAAATTATTATCATATTTGTCAATGACTGGATTTCAATTTCTGGTTTTCCATAAAGCCTCGGTTCACACATATAAAGCAAATGTGATATCTTATTAGCTTTTTTTTCTGTTGGATAGCCAAGATTTGGCTATACTAATATAATAATTAATACTATTATTACTCCTAATAATAATTATAAAATAATACTATTATTATTACCATTGTTATCTTGAAATTCAGATTAGGAGTATGATGTCAAAAGTCTCTTTGCTGATTGCCTGGCAAATAGTATTATCACATTTACCCCAGTAATGTGATTAGTTAAATACACACCATTAGGAAGATTTGAGTCTTAATCATCTAATCATGTAAAAAAAATGATTACATGATAAAATGATGTAAGAAAAAGATCAAAGGCCAATAGCAACCTTTTTTCATTATATGTAAACTGTGTGCAACTTTAGTAGTACTGCATATGCAAATAACCTAACCTAAAAATGGTGCACGTAAGAAAATGAATTAGATAAATAGTTGTACGCAAAGCTCAAATGTAGCGCAAAGTTACACCCGTATCATAAACAAAGTTTTTGTTTATCATATGTTGATCCTTAGAGAGAACACTGCTGTAGACCTCAGTAGAAGACTTTTTTTTTCATTTGCCTCTGATATGTGTGGGTGTGTATTCCTCCCTTCTATGTTTTTTATTATTATTATTTTAAAAAATCCATTTCTATATTGAACAGTGTGTTGTCTAGGTATACAAGTATTAAGATATAATAATCATCACATTCATAATAATCTTATCAAGATACAATCATATACTAAGAAATAGCAATCAAAATATTAAAAATAGTATCACCCACATTAACATTAGATATATAACAATCAAATTATTTACTAATCCATTATAAGTCTTGTTTACACAATCCACATATTCTCATATTTCCAACTTTCTAACCTCTGTTTTTGTCAACTAACCATTGGTAAAATAAATCCCATGCCATATAATATTCCATTTCTTCTTTTTCTTTAATTTTTAACGTTAACCTATCCATTTCTGCACATTCCGGTATTTTGTTAATTATGTCCTCTTCTGTAGGAGTTTCTTCATTTTTCCAAAATTGTGCATATACTATCCTAGTTGCTGTTAAAATGTGTAAAACTAAATAAGTATTGCCTTTATTGTAATTTCCTGGTAACATGCCCAGTAGGAATATCTCTGGTTTTAAATCGATATGTTGTTTTATCATTGCTTCCAACCATACATGTATTTTATTCCTCCCTTCTTCATAGATGGTGTTTCATTTAAACCTAACTCTCCCAGTTCTTGGTTTTTCCAACTTCTTAACAATTTCACTTTTTTGGATGTATTTTGTTTCCAGGGCTCCTTGTAAGAGAAGTCCAGATCGAAGTTTCTCGCCAGCAAGTGGAGGAGCTGTTTGGGCTAGAAGATTACTGGTGTCAATGTGTGGCATGGAGTTCTGCTGGGACTACAAAAAGCCGCCGAGCTTATGTCCGGATAGCATGTAGGTTTGGGAAGATTCTTTTTTCTTTCCTTCTTTCTTTTTGAAGATCTTTTTATATTGTGATTTTGCTGCTGATGTTTAGTGCACTTGCATACCCTGCAGAAAAAGGGGAATATCACGAATAGCCACATTAAAAGAATCCACTCGCTCCAACATTTTATAGACTATTAGCTAATGAAAGCCTTGTGTGCATCCAAGGGAGAAGTAGTTATATTGAGATATCCTTTACTGGAAGAAGAAATTCATTGGTACTTTTTTTTTTTTGGTTTATTGGGAGGCGGCAATCATGTAAAAGAAACCTGCTCATAGAAGAAAATAAAGCTGATTTTGGAATAAAGCTGTGATACACAGAGGATGGACAAGATCCTTTGTCCTGCTCATCTTTTTCTTCATATCATATGCGGTTCCCACAGAAGTGTCCCAAGATGGTCACTGCCAAGGCAAAAGCTTGCCTCCAGTAATTCTTGTTCTTCCTTCTCTCCATCTGCAGTTGCCTCCATGTTATGTGTTTCTGGTGAATTGCATCTCCAGAGTTTCTGGTTTCTAAACATTTCCATCAGAGATCTGGTGGCCAAATTATGTTCCTTCGGGGGATTTCTCTGGCTATCCAAGTTGCCCATCAGGTTCACCCTGATTTTCCAGCAAAGCATTTTTTTTTTAGCCTTTAGCTTGTCCAGTCACATCTTATCTGACTTCTGAACTTTCTGCAGCTGGGTCACATTCTAGAGTACATATTGCAGATGGACCCTGGCCAGGTTGATGAGGTCATTCTGTGCCACACTGCAAGAGTAGGAGGTGCTAGAACAATATTTCTATTTTTGGCAGCTACATAGTGCAGAAAACAGCAGAACTCCATGGAAAAATCCCTGTTTAACTTTTTAGGAAGCCTGGTTTTTAACAGAATATAATCTGAAATCCCTTATTTTGGGATCATAAAACAAAGGAGAGAGCATTTTCCTCCCTGGAAAATTAATTTCTATCGTTGTCCTGGATTCTAAATTGTTATCAATATCTTGTTCATTAGTCTAGCTGAGAAAGGGATGAGGATACTGTTTATGTCTACGTACCAGCTGGCACACAAACACGTGACTTGCTTTCTTTTTAGCTGAGATCGTTTATATTCACACAAGCCAGGAGCTGCAGTCCTTGTAGTTTAGTTATTGAAATAGCTCTGGAGCAGGAATCAGTTTTCACAGTCCTGATTGACATATTCAGCTTTTCTTGGATTCAACATCTACAGGAGTGAGAGGTTAAGATCCAGATCCAGAGTCATAGCATCTTAGTTATATTTCTCTGTTTTTCCTTTCTTTAACCCAGTTTCATTCACCCTAAATTTACTCTGAAGGGCATTTAGACATAATGGCTGGAACTGGGACAGTTGCAACCCCAAATATCTGGAAGTACCAAATTACGTTGGTCACACCGGCTGAGATCACATTAAACTTAGTAAATGGGATTAAGCCAGTTTCTGAGTTTGCACAACGCACTTTTAACCATTAACTAACCAAGTGTTCTGGATCTGTCATATTCACTAAGCTTTTTTTTTTTTTTTTAATGAGCTGAATATGTTATGTGAACATACGTAGCTGCTCAGACATTAAGCATTTTATATTTGTGTTAAGCCATTATTTACTTGAGGTGTAATAGCCTGAAATATCTTTTGTATGCTTGCAATGCAAGAAGCAATAGCTGTGCAAAACAGATTACTTACCAAACTCCCAAGAGGCTGATGGTTCTATGATATCTCTAATCATTGTAGAACCCATTTCATGAAGTTAGGTTACAAATTATCATCATTGTATACATCATAATCATCCTCAAAAAATAATTGTTTGGGACAGCATATATTTTTGTTTGTCAAAATATTTAGGAAGAATTTAGTAGATCTTAGCGCCACCTACTGATTAATTCTTTACTCCTATCTTTTCTTATGGGTTGTCATATTCATGTTCTTCATTTAAAAAGATGGACATTATTCAGGACAATGCTTCAGAGAATATGAAAAAACATCCATTGGAAGCTACCACCATACTTGACACTTAAAATCCTCCATTCGGAATTTGTTTCCAGTTACAGAACTGAACAGAAATGATAGTCCTTTCATAAAAACATGTGTTTCCTAAATATTCTCCAAGCTTTTTCGTGCAATAGTTTAGTTTTGGGTCACAAAAGGAGCTCTTTTGCTGCTGGTTTTGCTAAATGACTGGGATCCAGAAAGCCCAGCCATTTTCCTGCAAAACACCAAAGAAACTGAGTTATTTTGCCAAGGAGCACCATTGATAAGGACAAAAATATTGGTCCTCCAAGTCAAGGAGAGAAGGGTGGAATCTTTCAAAGGCCTATTTTCTTTCAATAGTTATTCTTTTAGTTTCTGTTAAGCTGCAAATCTGCCCTGCTTTGAAAGATATTCCACTTTAGTATTTCAAATAATGGGATGTTCTTCAAAATATGAGGAATAAATTCACCTTTTGCTGTCTCTTTGTCTGTCTTTCATACCTTTAGATAGAAATTACGCAAACATTTTGGGCCAAACTTCTAAGAGATCTGACGTTTGAGGCTTTTCAGGTGTAGCAAAAATAATAGAAGATGAAAATTTGGCCTCTCTAGACTTACTGCAACTTGCCCTGTACTTTTTAAATTGCACTGTAAGTATCACGGCTAATGCTGGTGGGTTTTATATCTTTCCTGTTCTTAGATCTGAGGAAGAACTTTGACCAGGAGCCACTGGGGAAAGAGGTGCCTCTTGATCATGAGGTCCTTTTGCAGTGCCGACCTCCTGAAGGAGTGCCAACTGCTGAGGTAAGATGGGCACTCAGTGACGATGACCAATGGCGGTCGCCTGGGAAACATTCAAAACTTACAGGTAGTCCTCAAACCTTACAATCTGTCACTTAGTAATCATTTGAAGTTACAGCCACCTCCCTCCAAAGTGATTTACGACCCAGTTTTGACGTTCTGACATTTGCCCCCTCCCATGGTCACATGAACACAATTTATGTCATTGTTGTCAGAAACCAGCACTTACTTCCAGTTGTCTCACAGCAAACAGTGGGTTCGCTTAATGACCACTGTAAAACAGGTAATAAAAATGGGTCTGGTCCCATGGTGACCTGCTTTACAGCCATCATGACATGACCGTAATTGCCAGACTCAAGGTCGTAAGTCAAGGACTACTGATACCTCATAATTACCCGCATCTACTCATATTCTTACAATTGTAACATCTGTTTACTAAATTGCATGCCCCATTCTTTGTGCCTGGTTTATTTCTCAAAAGCTTGGGAAAATATCTCAGCCTGTATTGCAGTTACAATGCTACATGTTACTCCTTTGTAGTATCCCTATTGGTAGGTTAGGATATATCAGTACCCGCTGCAAATAAATCTTGTGGACTTTGGTACATGTCACAATCAGGCTAAGGCATAGAAGAGTTGGAAGCCCTTTGTATACCCTCCATTATAAGGTAGCACCATCTATCCACCTGCAACCAGGCCCAATTGAACTCCGCATCTCATAAATCACAATGTTCAACAGCAGCAAGCAGAAGCACCAGACACAACCTGTGCAGAAGGCAAAACTGGCCCTTGCTCAAAGCAAAAGATATACTGTAGAAGAAGCATCAGTGTCCAATGGCAAAGATCTTGACTCGGTCATAAATTTCACTCGGTGGTCTTTGAGCCAGACTTCCTCTTACAGCCAGCCGAGCCATAAAGGGATTTGTGAGAATTAAATATGGGACTGTTGCAGAACAGCCTCAGATTTTTGAAGAAAGGGTAGAAATCTTTTCTGAGGCACAGTTGCAAGCATCCAGGTGAGCATCCCAAGAAAAAGAGAAGGATTCGGATGAAACGTTGAACTGATTACACCAGCTTGGCAAAATTACTACCTTTCTGAGTATGGATGGGCATAATGTGAGCTGTAATCACATACATTTGGAAGGCCTGTGTTGGGGAGGACTAAAGTAGAGGTTTCTGGTTTTAAAAAAAAGGTGGGGCACATCTAGAGTTGGGCTTATAATTTGGAAATCCTAGGATGTTTTCTCTGTTTGTTGGATGACCATCCCCTTTTTAGATACTATGTGTTTCTCCTAACTCAAGACATGTCAAACTCGTGACATTGCGCAACGTATCGGGACGGTTTTGCCATTGCCGGCAATGGGGTGGGCGTGGCTTCCGGATGACTCGTCCGGCCCACCGGCCGGCAGTTTGACACCCCTGTCCTAACTGATGATTCTGAGTCTGAATTTCCTCTCACGCTAGCTAGGAAAATTTTTATGTTCAAGTAGTTGAGCATCACCCACAAGATATTTGTGATGTAACAGCAGCAAAGGAAACAGAAAATTTCCCCAAGGAAGAAGTTGTGTGTCCTGCCTGCAAGCTATGGAACACACTTCTCTGGAGGTTCTTCCTGGCCTCTAATCACTCAGCCTTTTAAAAATCTATAAGAATGCATCTCTTCCACCAGGCTTTTAACCGTCACTTTATTTTACTATTTCCCAGTAAATTTTAGTCTGTTTGCATATTCCGTTTTTGTTTTCTACAGTTCGTTAGCCGCCTTGCCAGAGTAGAAACAAAGGATATAAACCAACCACCAACCAAATAAATAAGTACATTCCCATGAAAGGGAGCTGATACAATTCATTCATTCATATTGTCCTATTAAGCGGTCAGGCTAAATTTAATCGCGCTCATAATCTGGGTTTTGAGAGGTTCAATATCTTCTGTGCCTTTCAAGAGGATTAAATCACAGTAGGCAAGTGCCATAGGTAAAGCAATATTCAGCCCCAAACTGGGAAAAAATATATAGGATAAGACATTGAATTTGGGGGCAAGGCTGCCTGTGACATAACTCAATGTTCGTGGGCAGAAGACAGCATGGCTACATAATCTCTGAAGATCCATGGTTACTTGCCTGGGAAAAGTGCTGGGGGAAAAAATCTGGACCAAATTTTAAAGCACCCAGAGTTGAGGTTCTCTGTATCTAAATCTTCCTTGATAATTGTAGAGTTAATCCACCTGGACATGCTAGGAAAATACAGGTAGTCCTTGGTTTATAACAGTTCATTTAGTGACCATTCGAAGTTACAATGGCACTGGGGAAAAAGCGATTTATGACCGTTTTTCACACTTAACAACCATTGCAGCATCCCCATGGTCATGTGATCAAAATTCAGACGCTTGGCAGCTGATTCATATTTATGACAGCTGCCGTGTCCCTGGATCATGCAATCGCCTTTTGCAAACTTCTTATAAGTCAATAGGGAAGCCTGATTCACTTAACAACCATGTTACTAACTTAAGAACTGCAGTGATTCACTTAACACCTTGGGCAAGAAAGGTCGTAAAATGGGGCAAAACTCACAACAACTGTCTTGCATAGCAACAGAATTTAGGGGCTCAATTGTGGTCGTAAGTTGAGAACTAGTTTTCCTCTCTGATTCGTCAGTTCAACTGTTTCCTTACCTCCCACAGAAGTTTGTAATATCTCATTAGGTATATTGGTTTAGGAAGATATACATCTCCTGACTTACCTTCCTTCTTTCCTTCCTGCCTCTATTATTAACAAGAAATTTTTTTTAATGAATTTCGGTCGTTGAGATATATTTTCTTCTAATTTGCCAGCAGTTGGTAATGAAAAACCTCCCGCCTTCCTCCCACAGCTGGGCACATCTGTGCTTTCTCTTGAACGTGCCTTGGGAAAGTGAATAATGATAGGGAAATGTATCATTTTCCCCATTGCAGATTGTTAATAAATCATATGAAGTTTCAGCTTCACCCAGAATTTCTGCCCAGCCGCCATCTTCTTCCTTTAGTTTACACTTCTCAGAGGCAGACTTGTTTCCTCAAGTCTCTGCAACTGCAGTAAAATTCCAGCTGTGAATGTTGGCACCTAACAGACAGATGTTTATGATCCAAAATGAGCCTGTTAGGGAAATGAGTTGCCAGGTGAAGATGGAGTGGGATTGTGATGGATAGCACCACGCTGGGGCCCCGTCTGTTTTCATTATTCAGCAGAAGTGTTTATTTTAGGCAGTGGATCTGTTATTCTGACATCTAATAATGTGCTTAACCTCAACACCTGTTCCATCCTGCCACCTACATAGGCTGATCAGCCATTAACCCCTGACAGAATTTAGTAAAGAAAACACTGAACAAATTGTTTGCAGAGAAGGAGATAGAAAAAGAACCATTAGCACTTGGCAAGATCAACAATCCCTGGACTTTTCCTCTGGACGTAATTTCTTCTGCTCTGCTGTAGACTTTGGTTCTCAGTGAGATCTGCACAAAGAATGGTGCAGTGCAGGGGCTGGGCAGTTGCTCAGACTGGTTCCTGTTTCTCCAATAAAGCTTGCTAAGTTTCAAGAATGGGTACATTATGTTGCATGGAGGGGATGTCCAAAATCTATTGTCTGTCTATATTTTGTCATGGTTGGGATAAAGGATTGGTTCCATTCTGGCACTAAATATGCATAGAATCTGGTGCATGGGAGACTACCATCATAATGTCTTGATGGTTCTGCAGCAAACTTTCAATTTCAGGAACAATTCTAGTTTAATGATTTTTCAACATGTCACTCATATGGTCTATAAGCTTAGAGCAAATGTAGATAGTAGTAATTGATTTTGCATTTCCTTCTTTCTCTTCCTCCCTCCCTCCCTCCCTTTTCCTTCCTTCCTTCCTTCCTTCCTTCCTTCCTTCCTTCCTTCCTTCCTTCCCAGATTTTCTTTGACTAGGGATGGATTATTAAACAGAGCCCTGGCTTGAGAATCATGACTTTCACAATGTAACTTTGGCACAATTAGGCAAAGCAGAATATAAATGCAGCCAAGTAATGATCTGGTCTTTGCTACTTTGCAAACAAACAGCCAGACAAATTAGGCCATGGCTTTTCAACCGGTGGTACGCGTACCACCAGTGGTACGCGAGCACATGGCTGGTGGTACGCGAAGGACGGGTTGAAAAAACATGTATAAAAAAAAATGTAAAAAAAATATTTAAAAAAATTTTTTTGAATTTTTTTTTTTTTTTTTTAAAGTGTAAAAGTGGATGAGGTGAAGCGGCAGCAGCGCCGCACAGGCTTGTGGCCAAATCAGCTGGAACTGCACGTTGCCTGGGTCCGACTGAGAGCCCAGGATCAAAGCGCACAGCTCCAGCTGATTGGCGGCGACCTTGGGTGTGGCAGGCAGCCTCACGCAGTCTTCAGGGGAGATTCCGCTGGAGCTGCGTGACGCATTGCCTGGGTCCCCCCCCCGCCCCCACCCAGATGCCCTCACCTCCCCCAAGCGTTTTTTTTACTCACCTGCTTTCAGCAGCATTCCCTTTCTCCTGCCCTTCTCGGCCTTCGCCCTGTGTTTGTGAGACAAAAAAAAAAGTTCCATGAGACTTTCTAACTTCTCGCGAGAAGTTAGAAAGTCTCATGGAACTTTTTCTTTTTTACCCAAAAGCACGTGGCAACGGCAGAGAAGCAAAAGGAGGAAGGGAGTGCAGCTGAAAGCAGGTGAGTAAAAAAATGCTTGGGGGAGGCGAGGGCATCTGGGTGGGGGTGGGGGTGCCAACCTTACCCTGCATGGTGACGGGAGGGTTAACGGCGGGCGCGGGGGGCCCAGGAGGAGCTGCGCAAAGCAGGCAGAGGGGAGGCCGGGCAGATTGTGTGCTCCGGCAAGTTGGGCAGGGGCGCGGAATCGGCGTTCCTGAGCACACGCCCATTCGCGCCCCTGCCCATCTGGCTCGCTGGCCAGAGTGAAGGGGAAGCTTCTGAGCGGCGGGCGGCTTCGGAGAGCCCCGCGCGGCGGGCGGTTTCGGAGAGCCCCGCGGGGTGGGTGGTTTCGGAGAGCCCCGCGCGGCGGGCGGCTTCGGAGAGCCCCGTGGGGTGGGTGGCTTCGGAGAGCCCTACGCGGCGGGCGGCTTCGGAGAGCCCCGCGGGGTGGGTGGCTTCGGAGAGACCCGCGGGGTGGGCGGCTTCGGAGAGCCCTGCGCGGCAGGCGGCTTCGGAGAGCCCCGCGGGGTGGGTGGCTTCGGAGAGCCCCGCGGGGTGGGCGGCTTCGGAGAGCCCAGCGTGGCGTGGGCGGCTTCGGAGAGCCCCGCGGGGTGGGTGGCTTCGGAGAGCCCCGCGGGGTGGGCGGCTTCGGAGAGCCCTGCGTGGCGTGGGCGGCTTCGGAGAGCCCCGCGGGGCGGGTGGCTTCGGAGAGCCCTGCGCGGCGGGCGGCTTCGGAGAGCCCTGCGGGGCGGGTGGCTTCGGAGAGCCCTGCGCGGCGGGCGGCTTCGGAGAGCCCCGCGGGGTGGGTGGCTTCGGAGAGCCCTGCGTGGCGTGGGCGGCTTCGGAGAGCCCCGCGGGGTGGGTGGCTTCGGAGAGCCCTGCGTGCGTGGCGGCTTCGGAGAGCCCCGCGGGGTGGGTGGCTTCGGAGAGCCCTGCGCGGCGGGCGGCTTCGGAGAGCCCGCGGGGTGGGTGGCTTCGGAGAGCCCTGCGCGGCGGGCGGCTTCGGAGAGCCCCGCGGGGTGGGCGGCTTCGGAGAGCCCTGCGCGGCAGGCGGCTTAGGAGAGCCCCGCGGGGTGGGTGGCTTCGGAGAGCCCCGCGGGGTGGGCGGCTTCGGAGAGCCCTGCGTGGCGTGGGCGGCTTCGGAGAGCCCCGCGGGGTGGGCGGCTTCGGAGAGCCCTGCGCGGCAGGCGGCTTCGGAGAGCCCCGCGGGGTGGGTGGTTTCGGAGAGCCCGGCGCGGCAGGCGGCTTCAGAGAGCCCCGCGGGGTGGGTGGTTTCGGAGAGCGCGGCGGGCGGCTTCGGAGAGCCACGCGGGGTGGGTGGCTTCGGAGAGCCCTGCGCGGCGGGCGGCTTCGGAGAGCCCCGCGGGGTGGGTGGCTTCGGAGAGCCCCGCGGGGTGGGTGGCTTCGGAGAGCCCTGCGCGGCAGGCGGCTTCGGAGAGCCCTGCGCGGCTTGACAGGGAGAGAGGGAGGGAAGGAGGAAGGGACAAAGAGGGAGGTGAAGGGAAGGATGGAAGGAAGGATGGAAGGAAGGAAGGAACAGTGGGAGAGAGGGAGGGAAGGAGGAAGGGACAAAGGGAGGTGAAGGGAAGGAAAGAAGGAAGGAACAGTGGGAGAGAGGGAGGGAAGGAGGAAGGACAAGAGGGAGGTGAAGGGAAGGATGGAAGGAAGGAACAGTGGGAGAGAGGGAGGGAAGGAGGAAGGGAGAAGGGAGGTGAAGGAAAGGAAGGAAGGAACAGTGGGAGAGAGGGCGGGAAGGGGAAGGGACAAAGGGAGGTGAAGGGGAAGGAAAGGAAGGAAGGGACAGTTGGGAGAGAGGGAGGGAAGGAGGAACGGGACAAAGAGGGAGGTGAAAGGGAAGGATGAAGGAAGGATGGAATGAGAGGACGCAAGTTGGAGAGAGGAGGGAAGGAGGAAGGGACAAAGGGGAGTGAAGGTAAGGAAAGGAAGGAAGGGACAGTCGGAGCGAGGGAGGGAAGAGAAGGGACCAAGAGGGAGGTGAAGGAAAGGAAGAAGGAAAGACGGAAGGAAGGGACAGTGGGGAGCGAGGGAGGGAAGAGAGAAGGGCAAAGAGGGAGGTGAAGGAAGGATGAAGGAAGGAGCAGTGGGAGAGAGGAGGAAGGAGGAAGGGCCAAAGGGAGGTGAAGGGAAGGAACAAGGAAGGAAGGGACAGTGGGGAGAGAGGAGGGAAGAGGAAGGGACAAAGAGGGAGGTGGAGGAAGGAAGGACCAGGAAGGGCACAGTGGGAGAAGGGAGGGAAGGAGGAAGGGACAAAGAGAGGAGGTGAAGGAAAGGAAGGAAGGAGGGACAGTGGGAGAAGAGGGAGGAAGGAGGAAGGGACAAAGAGGGAGTGAAGGCAGGAGAGGAAGAAGGGACAGTGGAGAGAGGGAGGGAAGGAGGAAGGGACAAAGGGAGGTGAAGGGAAGGAAGGAAGGACGGAAGGAAGGAACAGTGGGAGAGAGGGAGGGAAGGAGGAAGGGACAAAGGGAGGTGAAGGAAAGGATGGAAGGAAAGAAGGAAGGAAGGGACAGTGGGAGAGAGGGAGGGAAGGAGGAAGGGACAAAGAGGGAGGTGAAGGGAAGGATGGAAGGAAGGATGGAAGGAAGGAGCAGTGGGAGAGAGGGAGGGAAGGAGGAAGGGACAAAGGGAGAGAAGGGAGGGAAGGAGGAAGGGACAAAGAGGGAGGTGAAGGAAAGGAAGGAAGGAAAGAAGGAAGGAAGGGACAGTGGGAGAGAGGGAGGGAAGGAGGAAGGGACAAAGAGGGAGGTGAAGGGAAGGATGGAAGGAAGGATGGAAGGAAGGGAGCAGTGGGAGAGAGGGAGGGAAGGAGGAAGGGACAGTGGGAAGAGGGAGGTGAAGGGAAGGAAAGGAAGGAAGGGACAGTGGGAGAGGAAGGGAGGGAAGGAGGAAGGGACAAAGAGGGAGGGAAGGAGGAAGGGACAAAGAGGGAGGTGAAGGAAAGGAAGGAAGGAAAGGAACAGTGGGAGAGAGGGAGGGAAGGAGGAAGGGACAGGGAGGTGAAGGGAAGGAAGGAACAGTGGAAGAGAGGGAGGGAAGGAGGAAGGGACAAAGGGAGGTGAAGGGAAGGAAGGAAGGAAAGAAGGAAGGAAGGGACAATGGGAGAGAAGGGAGAGAAGGGAGGGAAGGAAGGCAGGCACCCACCCCAGTCCCACCCCCCTCCACCAGAGACCCACGGATTCCCCCCCACAGGCACGCTGCAACCTGAGTGATCAGTTGGCCACGCCTCTGGCCATTGATCACATGACCCTGAGACACTGTGAACGTCATAAGTATGAATCAGTTGCCAAGCATCCGAATGTAAATCACATGACCCTGGGGATGCTGCAACAGTCATAAGTGTGAAAATGGTCATAATTCGTTTTTTTCAGTGCCATTGTAACTTCAAACAGTCACTAAGCGAATTGTT
This sequence comes from Azemiops feae, assembly GCA_023970755.1. Lineage (NCBI taxonomy): Eukaryota > Metazoa > Chordata > Lepidosauria > Squamata > Viperidae > Azemiops > Azemiops feae. The sequence continues at coordinate 752,435 of JALGBA010000452.1, read as the reverse complement.
GTAAGTCGAGGACTACCTGTACTTTCTCATTTTTTCCCTTTTTGGGGGGGGGGGGTCAAGTTTTTGATACCTTGCTGGGCGAGTGGTGGTACTCGGATATTGCCTTATCCGAAAAGTGGTACAATGGGTAAAAAGGTTGAAAAGCCCTGAATTAGGCCATTCCAAACCCAACCATTTCAAAACAAAGTTAAAAATAGAATTGCCTGTACATAAGAAAAACCATCCTTTCTCAAATAATGAGCAAAACCAGGTGCATTTTAGCATTCTTTCTCTATAACATCTCTTCCAGTTTACTGAGCTATCATTTTATGGTAATTGCTTGCAACAGCATGAAATAATTGTGTACATACCTCTCATGCCATGTTTCACATGTCACGAGTACCAGTTGGGGCTTTCCACTACGTGTTACATAAGACAAGAAACCATTTGTACTTGCCATGTGTGTTGGGCCTCTACAACTCCTAATCAATTTTGGGTGGCAAATTGCTCAGGCTACTCAGAGGAGGCTATACTTCAAAAACAATCACAAATTTACAACTTTAATCTGCTGTTGGAGTAGAAGGAACTATTTGGGGCAGGGATCTAATTTTTATTTCTGATGATAAGAGTTGTGAATGTCTTTTCCTTTGTTTTCTGCCTGTCCCAACCTTTTATCACCTGTTTTTTTTTTCTCTTTCCGAAACTTAATATAGGTGGAGTGGCTGAAGAACGAGGATGTGATTGATGCTTCCCAGGATACAAACTTCCTGATAACCATAGATAACAATCTTATCATCAAGCAGGCTAGGCTTTCTGACACAGGCAACTACACCTGTGTGGCAAAAAACATTGTTGCTAAACGGCGGAGCACCACAGCCACAATAATTGTTTATGGTAATGATTTGTTGAGAACTTGGGGGTGGGAGTCTGAGTGCGGGAGAATGTGAGGAATACAATTTGTTGCAGTTGCTGATCTTACAAAAGTTAAACAAGTTCAGACTCGTTATACTGGGAAACCATCAGGAAATATAAAGGATATCGGCTAGACTTAGAAGATAAAATATCATACCAGAAGGAGGTAATGGAAAACCAGTTCTATGTTGTTGCTAAGAAAACAGCATGAACACATCTATGAAGTTGTTAGGGGTTGCACATGACTCAAAGGAGATTACTCTACCTTTAGTTTATTTGGTTTATGCAAACCTATGAGAAGCAGGCTTTTGAAATGTGACCCAATCTTGTGCATTGCTCATTCAGAACCAAATCTCATTGATTTCATGAGGACTTCTAGCCTTGCAAGCACGCAAGAAATTGCAACAAAGGTCTTTGGTTTAATAAACAACTAGGTACATTTAACAAAGATGTATAAAAGACTTTCACATTTCTTGAATGGAAGCAGGGAATAGGCAACCCAGAGAAGAAAGGATGCTATTTCTGGTGAAATTTACAGGACTTCCTTGGAATAACTTATAGAATCAATCATTTCCCATTCTTACCACGTGGAACCCAATTGTGATATACTAGTAACTGCCCTGGTTTATTATCTGAAATATGAAGAGCAAGCAGAAGGCATCTTAGAATCAACCTGAAGAACGTCTTTGCTGGGGATGTTCTTCTCTCTCAACAGACTTATCTTAATTGCCTTTATTGGTTCTCTCCACAGACTAGGATTTCCAAACAGATATTCAGCAGCAATTCTATTTTTCAGACATGAATCTTTCCTTCTGTTACCAGGATTTCCTGAGGACTAAGCCTGGCATCTTTGTGTACTAATCTTTGTCACTTTCCCTAATTCTCTGAAGGATTTGCTCAATTTAATTTCTTTAGCCAATACCAAATTCTCATCAAATTCTGACCATATTCCTAGAGTTCTGTTGAAATGTGTATTCCTCTAACCTTCCTTATATGATTGGGGGCTAGTTCTCATATTACCTCAGAAATAGCCCCCTTTGGTTTTGACTTATCCTTTTGATTGCTCTGATTATAAGAAACCAAGTAATATCTTCCAGAAGAACGTTCATAATAGCTAGGACAACCATTATGATGAACAACTGCTGCATGTCTAAGAAGATGCCTACAGTATAGAACAGGGGTCTTCAAACTTGGCCCTTTTATGACTTGTGGACTTCAACTCCCAGACTTCCTCAGCCAGCATGCCTGGCTGAGGAATTCTGGGAGTTGAAGTCCACAAATCATAAAAGGCCAAGTTTGAAGACTCCTGGTATAGAACATCTTCCATGTAGTTATTGCCTGTGGCAAAATAGCAGTATATGATTTGGCTGAGAGAAAAGATGACTTGTTAGGAAGTTGTGTTTCAATTTTCCCCCTCACTTTGTTTTTGTTTCCTTTTTCACTCTTAGTGAATGGTGGCTGGTCTATCTGGTCAGAATGGTCCTCATGCAGCAACCGTTGTGGCCGTGGATGGCAGAAACGTACACGCACCTGCACCAATCCAGCGCCACTCAATGGTGGCTCTATTTGTGATGGACAATCTTTCCAGAAGATTGCCTGCAGTACCATGTGCCCAGGTAGGTACATCAGGGGAGGATATTCCTTTTCAGTTCCTTTGCATGAATTCTGCACTCATTTGTCCTCTTTATGGAGGCTAATAATGGTATTACTAAGAGTTGAGCCTCTAATCTTGAATTGTGTGTTTCTGTCATAAGGAAAAAGGTGACTCATTTTTTAAAATACTGTATTTCCTTTACTCTTTTGGATCTGAAGAATGGTCAACATGCTCTTTTGCTTCTCTGAAACAATTATTTGTAGCTTGCTCCTGACTACTTCTTGACCAGCAAAGTCCTAACTATTTTTATGAATATTTGCCTTCCTGTGCTGTCCCGCTCACATACACACACACACACACACACACACAACTGTGGTTTAGTGGGTTTATTAATATTCCCCTGCAATGCTAGTCCACAGCGTAATGGCCAATGAGTCTAGAAGGCACTTGAAAATTTCCCAATCAAAATAAACCCACCAGGCAAAATTAAATCCACAATACAAGAGGCTTCACAAGGCAAGAAAAGTTCAGAGTTCACAAGGACTGATCCAAGTCAAGGCACGGTGTCAATCCAAAGCAAGGCAAGAATCACAATGACCAGAAAACACACAGCTAGGAAATTAACACATTGTTCCCAGCATCGCTTCCATCTGTCTGCTGTGCTAAATAGCCAGCTTCTGGTGCAGCCCATCAAGAAGGGTGAGGCTTTCTCCTCATGAGTAATCTGGCTGACCTTCTCTGCTCCTGCCTTTTCTCTTCCCTATGTGTTCTTGGATCAGGTGCAGAAAGCAATTCCTCTTCCTCATCACTGACCAGCTATGGTTGCATGCTTTCCCCACCCGAAGCCTCAGGGCTGTCATGTTGCAGCTGTGCTTGAACCAAATCCTTCTCAGACAGCTGCTTGAAGCCATTAACCAATTCCCCTCCAGATGTGCCTAGAACTGGTTCATCTTCCTCCGAGCTGACATCTAGAGAGATATCTGGGGAAGCGTGTGGGGGAGTCATCACATTTCCTTAGATGTTCTTTAGAGACCTTGAAAGATGATGCAAGGCCATGTAAAGTGGCCTTCTCCTCCTTTTTCTTTCATTTTCTTTCTCTCAGACCTGGAATAAGAGTGAACATTGCTAGCTGAGTCATCTGTTTGATTGAAATACAGTAATATGTCTTGTTGTTTTTTTGACACAAGGAGGCTAAGCTAGTTTTGAGGCTCTTACTACTGATCTGACAGTATCTACAGGAAGTTATAAGATGGCTATCATTTAACACATGGTTCTGTTTTCTTTCCCAGATGGGCATCAAAACCAAAATATTATACTAGGTTTTCCCAGCCTGGTGCCCTTCAAATGTTGCACTATAATTCTCATAATCTCCTATAAATGTCACAGCATCTGCTAGCAGCAAGTGGTGGGATTCAGCCGGTTCACACCGGTTCAGGAGAACCGGTAGCTAAATTTACCTGAATTCGGAGAACCGGCTGAACTTCCAGTCTAGGCCTCGGAGGCCTGGAGGAGGCCTCTAAGGCCTAGAACAGCCCACCGGAAGTGCATGATGCCACTTCCGGAAGTCTGTTCTAGGCATCGGAGGCCCAGGCCTGCATCAAATATGAGAACCGGTTCTTCAGGTATTTGAATCCCACCACTGAGCAAGACATACTGTTTCAGAGTACTGGCAAAAAGAACAATCTTCTTACACTTGCAGCCTGGAGAGACAAAATAGGATAAACATGTAAGGAAAACAGTAAAAGCTGCTTTGTGAGAATCTAGGACATTTTAATCTAGCTACTGTTTTTTTCCAGCTTCAGGAGTAAAATGCATGTAGTTTTTGACAGAATACTGGACCCTAAGATAAATCATGCTGCGAAATGCATTTGCTTGATGAATTTGTTCCATTTGGTATGGATTTTGAATTTATATCTTATCATAAATTGAGATTAGAATTTGCGAATGTTGCAAGAACACTTTGAGGTAGCCAAAATTATGACCTATGAAGTAGAAAGTTTTTATTTTAGATTACATATATCCCCTTTAGCCCACCAGATAACCATAGGCAGATCTTGGTATCTTAGCCCACCTAGCTAATAATAAATTGCATAAATAAAAAAGAAATTATTATCAGTTTGGGAGAACTCTAATCAGTGTGCATATACTGAAATTAAAGCAATTGCAACATCATAATCATGATTTTAATGCAAAATTCAAAAATTAGTACCAGCCCTGATCAGCAGCAAAAAAAAAAAAAACAACCAATCAAAAGCCTTCTGAAATAGCCCATTTGACAAGCTTCCCCCTTTTATGCCTATGGATTTCTGATTAGCTTTTTCTGTGCTCATGTGCTCTTTTTTGGGGGGAATGCAGTAGATGGAGCTTGGACTGAATGGAGCAAGTGGTCAGCCTGTAGCACCGAGTGCACGCACTGGAGGAGCCGAGAATGTATGGCCCCATCTCCCCGAAATGGAGGCAAAGACTGTAGCGGCGTCCTGCTTGATTCCAAAAACTGCACCGATGGGCTCTGTATGCAAAGTGAGTCAACCTGCAGAGGCTGGGAAAGAGGGCTAAGATCAAGAGTCAGTAACGTTCATGGTGATGATTGAGATCTTTTTAAGACCTTGTAAACTATGAGACAGCCTTCCGTGAGGCACCATTGGTAAGACATGATTGCTGAATCTGTCTGCTCCCAGCTTCTCTAGGATAGTTTTAATGTTTTAGCCTAAACTAGTCCTTTGACTACAAATTGTGGCATTACTTATAGGATAAAGTTCATGCTTGCAAATCTAGAACATTATATACTTACAGAGCAATGCTGAGGTGCAGATTCCTACTGAGTACTTTCTAGCAGTAGGCTTATATGTTCATACTATGTTCTGCATAAAACAAGCCATTTTACCAGCCTTTTCAGTGAATCATTTCTGGAAGGTGATTTGGAATCTCAGGTAGGAGCAATTTGTAAGGATACATGCTTTGGGATTGAGCTGTAGATACTGAAAGTCAATGGAAACAAATTTCACGTACTTGTGGCTCAGCTAACAATTGCTTGAAATTAAAGTTGGCATCACTCAAAATAATCCCATCTTCTTCATTATACAGATAGTCCTTGAGTTATGACTATAATGAAGCCTGTCCATTTTGGTTGTAAGTCATAACAATTGTAAAATGAGGAATTCTATGGCAGCTCTCATAAAAGAAATGCTGTGTTCCTTAAGTGAACTTCATGCTTATTAAGTGAGCCAATGATTATTGATGCAACTTGGCCAAAAACTGGAAGTAACTGCCAGTTTTGGGCAAAACCATAATAAAATTTGGTCATGTGACCATGGGGGTGTGTGACCATCAGAACTTCAGTTCCAAGTCACCTTTTTTGGGTGGGGCGTAACTTCAAAGAGTCACTAAGGACTGATCAAAAGTCAAGAACTACCTGTATTAGACTATTTCATTAAAAATGAACATTTGTGTGATCTGCTGACTAATTTTCTTCTGAGAGATACATCATTTAAAAAAAACCAAGAAAATGACTGAGAATGTATAGTGAAAATTAGTGAATAAAGTACCTCCGCTTCTTGACTAATTTTGAATCACAGTCTTGAAGGTTAATATTCTGCAACCAACTTGTAAGTATCGTTCTTCATATATTTGGCCCTCTATTTAACATTCCTTAATATTAATGCAGGCGAAAGGGCTATTAGGTAGAGCTAAATGCTGCTATAAGAGAATAGCAGGCATTTCATCTGAAAATAACGTATTGGGTTTGTTTTTACACCTCAGCGTACAAGATTATTTTTGCATCAAAGGATCAGGAATAAGCCGTGATATATTTATTTGGCTGGTTAGTTTCAATGAGTATGTGAAATTTTCAGTACAGGTAGTCCTCGACTTACGACCACAATTGAGCCCAAAATTTATGTTGGTAAGTGAGATATTTGTTAAGTGAGTTTTGCCCCATTTTATGACTTTTCTTGCCAGAGTTGTTAAGTAGATCATTGCAGGTGTTAATTAGTAACCCGGTTGTTAAGTGTATCTGGCTTGCCCATTGACTTAGCTTGTCAGAAGGTCATCAAAAAAAAAAAAAATCACATGAACCCCGGGACACTGCAACCGTCATAAATATGAACCAGTTGCCAAGCATCTGATTTTTAATCACAGGACCCTGGGGGATGCTGCAATGGTTATAAGGATGAAAAACAATCATAAGTCACTTTTTTCAATGCCGCTGTAACTTTGAACTCATTCATTAAATGAACTGTTGTAAGTCCAGGACTATCTGTACATCCCACTAATTAATGTTACTGCTTTCCCAGCATACACTTCGGTAGCACAAGGAATGTTGTCAGGCAGCTGCACTCTGCAGCAAATACCTACTTCAGTATTATAGTTCTTTAGGGCTTCAGGTTTAACTTGGAAAGGAAGCTGTTGGACCGTATCCTCTGTCTGGTCTGCACATTTACAGATGTTCCATAATTTCACGGTAAGCCAGCCAGTAGCTGGTCCGTCACAAAAAAGCGGCAGGCCAAGTGAGCGTTAGTGTTTTTAACCTACAGCTTTTGTGTGGTCCTAATCCATCTGTTCTAAATAAAGTCGGGAAGAACAGAAGAGCCCATATATTTATTGCTCCCATTTGAGAAATACAAATAAATTACCTGATGAAGCAAAAGACCAAACTTTGCTTCCCATAATGTGTCTGAGTTTTTTTAATGAGCAAACTTTCAAGACTCAGATGCATTGTTTTCCCTGCGTGTCGGTGCTGCCACCTGCTGTTGTCACATGTACTTCTGTTGTGACAACACATTGTTTTGCTATCTGGGTTGTTTTGCTATCCTAGAATACCATCCCTTGAAGCCTGCCTCTGCAGTTTTAAATAAAGCTGTTGAATTGATCTGTTGTGGCACATAGTAGGGGAAAGAAGAGATCAGATTCTCAGTCTTTGCACAAAACCTATTATATAACAATATGATTGGAAATAAATGGAGCCTCTTTGACAATTGCTGACTCTGGGGAAGTTCATGGTTGGAGAGAATTAAGGCATCATAACAGCCAAAGTCAGGGGACATATGCAACATCACACCTTGCCAGCCAATTGCTGGTAGTTAATTCTTAGCAGAGGAAAAGGTACTGAAAAGAAAATACCCAATGCTACAATACTGAGAATATTCATTATATTGAAAATACTACAATATTCAGAGATGCAAAAGGGTCACTTTTCCTCCCAACCAATAAATTCTCTCCAAAGGCATTGGCAGGGAAGGTCAGAAAGTCAAGATGGTGAACTCAACTGATAGAAACCATAGGCCTTTTCTAGGTATGTGCAAAAAAGGGGTTGCAGTGGCTCAGCAATTAAAGATGCTGAGCTTGTCAACTGGAAAGCTGCCAGCCCAGGTTCAAGACCTGAGTGTCACATGATGGGGTGAGCTCCCTTTACTTGCCCCAGCTCCTGCCTACCTAGAAGTTCAAAAGCATGCAAATGTGAGTTGATAAATAGGTACCACTTCAGTGGGAAGGTAACAGTATTTCATGTGCCTCAGCGTATAGTCATGCTGGCCACATGACCACGGAAATGTCTTCGGACAACGCCGGCTCCCTCGGCTAAGAAACAGAGATGAGCACCGTCCCCCCCCCTAGAGTTGGGCACAACTAGACAGGGGAAACTTTTAGGTGTGTGCAAATACATGTATAATATAAAAAGGGATGGAGCTTCAATCATGTGCTCATGTCCATCAACTTGATTTTTTTTATTGGCCCCACAGCTGTACTCACTCTTTCCTATATAGGAACCAAACAGAGATGAATGAATAAAATCTGAATTAGCACTACAAAATTCGTGCTCTTCTCTCCCATACAGCTGACAAAGAAGAATCTAATGCACAAAAAAATTGTCTTGATAAATACTTTAGTCTTTAAAATGCCATAAGATTCTTCATTGTGTCTCTTCAAAAGATGTATTTGGAGTGTCTCTCTTTCAAGATGGATGTGATGGACTCAGAAGGGCACATGGGATGTTATATCTGAGCATTGTTTAATAGTTTTACATTTTGATGGCTGCCACCGTGTGTCCAAAGTTGTATCAGTGAGATACAGTTTTGAGTAAGTATGCATATTGATGGCCTCTAAGCCATCAAGTAGGTGGGTACGTAGGTAGGTAGGGATGGATGGATGGATGGATGGATGGACGGATGGACGGACGGACAGAGACAGAATAGAAAGATTCAAGATGATAAAAGGTCTTGCAAGTTGTTATGTCATAGCACTGGGAGAAATCCTTGTAAAGACAGTTTGACAATAAGTTGGCAAATCTAGTTTACATGAAGCTCTAAAAACATAGGACATATTTTAGAGTCATAGACTCATATTGCATTTTGTTGAGGTAGAGAATGTAGATTCTCTATTTTAACAGCAGTTAAAAAGAATATCAGTATACTTTTTCTTATGAAGAAACAGGAAAACAGAAAAACAGAATTAATGATTCGGTTGATTTTCCTCCAGTTCTCCTAACATCTTGATTCTTATGGTGCAGCTAGAATTGTTCTACAACTTCAATTCGGTATATTGCACTTAAGCAGCTATGTTGCAATTCAGTAATGTGTGGGCAGTTTTGATGTTTGTTAGTTTGATGTATGCAAGGGAATCTCAAGAAAAAAATGTAAAAAAGCCAGGTTTAGTGTCTCAAAACAAAACCGTGTACAGGAATCTAACCAAATGGGTGGAATGAATTGTACAGGTGTAATTGCATAAACACCTTTGATCATAAAAGTGGGAAGACAGGATAAGTGAGAAAGGAGACAGTTTGTACTTCGGCACAGATGAGTTATTAGACGATGCATATCTCTTTAACAAGAAATATTATGAGCTTTAGGACAAGAGGAGACAACTCTGAAGTAGAACAGTCAACAAGGACTCTAACCCATCAGAAAACATAGCTTCCCTGAATAATTGCCAGAGGCAAATGACATGGACTATCGCTCCTCTGGCTGAATGCTTAGATTTGCTGTGTCTTGTTATTTACATCCTAAGGTGGACATAGAAGTATTTAAATTGTGTATATGCTGATTCATATCTCTTGATGCACATGTAGTAAAAATGACTGTAATTTAAATAGAAATGCAGCGTAACATGCCCCTGTGTGAGTGAACTGTGTAGGTGCTCATAATGAAAGGGCTGCTAAGACTATCTGACAGGTCTTTTATACTGCACGAGATGGTTTTTAAGCAGAGGATTCTTTAAAACAGTAGAACCCATGTCCATCATATGGAGCTGCTCTTGGGCTCTTGTGTGTCCATTAACACTACATCCCATGCCTTCAGCATGGAACGTACAACATTAAACAAAGTGTTCTACTAGAGTTGTGGGTCAGTAGATGCTTAAAAGGTAAAGGTGGCGCAGCAGCTGTATGAAATGCCAATTTTCTTTTAATACATGATTTTCTTCTGCATGTAGCTTTTATGTTCCATTGTGTTTAAATTTCCATCCTTCTTTTTTCCTTTAGGTTTGCTGGAAAGGGTGGGGGATAATCAGCCTTTTGTTTTCTGTTACCATCATCACTGTCATGTCATCCTCATTTTTCAACTTTTCTTTTTTTTTTCTTTAACTTTTTTCCTCTAACAGATAAAAGATTTGTAAGCGAACCCAAAAGTCACCGTAAGTCTCCATTTCACAGTCATTTATTTTCATTGTTCTACATTCAAGTGGTTGGATAACATTGGGTGGGAGATTTTTTTAATAAGCGTTTCTACTTCCCTGGTGTCAAGGTACTCCTGAAGAAGCTCCATTGAAGGAATAGTTCTTCATAGCTTTAGAGGATCAAGAGGGACAAATACAATTGAAGGAAAGCGTGGAGATGCAGCCATAAAATAAGTCCATCAGGAGACCCAATGGATTTTGCAAAAGCAAACTGGATTTATTTTTTAGAGTCAAAGGCATTTTTGCTTTAAATTTGGTAGCTGAGATACAACAGTATTAAAATTCAATTATTAAAAGCCAGGCCCCAGAAAAAAAGAGAAATACATAAGTCTCTTGCCTTCAAGATTTCCCAAAATACTCACTTTAATAATTCAAGTCTTTTGTTCCTTCATTTCTTAAAAAGGTGATAATAATGCTCCAATTAACTGCTCAGTAAAAGGAGAAGGCTCTATTATTGGGGCCTTGATTGCAAAAGTACTGGTAATGATTGAGAGAAAGTAGTAATTAGTCTTAATTATATTTGCACTATTTATAATTATAACGGGATTAGCTGGACATCTCCCTCTGAGATTAGAGAAAGCCTCCCGCTGTGAAAGAGAAATTCTAGCATCTGGAGTTTTTTCTTCCAGTTCTGTGCCATTGCCTGGAAACCCCTACATTGGCCAAAACATGGAGTATGATAAGACCAGAATCCTAAGTGGTTCTAAACTAGTTTTCTTCTTTTTCTTGCAAAAACACAACCGGAAGGCTGAAGAGATCTCTCTGCCCTGCCTTCCTCTCTGTTGGACTGCCAACTCACACGAGGCTTTGACTTCCTTTCCCAAAATACCATACTACACCCTGACACATCATTTCTAGCTAGAGAAATAAATAATAGGAACATACTCAGTTCTGAGTAGATCCTCCAGAACTATAGGTAGTCCTTGACTTACAACAGTTCATTTAGTGACTGTTCAAAGGTAGGATGGCCCTGCAAAAAGTGACTTAGGACCATTTTTCACATTTATGACCGTTGCAGCATCCCCATGGTCACACGATCAGAATTCAGGCGCTTGGCAACTGACTCATATTTATGACGGCTGCAATGTCCTGGGGTGATTTGATCCCCTTTTTGCGACCTTCTGACAAGCAAAGTAAATGGGGAAGCCGGATTCACTTAACCGTCTTGTTGCTAACTTAACAGCTGTCGTGATTCCCTTAACGACTGTGGCAAGAATGGTTGCAAAATGGGGCAAGGTTCACTTTTAACAACTCTCTCACTTAGCAACAAATATTTGGGGCTCAGTTGTGGTCGTTGAGGACTACCTGTAATAGAAACATATTCAATTCCGTGTGTATCTTCCAGAACTATATTTCACTTAAATCTTCACAAGATTGAATTCAACAAAATCACAGTAGAGAATCCAACCAAGCTGTGGGCTTTCTCCCTGTAAGAATCTTTTCCTCTCTTAACTTGGGTCTTCTTTTTCTCCTTTCCCTGATTTTTTCTTGGCCACCAGTAATTTGTCGATGGCTTGTAGGCAGTGGTGGGATTCAAATATGTGAACAACCGGTTCTCTGTGTGGATGCTACTTCCGGAAATTCATTCTGGGCTTGGGCAACAAAAAATTAACTACCGGTTCTGCCGAAGTAGTGCGAACTGGCTGCTTGTAGGGCATCTGCCAGCCCCCGTTTTTGTTTTGTGGGAATTGGAGTGTTCCTGTCAGCCCTTCCCTTTGCCAACCCCTGAGGGGAATTTTCCATAGCGGCTGCTCTCGGAGGCTATAAAAGATCAAAGCATGTGCTCTCAATTGAACATGCAGCATAAAAGGTGGTAATTGGTTCTGCTTGAGGGGGATCCGGCATAGAATAATTGTCATCATTATTAATTTAGGACTTTTCTCTCCCCCTCCTCTAAAGTCCATTAAAAATCAAATGAAGGGTTAGTAAAGATTAACACTGTATCCTGATAGGTTTCCCGGATATTGGATAGATTTGGGGCTGTCTCCGAAAACTTTTACGCTCTAATCCCCTTGCCTGTCTTTATTCCCACTCCAAAATTATTTATTTTTGTGAAGCGTGGAGAGCCATTCCTTAGCTCATGGACAGGCCATAGATGTTGCTAAACTAGAACTCCTTCTTCATTATTGGAAAGAGGGGAAGTTGTACTCAGCAACATCTGGATATTACAGTTTCACCACATTGATCATCATATTCAATCTTCCACTCCCACATTTTTCTTTCTTTTATCAGATTTAAGATTGGCATCCTTCGGTGTAGAGCCGTACATCGTGATGCTATATTCATTTGTAATTCAGAATAAAGTCTTCTTGATGCACCCAGGTAGTGTTAAACAGGATTTCAAGAAGACGTTTCCCATCGCCACTTTCCAGGCTCTTTGATTTATTTGCATTACTGGCCACTCTGTCCTATAGCCAGGGGATTTCCTGCTGGACGTTTATATAGACATTAAATGGGTTTGTCCCTGGTTAGTTTTGCAAAATCAACCAAGGTTGACTACATGCTGCCATTTGGTTGGGCATATATATAATAATAACACTAGAGTAAATATTATATGGACGCACTGCAGGAAGATTACATGTCCTTACCAGCATTAGTCATAAATATATACTCCAACCTCTATGCTACCTGATCTGTATTTCACATTGCACTGAGACTGGTGGAGCGAGGAATTACTTTAGTAACAGCTAATGATGGAAACCAGACAGGAGTGTTCCTCTGTATATCTTTACTCCTCTTTATAAAATCCCCTCTATAGAAAATGTGTATTTTAAATTACCAGTTACTTCTCCTTCATTTCACTTCAATATTCCTGCTGTCCCTTGATGAAGAATCTCCCAGAGGACCACACACCATGATAAATACAGCCCAGATATAATTGCAGCATAAAAATCTCCTTAGTTCTGCTCCATATATTCTGCCACACAGAGAAGGGGACTCCAGGACACTTGTGGCGAAACAAATCCAGAAAAGCAGCCAAGAATTTAAAAGAAAAGGGACGGGGGGTGGGGGGTGGGGGGTGGGGTAATCAGGGTAGGTCATGTGAATGTTAGTCTCTTTGTTGTGCCTGGAATAAATCATCAGCTTAAATAAAGGTGAGATGAGGCCTCTTTGTAACATTTTGAAAATAGCCAAAACCTAATCACAGCTAGAAAAAAAAAATGTACCCTGGATATTCCACTGGCGTTTAAGTGCTGTAGTCTTTATTTTCCTGGTTCTGATTGGCAAAAGGCAACTGGGCTTTCTTGGCCTTTTGGAAAAAGCACCTTTGAGACTTTGACCTTTATGTTTGTATAAAAAGTTTATAAATTAGGAACTGAGCAAAGAGAAAGTGACAACTCTGTCTAATCTCTCTCTCTCCCCCCAGTACTGGAGGCATCTGGTGATGTGGCTTTGTATGCTGGCATAGTGGTGGCCATTTTTGTCTTCATTGTTATCTTGATGGCTATTGGGCTGGTTGTGTATAGGCGAAACTGTCGGGATTTCGACACGGACATAACTGACTCCTCTGCTGCATTAACGGGAGGCTTCCACCCAGTTAATTTCAAAACTTCCAGAAATGGTAAGATCCATCTTGATCAACTATGAACTTAGCATTATGCCGTTTGTACCTTCTGTGTATTTGTGAATCTTGTCAGACAGATAGACAGACAGAGGACAAATGAGAGATTTAGACTGATGCCTGCTATTCTTTTTCCAACCTGGGCTGAGTGGGCTCGTTTTCTTTACCCAATACAGTTGGGGTTTCCATTTAAAACAATAAGTATATTAACAAAAGGGCTTAAATAAAATAGGGTAAAGCAAATAGCTATGGTAGGGGAGGAGGAGGAGGAGGATCCTGTTAAGTAAAAATGTCCATGGTTTCATATGATTATGAGATAGCTTTATCCATCCATTTGTACTAATGATAATTTCATTGGCAGAACCGTTCATCTTATGAAGACATTTATTGCTATAATGCCAACTTCCTTAGATAAGTTTTAATAGATAAAATGCTTCTTTTTCTTCTGTATATCGGTTTTCATAGGAGACATTTGTGGTATTGCTACAGGAAAAAAAACTCATGACACTGTAAATATGAAATAAAATAGCCCCTTTCAACCTGATGTCCAAGTATATTGGACTGAGGACCCTATCATCATAGCTAACATTAAAAAGGAAAATGTAATCTAATATATATATGGAAGGTACCTGATTAGAAAAGGACCAGCATAAATATCTGCAAACCAGCAATTGCATCAGATTGGAAATTCAGATTTCATCTGATGAAATGGAATCAAGTCCACAAACATTTCTGCCATGATCAATATGTTAACATTTAAAGATTCCAAAGAATGCTGCCATGTTTTTTTGCATCTGAAATATTACACAGATTAGATATTTTAATATTTTACCAAATCTATGCTTGAGTATGCCATTGGCATAAATTCTAGGAAATACATAAAGTTAACAGACATACCATTGGATATTTAGTAGCTTGTTTAACTAATCAGCACAAAAGCTACGAGTTAAAATTTCACCATTTTTATTCTTTGCTATTTTAGGGCAACAAATTTGTTACTGACCACAGCAATGGTAATCAAGGTTCAGTTTTGATTTACTATTTAGGCAAGGTTTTTTTCCTCAACACATTACAAGATGAAAATAGTTGTGGTTAATTTAATGTGTGCTCTTATTATATTACATTTGCCTTTATTGGAAATGCTTACAGAGCTTTTTCTACCTTCATTTTCAGATACCCCCCAGTTGCTCCATCCTTCAGTGCAACCTGATCTAACTGCCAATGCCGGTGTGTATCGCGGTCCTATGTATGCCTTGCAAGATTCTTCTGACAAGATCCCGATGACCAACTCTCCGTTGCTTGATCCGCTCCCTAATCTCAAGATCAAAGTGTATAATTCCTCCACGGTACCCTCGTCCTCTGGGATGCACGAAGGGGGAGACCTGTTAGGAGCCATGCCCCCGGGCTCCTTCCCAGGAGACAGCTACAGGGATAATCATTTCATGAACCTAAGAAACAAAAGTATGGGCTCCCAGCAGCTTCTGACTCTGCCTCGAGATCCTGGGAATAGTGCCACAGGGACATTTGGCTGCCTGGGAGGAAGGCTCATCATCCCTGGTGCAGGTATGTAAGGGAATACATAGCTTTTCATAAGATGAAGACTCAGTCCAGTGACGAAGCACAGTCCAAGAGAATAGCAGAATAGGCTATTTTGGAACCATTAACTGATTGATTATGTGACATTAAGTCGGTTAAAAAAAAAAAGGTTTCCTCTGCCCAGTCATGTCTGACTCTAGGGGGCAGTGCTCATCTTTGTTTCCTAGCTGAGGGAGGAGCCAGTGTTGTCCAAAAATGCTTCTGTGGTCATGTGGCCAGCATGATCATATGCCAAGGCACACGGAACGCTGTTACCTTCCCATCAGAGTGGTGCCTATTTATCTACTTACATTTTGCATGCTTTCAAACTGCTAGGTTGGCTGGAGCTGGGGCAAGAACAGGAACTCACCACACCACTACTTGGGTCTTGAACTGCCAACCTTCTGGTCAATAGCCCAATGTCTTAATCACTAGGCCACTGCGTCCCCATTACATTAAGTCAGTGCATATCCTCAACATGTCTTCCAAAGGTGTACCCATTGCCAGTGTAACTGAGTCCAGCCACTTTGCTGCTCTTTCCTTCCATCTTTCTCAGTGTTAGAGCTTTCTCTAGAGAATTAGGTGTCTCTAATGAGAACTCTGGTTTGATTTGATTTGGTTGTTGATCCATTTGTTTTCTTGGCTGTCCACAATATTCTTAGGAGTCAGCATGCGTAAGGCTTTGGCTTCTCTTCTCTTTTATGCAATTTCCACAGTTTATTCTGACATCTACTTTGACTTCTTCTGTATCTTCATCTTTAGAGGACTGTTTTCATGTTCATCCTTAACAGCTTATTTAAGCTCATTCTACAGTTCCTCTGGTACCTCGTCAATGAGGTTCAGGAGATTCAGGATTCCAAGATGATTCCTGGTGGTCTCCTTGAATTTCAGAACCATGGACAGCTCTAAACATATACATACACTCCACTGAGGACTCTGAGCCCAATTGAATCTTTACTGTTCAGATAGTCCTTGACTTATAACCATTCATTTAATGACCGTTCAAGGTTATAACAGCATTGAAAAAAGTGATATAACCATTTTTCGCAATTAACAATCATTGTAGCGTCACCATGGTCACGTGATCAAAATTCAGATACTGTACTTGGCAACTGGTTCATATTTATGTGCCAGGGTCATATAATCACCTTTTGCGACCTTCTTGACAAGCAAAGTCAATAGGGAAACCAGATTCACTTAAGAAGTGTGTTACTAACTTAACAACTGCAGTGATTCACTTAACAAGTGTGGCCAAAAAAAGGTGGTAAAATGAGGCAAAACTCATTTAACTACTGTCTTGCTTAGCAACAGAAATCTTGGGCTTAATTGTGGTTGTAAGACAAGGACTACCTGGAGTACTAATTAGGGTTCTCCATTCTATGGACTTTCTTTGAAATAGATTGGAAAAATAAATGACCATGTACATGGTTGAAATGCTATGAAAACAATATTTGTACCAGAGGTATCATTCTTAAAGATGCCATCAAAGATGTAGTTACTAAAAACAATGTTAAGCCATATTCATTTGTTCAGAATAATTAGACATAGTTCCCTATATAAAGGTGAGGGCTAAAAAAAAACCAGGTTATGAACTTGCTTGGAGGTTTACTGGGGGCTGCAGTGATTGTAGGATAGATCACTTGCAACTTACCCTGACTTAGCCCAATTCAGGAGGGCAAACAGTCATCAAATATTAATTATTTTAAAAAAAGGAGGTAGAAGAGGCTGTATCAAGTATTCTATGGAATTAAGAATTATATCACATAGCTGCAGAGAGATAGACATAGAGTGATGCTTTAGGAAACGTTTTTTGTTATTTCATCTATTCCTTCTTTTTTTTTTTTTTTTTGTAGGTGTTAGTCTGTTAGTGCCACATGGAGCAATTCCTCAGGGGAAGTTCTATGAAATGTATCTGATGATCAACAAAGCAGAAAATATTCTGTAAGTAGAATAGATCGTGTATCTTGTCTTGTTTTTACTCTGACCTCCCTAGCCTAAAAGTGATATCCAAATAAAGGACATCCAGTTAAGGTTTCTTTTTATTATATTATTTTAGAACAGTCTTTCCCACCTTGATACATGCCTTTACCTGGTCAAATATTAGCATGCCAGACTTGATTCAAGGTGATTTTCTTGCACATAAGTCTCAGTATTCAAAATTATCTTACTCAGTTCCAATTCCTAACAGAAGAAATTAAAGTGCAGATAACTTAATCCCTTTGCTACCTGGTTGCACTGTCTTTTGGATATTAGACATATTCTGCTCCTTTATGCAACAGTCATACTGCTTCTTATAATTTCCAGCCAAGAAATGTAGCTACTGTTAGATTGCTTAAAACACCCTTCCCCAACTAGGTGTCTTCCAAATGTAGTGAACCAACTCCCATAGCATGGCCTGGAGTTGAAATACAATACATCTAAATGGTAAAAAAGCTGCCAGCACCTTACTGAAATCATAGGATTCTGACTTGTTGAGTTTAGGTTGACATTTATTTATTTATTGGTATCCCAGCTTTATTATATTTACAAATAACTCAAAGCAGCGAACATATCCTACATACCTTCCTCCTATTTTTCCAACAATAACAACAACAACCCTGTGGACTGGGGTGGGTTAAGCACTACGTGGTCACATGTATTCAGCACATTAGATAGGGTCAGGTCAGAAAAATGATTGAGGTAAAGAAAAGAAAAATGAATCAGGACAAGGAAAAATAACAAATATTTATTAACTGAAACAGTATGATAGTTCAAGAAAAAGAATATTTTAAAAATAACAGAATGTTACATTTGTTAACAGTTGTGAATTTCAGCAATATAGCCACATCAGTAGCACTGAGTGTAAATCGGGGTCTTCAAACTTGGCCCTTTTATGACTTGTGGACTTCAACTCCCAGAATTCCTCAGCCAGCATGCCTGGCTGAGGAATTCTGGGAGTTGAAGTCCACAAGTCATAAAAGGGCCAAGTTTGAAGTCAACCCCTGTGCTAAAGAGTATGGAGTTCAATTTTCTCAGATATTCTTTTCCATTTCTAAGACGATTACTCTGCAAGAGTTCCATAGAGCCAACAAAAGTGTCTTGTGTTTGTCCTTTCCAGCTTTCCCTCTGAAGGCACACAGACAGTACTGAGTCCCAGAGTGACCTGTGGTCCTACGGGGCTGCTCTTATGCCGCCCAGTCATCTTGACTGTTCCACATTGTGCAGAGGTCACTTCCCCAGACTGGATGTTGCAGTTGAAAACCCAGTCCCACCAAGGACACTGGGAGGTAAGCTGAATTAACCAGAGAAGTAGATGATGATGAAGAAGATGATGGTGGTGGTGGTGGTGGTGGTGATGATATTGGAATGAAGTCTTATAGAAGAAGTTGTAGACCCAGTTGTGGAAGTTCAATGTATGTTGCTTATCCAAGCAACCTGGTGGCCCAGTGGTGAAGACACTTGGGAGGCTGAGAGTTCAATCCTAGGCAGCGGCAGATATTTCTCTCTTAGGGAGCAAAGAAAAAATATTTGCTGTGAACTCCGCATGGCATCAGGAAGGGCATCCAGCCAGTAAATGCTCAGTTCCGTCCAGTCGCCCCAACTCTACCCTGAATAATTAAGGGATTATAGAGTCGTAAAAAGGGAGAGTGCATGTTGCTTATCCATCTGTGGAGCAATTCAGTTATTTGACAGAATAACAGAGGTCTTATGGTCCAACCCCTTGCTCATGCAGGAAAGTCTATACTATTTGATAGTGAAGATTTATTTTCACATTGTAAACCATTATTTTTTAGTTATTTTTCAATATTCAAACTTTTATTTTTAATCTTTACTTTTTTTAAAAAAAATCTCTCCTTAGTATTTAGCAATTTTATTCCTAATTCTAGTTCTCCTGTAGTTATGAAAAAACCAGTCCTCTACTGCCTCAGCCAGCATGGTCAGGGATTAAGGTGATTGTAGTCCTACCACATCTGGGGAATCAAACTCAGAAAAGACCAGCATTTCTATTCTGTACAACAGCATTCAGTGCGGCTAGAAAGTGTAATTTTGTGTAATAGTATTAAAACCAATGTATTTTGTAATATTAATGCTTCCTGGCACAGCAGGGCAAAATTTATGTAAGAATGATGGAAACTCCTACATATCCCTTCAAAACATTACAGACCACATTTTGCAAAGTAAGTTTAGTCAACTGCAGTCTCCAAACTAAAGGACATGCCAATCAACAACGTTTCTTAACTCCAAAATTAAGTTTTCAACTTAGCTTTTCTTATCACATCCAGTCATTTCTATTTTTAAAGAACACAATATGTACAGCTCTCATAATTGGAGGGAGGGATTTTAAGTAGGTACTCCTTAAAATGAGCATCCAGGTGGAACTTACAATGTTTTTAATCCCTTCTTACCCCCTTTTCCTCCTCCAGGAAGTTGTGACACTAGATGAAGAGACTTTAAACACACCTTGTTACTGCCAGCTGGAACCCAAGTGCTGCCATATCCTGCTAGAACAGCTTGGGACATACGTCCTTGTGGGAGAATCCTATTCTAGGTCAGCCATCAAGAGATTGCAGCTGGCTATTTTTGCTCCCACCGTCTGTACCTCATTGGAATACAATCTCAAAGTATACTGCTTGGAGGACACACCTGATGCTTTAAAGGTAATGCATAGCTGAGGTTCTTTCTTCTTTCCCCTTTCCCCTTCCCTGTCCTCTGTGCTATCAATAAATAGTTCATACTTTCCTTACACATATACACTTACACAAATTAATGTAGATTAATGTAGAATTCAGCCTGGCCTCCTTCATCTGGGGGTTCTCCCAATGTATTGGATTATAATTCCAGTCTTCTTAGTCCATTGCTTAAGCTGGCTGGGTGCAATATGAATTTTATGACAACTCACCTAGACGACAGTGAATTGTAGAAAGCCATTGCAGAACATATTTGTGATCCTATTAAGAAAATCCTCAGACCATAGAGGGCATTTTTCCTTCATGACACTGAATGATGAGTTCCTTATCTTAGACTGTGCAAAGTGATGTTTGCTCCATACGGCTTTAATGGAGACTTGACATATGGGTAATTAAAAGGGGAAAAAAACCACAGATGTATCTCATATGGTTTTGTGGATCATGCCAGCAATGGTGTCATTGGAATTGTGCTTTAATAATCTTTGCCTTGGCTTATCATGCACTATTCAGTTCATCAGCAGCCAGGCAAGCATGTTTCAGGAGTTGGGATGTAAATGCCTACAAGATCAACACAAAGTTTTACCAAGTAAACTTATTTTCCATTGGTATATCTATGAGAGGCAGTGGCTCAATGGCTTAATGACAATGGTGGTTTGAGCCCTAGCAAGTGGGTGGTGGGGTGAGCTCCCATCACTTGCCTTAGCTTATGCCCACCTTGTGTCATGGTTCCGACAGATGAAATCCTTCAAAAGAACTTCGAGGCATTGTTTTCCTTAAAGAATTTTTTATTCGGGAAATAAAGTATCGGCACTACATAGTTGAACCCAAAAACTAAATTCCCCTCCCCTGGATACAAAGTAACAAAGTACAATTCCCACAGTCATAAAGCACATTCCCCAATTAGCTTGAAGCGCGGGCTTTCTCCCCAGCTCTCCAGCCCGCCAACACATTATCAGCTCTGGACCCAGTTTGTCCTTGGATTCCCACGGCAGAGTTATTATTATTATGACTAACTCAACTCTCATTCCAATCCCCCCCTCCCAGCACCAACTAATTCTAAAAGCATAGAGAAAAAGGCTGCATTTTCATCTGTTGTCAAAGCAAGAACATCCGATGTTAGCAGCGTTGACACCTTACAGTTTGAAAGCATGTTCTTTGTGAGTAGGTAAAATACCGTAGGTACCACTTTGGTGGGGAGACAAGCTGTGCTGAGTGCAGGCAGTCAGATTTCTGATGGCTCTGAACATTCCCAGTTGTGGCACCTGCTTGCAAGGCAGCTCCAGGAATGGTAGGACCCTTGGGTGAAGCTGAAGGAAGAGCCACTAGTCTTTCTCTCTGATGTAAAGCCAGCTTGCCCTCCTGTGGCACACCTTGGGAAGAGTGCATTTCCTATAACAGGGTTGGTACCTTGGCAAGCCAAACTACCATTCTGCAATAGCATTGTGGTCTCCTGGCTACTGTAACAATGCCATAGGCTAATAATAATAATTGATATATCTGTTTGTCCTTCAATGAGACAAATAGAGGTGGCTATCATTATTACACTTTCATACCAATCCAGACCCAAAAGTCTTCAAAAGAAGAAATTCAGTTATTAGACCAGCTTCCTCAGTCTATTGCCTTTCTTTGTTTCACTGGACTCATCCCAATCTGTGTGGCCAATGATCAAGGATTAGGTCATACAGCTGTAATAGTGGAGGTAGACAGTATTAGATGTGGGAAAGTTTGCATAAGAATTTATTTAAATTACATCAAGTGATACAGATAGATTTTTGTCTGAACCACCCTTACCTCCTGAAATGCATAGGAATCTAAGTTCCTAATAAATGTGCTAAATTTCTTTATGTATTTTAATTAGGACTGGAGAAGGGGACAATGTGTCCCATAAACTAAAGATTAGTTCATCGTGGTTATAAAGTTGCTGGTTTTCTCTGCAGATGATTGCTATATGCTTGGTAATTCTTGTGTGTTCCATAGAAATGCATTGAGTTTGCATAATGTTACATATGCAAACAATTGACGTGGTTATTATCAAAAGATGAGCCATTTTTGAATCCTCATCTTTAAATACCTGCACCTTATAGAAACACTTCTGTTTCCTACTTCTATACTGTTAAGTTTCCCATATTTTTAAAAAGGTTATAATAACTTATTCAAGAAAATTGATTGTTCAATACTTCTTGTCCAGCTCTCTCATTTGCACTTATTTTGGACTTCTCTGCCCCAAAGAGGGCCTGCTGGTAATGCAATGTGACTTAGAAAAGTGTTACTCAGGAGAGCAAAACAGCCTGATGCAATGAGCTGAAAAGTGACACCGAGTTTAGTTTCAGTAATAAGTTCCTTTAACCCATTCCTTAGGGAGCAGCCCTGACATTTTCCATGAAGCTCCCAGGAGGAGAAAGAAAGCATTGCAGGAACTATTTTGTGTCCTATTTTGAAGATATAATTTAAAAAAAAAGATTATTAGTTTTTAATAGTTTTCGCATGGCAAACACATTTTTCCTATTAATTTTTACTAATGTAGATAATGGGTAGACCTTTAATTTCAATACACCTATTAAGATGAAAGAAAGGAAAACAACAGCATCCCAACATAGAGTGAATGGTGCTCTTGTCACGTATTGTGATTCCTTAACTTGGATATGAATATCTCGGAAATGTATTTTGTCAAACAACTGACAACCTACGGGAGATGGGGAAAAGGCTACAGAAAGGAAGAGTAACTACTATGCTCTTTCATTGCTGCAGTCATAAGCACTATAACTTTCCTTGACCACTTGTCCCTGTTGCCCATAACACCAGTCTATATATACTAGGAGGATCACCATGTACAAGTTATAATTTGTGTTCAAGTGATTCCGAAAACCTAGAAGATTCACCTATGGCTTTATCTTATCCCCTAAAATTCTGTCTAGGAGTCTTTAGCAAAAATAAGGATAAGTCTGGGACTTCTCCACCCCAATCATTAGCCTCTTCAACCAAAGAAAATTTGGGAAAGGGGATGAGTTTTCCTGTTTGGTATATTTCTTACATCATCAGAATCGTAGAAGAGAGCTGAAAATCACATTATTCCATTGCCTTTGTCTTAAGATAAAAACCTGTCATAATCTACATTGCATACAGGTAGTTCTCAACTTACAACATTTCATTTAGTGACCATTCCAAGTTACAGTGGCACTGAAAAAGTGACTTATGACCATTTTTCACACAACTGTTGCGGTGTCCCCATGGTCACATGAATAAAATTCATATGCTTAGCAACTGGTTCGTATTTATGACAGTTGCAGTGTCCCATCTTTTGTGGTCATCTTTTGCGAACTTCTGACAAGCAAAATCAATGGGAAAGTCAGATTCACTTAACAACTATGTTACTAACTTAACTGCAATGATTCACTTAACAACTGTGGCAAGCAAGGTCATAAAATGGGGCAAAATTCACTTAACTAATGTCTCGCTTATCAACAAAAATGTTGAGCTAAATTGTGGTTGTTAGTCAAGGACTACCTGTATATCGTCTTCTATCATGCAGTTGAGCCATCTTATGTTATTTATCTGAAGCTTTTGAGAAACAGACAAGATAATAGTCTTAGAATCAAACTCTTTAGACATTTTAAAATGTATGTTAACTGGGACTGTGCACAAGATTTTTACAAGTCCTTCTTTCCCAACCACACCGCTTCCAGTTGTGTTGGGTCTTGATTCCTAGAATTCCAAGCCATCGTGACCAAATTCTCTGATGGATGGCAATTTTGGATGTAGTAAACTGTATATCTGATTGTATCTATCCAGGAAGGCTGAATTAGCTACTTACTGTGATCTTTCAGGTGCACTTTAGTTCCCTACTTTTCAGAGTTCAAGAGAAATACAAAAATTGATTCATAATCCCTGTGTAAGTTGGTAGATAACCACTTAATGGTGTGTTGAGCACATTCTTGGCCTACAAAAGATTTCACATCAGTCTTTGGATAAAAGATCTCAAATTGTAAGACCGGGAGCAAGTCACTGGCCTGACCTGTTTGAGGGCCACTGCCAGTCTGTCTTGATTTGGTCAGGTCTGGTCTAAATATGGGACTTCTCTTCATAAGGTCTTCATCTAATTAATGTAATGGCATCATTTATCATTTTAACATCCCCTTCTAGTTTCCAATGTCAAGAGGTGATCTGGAGAGTATGGAACCATGGAACACATACTCTGATTTGTATTTGTATATGATCCAATCTGCCCTTCATAGCAAGTCACAAGTTAAACAGATCCGGAATAGGTTTTCTTGTGGGTTTTTTTATAGCCAGGTTTTCTTTGTGATCAAAGTATAAAGGCCAGTTATGAAGAAAGAAACTGCTTAGTTGCTATTCCTCTGAAACTACCTATTGTCGAGCTATTTCCAAAGCCTATCAATAATGTTAGCATCACTTTGCATGCCTAATGAAAGTGACCCATCATTCTTAATGAAGTATAAATCTCCATCTGCCTTTTTACCAACCAGAGTGATTAGTTCCAGCAATCAACATCAAGCTGGTATTTCAGGCCTTATTGGGTTGTGCGTTTTAACCTTGATGTCACAACTGGCATTCAACCTCCCCACTCCCATCCCAGCCCAGAAGTTAAAATAGCTTTTAAAAAAAGGACTCTAGAAATTAACTTTTTACATTTTTATAAAGGACATGGCTCAAGAAATTGAAGTAGAATGCTTAAGGTTGCAAGACTGTTATGGTATATACAAGGAGTGGAGGTGAATGCCTTCAGGCAGTGAACTCTGCTTAATCACTCCTCAAATAAAGCTTTGATCAGGATAACATTATGAAGGTTGCAAATATAATATGGGTGTTTTCATTATTGTTATTTTCATTATTTTTAGATGAGAGAGAAACCTGCATTATGAAGAAGACTATATAACTGAAGTGAAATAAATCATAATGAGATTATTGATTTTTTTGAAGTGATTGGTTGATTTGAATTAGGGCATGTGAGAACATAGTGTAGTAGTATAGCTGGTTGGGCTTAAGTTAAATTTAGCATCTGGACTATTGACAGGCTTTAGAGCAGGGCTCTCCAAACTTGGGAACTTTAAGACTTATGGACTTCAACTCCCAGAATTCCTCAGTCCTGGAATGGGACACCTTACTTCAGCCAATTCGCCCTGGCCAATTCACCACAACCAACTTGCCACAACACAACTCACCATGGCCAACTCGCCATGGGACAACTCTCTGCAGGATAATTCAACAATTCAATTTAATTATTTAAATTAACTGTAAAAATAATTTTATTTTTTGTCATTCACATTTTATTTGTCCCCCCTTTGGCACCTTTTCTTTAATGATTCCATTTGAATATTTCTTCGATATGAGTGTAACTCTTGTCCCGCGGCGAGTTGTCCACATTGAGTAAGCCACAGCAAGATGGCCGTGGCAAGTTGGCCCTGGCGAGTTGTTGTAGACCTCTTCACTCCACAAGTTTGGAAAGCCCTGCTTCAGAGCATTAGAAAAGATTGCCAAGTACGAGGTGCTTTCTGGTGCCTATGATAGGCAAAGTCAAGTGATCTTAAAGAGAAACTTTGCTGTTAATTTGCTCAAACATTTATTCAAAGAGATACTCGGATGCTTTTGGTATGCACCAAATAATTCAAAGGCATGGAAACTCAAACTGGGACCTAGAAATATAGATGGTCATGTACATCAGCTGTCTTCAACCTGGCCTCTGTCTGGGTTCCCAAACTTTGAAGGTTAGATTGGCCTTGTTACCCAGAAGTCCTAGGAACTGTTTAATTCTGGAAGATGCCAGTAAGCCAATCTATGAGAGGGTATAGATATATACCAGCTGTCATGTTCCTTCTCTATCTCACCTATCTTGTATCGCCTTCCCAATTGAATTGCTTTCTTTTTTTTAACTTTTTTGTGCTTTTGTTTTCCTTGTCCCACAGGAAGTGCTTGAAATAGAAAGGACTCTTGGTGGCTATCTGTTAGAAGAGCCTAAGCCTCTACTGTTCAAGGACAGTTATCATAATTTGCGCCTCTCAGTTCATGACATCCCTCATTCACTTTGGAGGAGCAAACTCCTGGCCAAATATCAGGTGAGTGCTTTATCTATCAGTTTAACAACAGACTAAGAGTGATTCTATAGGACCTCCTTTGAAATCCTCCATCCTGATGGGTTTGCAAAATTTTCCAACTGCTCCAAAAATACATTCATTAACACATTTAGTTTTCCAAGGTGATACATATGAGTCTTTTAATAGATGGTTCCCAGACAGAAAGCCATTATGTAAAGAAAAGAAGAGAAAAGAAAAAAAAGAAAGAAAGAAAAGAAAAGAAGAAATAGGGGTGACACGATAGCAGTATTCCAGTATTTGAGAGGCTGCCACAAAGAAGACGGGGTCACGTTATTCACCAAAGGACCAGAGGGAAGGACAAGAAACAATGGTTGGGAACTGATCAAAGAGAGAAGCAACCTGAAGTTAAGGAGAAACTTCCTGACAGTGAGGACAATCAACCAGTGGAACAGCTTACCCTCAGAAATCGTGGGCGCTCCATCACTGGAGGTTTTTAAGAAGAGACTGGACAGTCACTTGTCTGAGATGGTATAGGTTCTCCTGCTTGAGCGGGGGGGGGGGGCTGGACTAGAAGACCTCCAAGGTCCCTTGCAGATTCTATTCTATTCTATTCTATTCTATTCTAAACCGCCAGTTGAATTTCCTTCATTATTAGTAAAGAGACTTTTCTCCTTGCTGGATCATAGGAAGGAAAGCTTCAGAGGGAAATATCTTGGATTTAAGTGGGAAATAGTAACCTCATCCCATTCATCTCAATAAATTTTGCTAAAAACAGTCTGTGCTTGGAAAAGAAGCAATGTTCAAATATCTAAGGGGCTGCCACAAAGAAGAGGAAGTCAACCTATTCTCCAAAGCACCTGAAGGCAGAACAAGAAGCAATGGATGGAAACTAATCACGGAGTGAAACAACCTAGAGCTGGGGTGTCAAACTGCCAGCCCACAGGCTGGACACGTCATGTGGAAGCTGCACCCACCCCATTGGCGGCAATGGCAAAACAGTCCCGATACGTCACGTGACGTTGCAAGTTTGACATGTCTGACCTAGAAGTAAAGAGTAATTTCCTGACAGTTAGAACAATTAGCCAGTGGAGCAACTTGTCTTCAGAGGTTGTGGGTGTTCCAACATTGGAGGTTTTTAAGAAGAGATTGGAGAACCATTTGTCTGAAATTGTATAGGGTTTCTTGCTAAAGCAGGGGGTTGGACTAGAAAACCTTTAAGGTCCCTTCCAACTCTATTATTTTGTTAATCACTTTCAGTTTTAGGCATTGCCAAACATCCCGACAAGTCTTTACCTTGCACATTGGCAAGATTAGAAATATATATTTATTGACTATCTCGGAAGACTTCAGCTGACATGCCTGCCACATTCTTTCCTTCTTCCATGTTTCATATTTTCATCTTGTCCCTTTGCTTCTCCATTCTCCTATACAACTAAGATTCATGTTCCATAATTACTTGAAAGGAAGACAAGTATGAAATTAAGTGCCCCCCAATGCCATATAAACACAATAAAAATGTACCATTGTAAGGACCCACCTCAATTTACATCTTAAGAAGACAGAACCATGCCAACATCTTCATCCTATAAACCTGGGTTATGAATTCCAGCTGAAACCAGTCTGGAAATTTCTCTTCTGCAGCTCAGAGCAACCCAATTGATTTATATCAAATGGTTATCTAATTCAACACAATGTTTTCCACAATGACCACTGTCAGTTATCACTGGGGAGCCCACAAGCAAGCAGTTACTTAGCATCTAGTAAACAAGACAGAGCCCCTCAATCAAACTACCATATAAAGACTCTAAACCAGGGGTCTTCAAACTTGGCCAATTTTAAGACGTGTGGACTTCAACTCCCAGAATTCCTCAGCCAGTGTTGAAGTCCACAAGTCTTAAACTGGCCAGGTTTGAAGACCCCTGATCTAAACCTTCTTCTTGGAATTTGATATGAAGAGAAAGTACACAGGATTGTTTTTGTTTTGCTTTTGTTTTGCTTTTTTTAAAGGACCTAAATTTTCAGTGTGGTGACATCTTGTGGCACACATTTGTTCATCTTTTCTACTACTTTCCTATTTCCTTCAGGAAATCCCATTCTATCACATTTGGAGTGGTAGTCAGCGAGCCCTGCATTGCACCTTCAGTCTTGAGCGATACAGCCCAGCTACTACGGAACTTACTTGCAAAATCTGCGTTCGGCAAGTTGAAGGAGAAGGGCAGATATTTCAGTTACATATTACACTTGGAGAGGTAAGCAAGGGGAACTGGATAAGAAAAAGTAAATTGAATGAATGAATGAACGAATGAGACAAAAGGAACAAGATATTTAATAATGGGCCTAGTACAGGGGTCTTCAAACTTGGCCCTGGCTGAGGAATTCTGGGAGTTGAAGTCCACAAGTCATAAAAGGGCCAAGTTTGAAGACCCCTGCCTAGTAGTTTATCTGAAACATCATATTGGCCAGATACAATCGGTAAAACATGGGCTAATGTTCCTGTAAGGTTCCTCTAATGCAGCGGTTCTCAGCCTTAACAACTTTAAGATGAATGGTCTTCAATTCCCAGAATTCCTCAGTCAGCATTCCGGTTGGGGAATTCTGGGAGTCCACACATCTTACATTTACCAATATTGAGAAACTCTCCTCTAATGTTTAATTTCAGCCATGACTCACTTCCACTTCTGCTGCTCCAAATGTCCAAAGATTATAGGTGTTTAACCAGTTACTTACAGATGTGTATTTCCTGCTGTAGTTGTGGTAGGAAGTGCATGATTGAAAACATTCAAAACCAATCAACCTCCCTTCCCTTGGAGACTAATTTGAGATTTCCTGTCCTGATCCCGAAGACCCATTATAGTTCAGCCATGCATGGCATTATTAGATGGCTGTTTCCTTCTGCACTCACTGAGGCAGGATAATTTGATGGTGCTATGAAGATCACCATTTATTTTTAAGAGATGATACCCTTCACATTCCTATTATTTTGGTTTTTAGCATTTAGTAGTTTTCTTAGTGCAATTTAGTGACTGCTTTTTTCCCTCAAATGCTTCTAACTTTGTTTGCCTAGTAGTACATGGCAAGCAAACAAACCAAAAATTTGAAGTTTTGTTCTGTGGCAGAAGCAAAGCCGCAGCTAGTGTAGTTAAAGGGTGTGTTATGCTGGCAAATATTTAACAACCAATTCTGCTGGCTTCATTGCTGCTTTTAGCCACCAAACAGCTGATAGCATACTAGGCATCCTGGCTCAGTTCTGCTCTGATTAGGCTTGCAAAATTCCAGAAAATTTAACCATCAGCGCTCACAAGCCAGCTCCAATACTATTGTGTACAGGCCGTAACAAAACAAGATGGGGCTAAAACCATTTTCATGTGTGAAGCTGACATGGGCCTTTAAACTTTTCTTGTGTTACTTCTCTAGAGTTTGTCAATTGTTTCAGTGACTAAAATCCAAACAGAAGCATTTGTTGTATGCACGTATGTATATATGTCTCCCAGCAAATACAGTATGCGGTTTCTGTTTATAGTGAACCTTTCAATATCCATCTGAAAGTGCCAGAAGGCAGACCCATTGTGGCTAGAGAATATTGTTTGCTTTTTCCAGAACATGTTATAAATCATGGTTATCATTGATCTTGCGAGGTTATGAGACAGTTTGGGATCCATAAATGATAAGATGGAGCTTATCAAGTTAAAAAAAATGCTATCTTCATCCAATTAAGTCACTGATCCTGCATCTCATTTTGTTTTGTTAAAAGTTCCTTTTACATAATAATACATACTAGCCATTTCTATAACAACAAACTTATCTAATCAGCAAAACCCAAAGTCACAGTTTCGTTTTTTTTTCACCACAAGCACAAAGTCCAGAAACGGTTTCCAAGCAGAAACAAAGTTATCTATATTCTTTTCTTTTATTAAAGCAGTCAATTTAGCCATCTCTGCTAACTTCGTTAGCTTTTGCAACCAGTCATCCATTGTAGGAATTAAAGTATCTCTCCATTTTTGTGCGTAGAGCTACAGTATATCAAAGTAAAAAGGTGAGGCTGTATGCTATTATTATTGTATTCTACTGCACTAAAAAGAGTCAGGAGTTAATGCTTTTCTTTCCTTTCCTGTTTCCCCCTACACTTTTTCCTCTTCCCTTTTTCTTTCCTTACTTTTCCATTATTTTCATTTTTCTTTGTGTTTTATATTTTGGTAAACTAATAAAAATTTACAATTTCAAAGAACTCCAGCTCCTCTGATGCCTTGCGGTCCTACCCTGGCAGTGCCATGACAGCCCAGCTTGGACCACATGCCTTCAAGATTCCTCTGTCCATTCGGCAGAAAATCTGCAACAGTCTTGACGCTCCCAACTCCAGAGGGAATGATTGGCGACTCCTTGCCCAAAAGCTCTCCATGGATCGGTGAGTTTTACTTTAATGCTTTGGTTTTCCCACAGGAATTAAATTAGCCAAGGTTGGAGATGTATACCAAGAATTATTTCATATGTTCCTTGAAATAATGTTTATAAATTCTAAAGACAGTGTGATTGGGTTGTTATGTTCTAGATCAGGAAATTGATTTATTGACAGGGGATGCTTATATAAAACATTTCATCACCATGATTTTCCTCAGTCCTTAATATTTTTATTTTATAGTCTCGTATTTTTCTTCAGTAGCCTTCTTTCAAAAACCACTGTAGTCCTGAAAATAATTATGATTTCAGTGTTCTGATTTCATGGGGGTATGGATTTGATTAGGATGCTAGTCTACGTATGTGAGCATTGGCATCAGAACAGGATGTTTCAATTACTAATGTTGATCCTGAAGATCAAAGCTGATACTTAGTAAGCTCTCCTACTCTTTACCTTATTTAGGTACCTAAATTTCTTTGCCACCAAAGCCAGCCCAACAGGAGTGATCCTGGACTTATGGGAAGCTCAACATCAAGACGATGGAGATCTTAACACTCTGGCCAGTGCCTTGGAAGAGATGGGCAAGAGTGAGATGCTGGTTGTCATGGCAACAGAAGGAGAGTGTTGATGCAGCTGTTGGAGACTTCCAGCCACGTGGAGGATTGAGTAAGAGAGGGACAGGGGAAAAAAAACTTAAAGAGAAAAAAGCTCTTTGGAACCAGTGGGAAACAGTTGCAGAGAAGGAGCAGAGCCAAGGCGCTGAAGGATTCAACTCAGGTTTCTTCTCCTTCTCATACTCCTCCCTCCTGAAATCACAATCAGCCTTAGAAATTGCGGAGTTTACAAGCAATCCAAGTGTTAAAGACTCCTTCCTCCTATTCCTCACAGCCTTTGGATTACAGCTTGAAAGCAATGCATCATTGCTAACGGTGACCACAGCTTCAGGCAGCAGTGTCTTCTCCAAATCTCTGTTGTCTCTGTGTCGCTTATTATGAGGGCTGCTGGAATCTGGGCTGTTATTTGTTTGGTTCTTTGATGATCTCTTCTTGACCTTCTCTTTTCCCATTCCCTACTTTGCTCTTATTTCTTCTTTTCTGGCATTTATGCTTTGAAGAATTGAGTACAATTTAGTAAAGACAACTCCTGTCAGAAGCTTCAGGCAGCTTAAAATACCACACACGTACAAGGGAAAAAAATGGAAATCCGTTTCTTAGGAAACACAAGTAAATGTATTATCCAGATCTTTGGATGCATCCTTTTTTAAATATATATATATATATATAAATATATATTAAGAATCTTTCATCTATATGAGGGCAAGAATATCTTGGCACTCAAAGAGAAAGAGAGAGAGAGAGAAGATTTCTGGTGGTAAATTTAAAAATGGTCAATATATGTGATCATCTCTGAAGCTTGGTGGGGTAGGATTGCTGATAGGATTAGAGAAAAAAATGAGGGTCTAAAAGGACAAATTGTGTCCTTTTTCACATGGTGTTTATTTTTATTTTTATTATTATTATAGTTTACCATAGTAGCAAGATTGCCAGAGTGTGGGTACAGGCTAACAATCCATTCATAACATAACAAACTGACTTCTGGAAATGTAGCTGTAATGTGGGGCCAGTTTCCTAGATGTAAAGGCTTATAATAATGAGACATTTTTGAGTAGACAGATTTGAAAGTTTTTTTTTAGAGCTTTCTGAAAAGACCAACCCATTGTGTATTCTTCCCAGCCTTCAAAACAAGTATAATCTTATTTTGGTTATGTCTTGACTCACTGCCTGCTTTGTGGCATTTATTTTCCTCTGAATTCAGTTCTTTTGGTGGTCCAACAGAAATAACACTCTGGCTAGTATCACAGTAGCTCCATTAAATTTGTCTAAAAACATTTTACATTGTATGGGCTTTATAGTATCCATTCCATATGGGGAATTAAAATTCAATTATCCTTGATATACAGTGGTACCTCGGTATTTGACTGCTTCAAAACTTGTCAAATTTGGTACTCGACGCATTTTGATGCAAAAAATGTTGCCCCAGTACTTGTAGTTTCTTTGGTATTTGGCGTGCTGCAAAAGGAAGAGGGGGACAGCCGCAGAGAGCAAACAGGGAGTCGGCCATGCTTTGGAGGCAGCTGATATAGGAAAAAGGACAGACAGAAAATTCTTCCCAGCCAAAACAAAGGGTCATGTGATAAGTCATCTGATTTGTTTGGCACTCAGTTTTTAGCATACATTGTGCTTCCCGGAACCAATTAATGTCAAGTACCAAGGTACTACTGTACAGGCATAGTCTACAAATATGGTTTTCTCAGCTGTGTTCTAAAGCTCTTTTTAACTGTAGCTATATCAAAAGAGAAGGATAGAAACCTTAAATGTGAAAGTATTTTTGCAGTCTTTTGTCTGAATGATTTGGGGATAAGTTGAACTATTTAAAGAGGCCTGTCCTAACACACACTATGGTAGCCCAATGTCTGTTTGAGAATATGTTCCCGCAGAATAACAGAGTTGGAAGGGACTTTGGAGATCTTCTAGTCGAACCCCTGCTCAAGCAGGAGACCCTGTACCATTTCAGACAAGGGGGTTGTCCAGTCTCTCTCCAGTCTCTCCAATCTCCAGAAAGTTGATAAAGCTGTAATGGTCACATACAAGCCAGCTTACTTGGATAGAATGTGTGCAAAAAGGGAAAACAGTAAAGTTAGCCATTTAAATGAAACTTCTTTGGAATGTGTTTTGGATATTGAGAGAAATGGTAGTCCTGAGTGAATTTGAACTTTTAGGCAGAATCTGATTATTATCACAGACATATTTTTCCTCTTCTGTTGTTACAGTGTTTGCTGACTGAAGGAATTGCAAATACTCCAGATAACGCCCTTTGTATCATGTGAAGTTGATGCTTTGAGGATTATTTTTTTACATGACTTTATCCTGTATTGAGATATGTTGAGGTATGAAGGAATGACGCTGGCATATTTTAGTTGCTGCGGGAATGTCAATTCAGTAGCAAATGGGTGTGGAATTTAACCGTGATACCCCTTTAGAAAGGGGGGGGTTAGGTTTTAGCCGCTGGAGTAAATGATGAGAGCACTGAGGAATCAATGCAAAAGTGTCTTTTGTTCTGCTTTTTTATAAGGTACTTCTGAAAAGTAGGATGCAAGTAAAACAACCCCTCATTTGCTTTTATTCCCAGTCATGGTTACTGAGAGGTAAACCTTTGACTCAGAATACAGTGCAGGTCGCCCTTGATTTGCAACCACATTTGGGATCAGAATTTCCATTGCTAAGCGAGGCAGTTGTTAAGTGAGCCAGACCGACTTTTATGACCCTTTTTTTGCCACCGATGTTAAGTGAATCATGCAGCTGTTAAGCAAATCTGGCTTCCCCCCCTCCCCATTGATTTTACTTGTCAGAAAGCCAGCTGGGAAGGTTGCAAATACGTGCCAGTTCCTAAGCAACCAAATTTTGATCCCATGTCTGTGGGTATGCTGCAATGTGTAAATGCGAGGACAGGTCATAAGTCACTTTTTTCAGTGCCGTTGCAACTTAGAACGGTCTCATAATGAATGGTTGTAAGTCAAGGACTACCTGTATATGGGAAACATGACTACTGCTCCCTGGCGCACACTGAATCTGACCATTTTCCCGCTAGTGATTTAAAGTGTTTTCCTAGCCTCGCTCAGCCAAATGATATCAAGCCTGTCCTCGTGGCTGTTATTTTGGCACAACAAGGGTTGGATGACGCTAGAAACAGGCTACAAGACGGTCATGAGGAATGGCTCCTATCTACATGCAACAGCGTGACCATGATGCAAAGCCTAGGTGTTGGGTTCCTCAACCTCTCATTTTTAATAGCATTGATTATTGAACTACACATATATGTGGCATTGGGTAAATTGGGGAGTAGGGCATGTCAGTCCCCTTAACAGAAGAGTGTGATTGAGGAAACAAGAATCACAAACTTCCTTTAATTGAGTTTTCACGCCAAGGGGCTAAAGTACAGAATCTTGAGAACAGAGATACAAGCCATCCAGTTCTCCCTTATTAATAAGTTCATTAAGAAGAGGAGGGCTTTTGGTTTTCTTTATCTGAGGACATCTGCGTTGCAGGCTACCGATAAATTCCTTTGATAAGCCTAT
Organism: Azemiops feae; assembly: GCA_023970755.1. Taxonomy (NCBI): domain Eukaryota; kingdom Metazoa; phylum Chordata; class Lepidosauria; order Squamata; family Viperidae; genus Azemiops; species Azemiops feae. Next base: position 717,903 of record JALGBA010000452.1, on the reverse strand, counting down.
AATGATCTTTCCTGTTGCTGATTGTCTCGCCTTCTCTCTCAGCCTCAGCATAGTCTCTCACAGGAACTTTTCCATTTTATATGTGTACTTCCTTGAGCCAGCTTATTTCTTTCTGTCTCTCCCTGCCTTTCTTTCTCTTGTGTAATGAATTCCAGCATGTCCTGCAAACAGCTGCTTGTGTCTTTCCTCCTTCCTAAGATCTATCCCAGGAGTGCACTTTAGTCCTAGTTTGCTTTACAGAAAAGCTAATATCCACTATTTAAAGTGGCTGAAGCTCTGTCCTTCTCATACAAATTTGCAGAGCTGAGATAGCAACAGGCTGATGGAAATGCAACTCCTTAAACCTCCTTAGAGCCTGAATGTGTGCATAAAATGGGCAGAGAATGGCTCCCAAGTAAAATTAGAATTCCCTCAAACGAAAACGGTGCATCAAGGCAATGCGAAGCATTCAGAAAGGGCTCTTTGCAAGGCATGCTAGTACAGGCCATGTGCGTTCATAGAAGCAACACAGACTCCTGCTACTGCATTGGAAACTCTGCCTGATGTGCACATACAAACATTTAATTTTGTTGGTGACTTCGACAAAATGCTTCATACTGCCCTGTAGCATGTCCTGAACATCTTGGCATTTATGTTATTTTAGTCCCCACGATTTCTGAATCAAAATAATATCTTGCAAAAAAATACAGTGGCCCTCAATTGAGATATTGTCTATATTAATGAAAATATGCGCAATTCTATTGTTAAGCATAGTGACAAGTATTTTTATTAGCACTTGAGGAGTGTGCTTAATTCTCTTTGGGCAGATTCTTCCCAGTGGCCACAAATGATTAATGGTAGAGAGGCTTCGGAAGCTATAAAGAAGATTAAACCAGGAAAAGTGCAGGACCAGATGAATTATTGGGTTCTTGTTATAAATGCTTTGATGAGGGACTCTTGCAACCTTTGCAAAACACAATGCTCTCTTGCAGGGCGGAAAGCTGACTGAGAGATGAAAAGATGCAAGTAAACATTAATACCTCGTGAAGGATTTGACTTGACAAGAAATTATAGACCAATATATAATTACTAACTGTTCACAATGATCCTAGCTGATAGATTGAAAATAATTTTACAAGAATTTATTTGTGAAGATCAAGTTGGTTTTTTTTAATCTAAAAGACAATTAAAAGGTAATGTTAGAAACCTGTTGGATATTTTGGAATATTTTGAACATCATAATGAGATATTTACAGTGATGACATCACTGTTCCTACCTGGCACTCTCAAAATTACTAGTTCTGTGATGCTCCTGGAGACTAAAGGAAACCAAATAAATGAAAGCTCTTAGCAAATGAGCTTTTTAGTTTTCTTTTTTCTCAGAATAACAATTTTGCAAAAATGAGCATTGGAAGGAAGTTTTACACTCCTACCAGCACTTCAAAGCCGGCAAATTTATGAACATGCCTTCTTTAATATCAATGCATCTGCTTTCTTTATAGAAAAATACAACGCAATAAGTGTCAGGACACACATATCCTCATTCCATCTGAGGGTATGTTTTAGAGTACAAGTTAGATCATCAATTGTGCTGGCCTGAATTTCATTGAAAGCCCTGGAGGACAAGAGCATCGCTGTTTTTTCCAACATGTCCAAAACATATTTTCTTTTAAGGATTCCATTTCTTTATGTTGAAGAACTGTATGATTCTAAGGCAAAGAATATTTCATAAAGAAGGAAAACTTACATGGTGGCTGTTGATTATCGTCAACAAAAGATCAATGAGAAAGTTCTTTAGTTTAAGGCACTTGTTTCCCTTTAAATGGATTTATATTTAACACCTCATCACTGGTGACCTAACAAAAGATTCTGCAAATTCCAGGGCAAAAAGAGTAAGAAATGTTTGAGATAAAAAAATAAAATTGTCAGTTTTCATTTTAAAGTCATGAGGAAAGCCCAATCTTTTCAGCTGAAGATCAACTATAGGATTGCTCAAGAAATATTCCTAATATGTATTCTTTTAGAAATATTAAGAGTCTTCAGTTCCTATATTTCTCTTTCCTAGTTCTTGAGTCTGGAAAAAAATTGCAGAGGAGTTTATGTGCTGTTAACACTCATGCTGGAACTATCAGTTCTAATACAGGTGTCTAAATCTTTGATTCAGAATACATACCAAGGAATGGATCAGTTAATCATAATTCAAACTATAGAGCCTGGGTTCATACAACACACCCAACCCCCATCAAAGAAATCCAAATCATGTCTTACTATATAAATCAAGCCTAAGTGTGTATGTGTGTTATTTTGAATACAGCATCTGCTGTTGTAGAACATACTGTATTTGCAAACAGTTAGCTATATTTGTTCACTCAGAGCTAATATTGATTTTTTTCCTTTCATTTAGTAATGCTTTGCAGTGCCTTATATAGATATTTTATATTGCAGATGTTCTAGGACATAATTGTTCTTTTTTAAAAAAAGAAAAGCATCCATGAATAATACAAATGATTGTCTTGTGTAACAGTTCTGGTATTAAATATATGCCAAGTCCACTTTGAGTGGAAATGAAAGGCAGCGCATTTTAATTTCCTTCGTGGTGATCCCACAGTTGTCTACAACATCTATAAAAAGCCACATGCAAAGGAGTCCTCAGCTTTGGTGGATCTTTCCTTCAGGTTTCTAGCCCTGATGATCACAGGGAGGAAACACAGGCAGTGACTGCTAAAGGATCAGGAATTGTTCTCTATAAAGATAGTGCTCCACTTACAACAGTTCATTTAGTGACCGTTCAAAGTTACAACGGCACTGAAAAAGTGACTTAAACCATTTTTCACATGACTGTTGCAGCATCCCCTGGGCCACATGATGAAAATTTAGATGCTTGGCAACTGACTCATATTTATGACGGTTGCAGTGTCCCGAGGTCATGGGATCCCCTACAAGCAAAGTCAGTGGAGAAGCCAGATTCACTTAACAACTGTGTTACTAATTTAACAATTGCAATGATTCACTTAACAACTATGGCAAGAAAGGGTGTTAAAAGGGGCAAAACTCACTTAACAAAATGTCTCACTTAGTAACATAAATGTTGGGCTCCACTGTAAGTTGAGGGCTACCTGTATTTGCTCTGAGAATTTGGAAACAGGCATAGGTGAGCAAGGAGCTGGATTAATAACCTGTGTTAATAAATACATCCTTTTGCCTATCGTACTTTCCAGATCTTCCCAGCAGAAGAAACTAGCAGAGATATTGTATATTGTGAAGGAATACAAAAAGCTAGCTCCAGCACTAAAACTCTAATGCAAATGCATGTGTATTGCTTTTATTTATTTATTTTTAAAAAAAAACAACAACAATTTGCAATAGCCTGTGCTGTTGCAAGAACTACGTAGTTGCAGGGTATTTTCTTATAGCCACTACCTCTTCAGATATTGTCCACTTCTGCCAGCATAGTATGGAGCAATATTGCTCCCAATGCTGGTCATGTTCTTAATTCTTCTCCCCTTTCACAAGTGCTGCTTTGTAAGCAATAACTTTAAGCAATGACATGATGTAGCAGGTTTTGTACCAAGAAGGTGTTGGAGCCTCAGTGTTGCCCAGTCCCTTAAATTAAGAATAGTAGAACCTGGAATCATACACCCTCTACTGTTTCCTTCCAGTTCTCATCAATTCCATCCTATATACACTAGTCAGAGTTACAAGAACTTGAATAATACACTATCTGAACAGCCACAGGTTCTCCACCTTCTCCTAAGCCTGACTTCCCAAACGTGGTATCCTCCTAATTATTGGACTTTTGAGTCCAGAATTCCAGCTTGAACAAGCAAGCTGGGGAGGACCGTTGAAAGCTAAACATGCTATTGATGAACTCTAGGACAAAAGGGGGGAAAGGACCCTCACTCTCAGGGAGCAGAATTGTTACTAGAGATTATTTCTTTACTTGATAGCTTGGTAACCAATTGTTCCTCAGGATGTCTCATTCATTTATTTGATCCTTGTCGTCCCCCCACCCCAAACAAATGTTGGAAAGCAAGTTAGATTTGCAATAACAACAGCAACATTTCACAGAGAGGCATCTGATTTAGAACTGTTTCCAATGATGCAATATCTAGCAATATTGATTAGAGGGCCTTTATTATTGCAAAATGATGCAGCTCAACTCTTAGTACATTTTTGTCTCTGAAGAGTCTACAGTCATTTACCCAAAAAGAATAAAAACTGGAAGGTTGTGAAAAAGCATCATTGGGGTGGATTTGCAAAGCTGTAAATTAAAGACCCTGTAAGCTTTCTTCTAAGGTTGTGTAAGGCTTTGATTTAGAGATTCAGCTTGAAAGATTAGATTCGCCTCCAAATCAGACCTGGAAATTGAATCAAAACACTTGAATCCAAAAGTTCTTATTGTTGATTCGAAAGGGCTCTCACGTCTCTGAAGAGACTCGAAACAGTTTGAGTCTGTGAATAGACTCAACGGTATTACAAATCCGTTTATATTATTGAATCACATTGAATCAACAGTCCCAATGGAATCAGTGATTTGAACTAGAGTGAAGCAATCTAGAACATCCTTGCTTTCTTCACCTGTTCTTGGTCTCAAACAGAAAATAATTTGTCTAGTCTTTAAGGGTGTGTTTTGAATTTGTGCCATTTATAAAGTTTAGAAGGACAGAACTTCACAATCCAAACTCTGTATTTCTTCAAACTTCTTTATGCAAAAACAACTTTCCAGTTGCAGCTTGGAAATCTTAAAAAGTATAGAAAACTATATCAAGATAAATCAGTATTGGAAGTTTCTTTTAACCCATCTGATACTGGGTATTTTAAAATGTGTGTCCTGTATATTCATTAGTCGGTCATAATTTCTTATTTTTTATAAGGCAAATATCAGGGATCTACGTATGCAATATATAGATCTGGCTAAATGTCCAGATTTTTGGAACCAAAAGATAAACTATGTTTTCTTAATTGCCACTGAGCTTTTTTTAAGTGAAATAATCTGAAGGCCTCTCTCCTGTGCTCAGTAGTAAAACAAAAACTGTTTCTGTTAAAGAGAAATATAGTCATTTAACCACAAGGTATTTGAGAAGGACTGCAGGCATGTCCTTCCTCTATAGCAGCAGGTGGAGAGCAATGGGTAGTGGTGGGGTTTTTTTTCCTTTCTTTTTGTCTTATAGGATAGTTCCAGATAGTTGGGGGAAAGGAGATTGATCCCATTCTCAGTAAAATGTATAAAAGAAGTCCTGCTTCCTGTGTTTCAATCGTTGCTTTTAATCTAATTTTCTATTATTGCTAAATATTTGAATGAAGCAAGAGGGAAAGTATTAGATATTGACAAGGATTTAAAACTAGAAGTTGCTCTTTAAGCCCTGATCGCTTTGGGCAAGGGATTGTTTATTTTGGGGCTGCACTGAGCAAACCAAATTACGGTAATCTCCCCAACCAAGTGCCCTCCAAAAGTATTGGACTTACAATCCTCATAATCTCCAGCAAACATACTTGGAAGCAGTTGGGAAAAGCTGATTTAAGGGATCAGGTTAGAATCATAAACATAGTGCTTACGGGATTTACAGTTGTCCATTGAAACATTACAAAATCTTCTGCATTAACTGTATGCTACCTAGACACAGATTCTAAGGGCCAAGTGTCTTAAATATATGTTGCTCTCTCTCTCTCTCTCTCTCTCTCTCCCGTTCACTCTCCCACCCACCCCACCCCTCTCTCTCAATTTGTCTCTCTCTTTCTCTCTGTCTCCCAAAATTGCTTTTCCTGTTATTTTGTTCAAGGCCATATACAGTACATCTGGGAATATTTGACTCAGTACAATCTTTTTTTTTTTTTTGGGTTGCATGAACATGTCTCTGCAGTCATCCAAGGAAAGTCCTACAAGCCGATTTTAGTTGCTTATGTCAACTGTATGGGAAGAGCTAGAAATGACATGTATGCTTAGAGGCTGCTTATTGAAGGCCAATATGAAGACAGGAATGCATTGGTCTGCCAAAGAAATTCAAAGAATTCAATGAAAGACCCTTCCAAAGGACTGTAGGGCTTCTGCCTTGCTCTTAAATTCATGTACACGTGTGTGCACGTTCATGTGTGTGTGTTGGCATCAGAACTAGGAAATGGGTGTGTGCTTGAGAAAGAGAGAACTCAATATAACAGATTTGGGAATGTCTGGATATGGCTAGAAAAGGGAATAAATATTGACTTCTCTAGCAGTTAGTAGAGTGCCTCTTTCTCTTTACTTTTGTTAATGTTGAACAGTGTTTCTGAACCGCAACAACTCTACAATATGTGGACTTCAACTCCCAGAATTCCTCAGCCAAGAGTTGAAGTTCACACATCATAAAGTTGCTGAAGTTGAGAAACACTGGTGTAGCATGACAAAACAGGGAAACATTCCCCAAGCTGGTGCCCTCCAGATGTGTTGGTCCCTAGATTTTCCAGAATTGGGAGATCCATCATTCTGCTGAAAGGAAGCCCACATTTCTTTTACCTTTTATCTTTTCAAGAGTGACCTTCAACATTCTCTACTTTTTCCTTCTATTTCAATATTTATACCTCCAGAGGATTTCTCTTTTCTTGGGGAGGGGGCAGAGTTTGGAAGCATCCTCTAAACACTCTGTTTATTCTGTACACTAAGAATTGTAAATAAATTTAGCATTCCTATTGTAACAAATTAATTTTTATGCAATAAATTATATTTCCTAGTCTAATAAAAAGTTTCAAATTAAAACAAAAAGGACAACTGGTTCTTTGAGATCTGAAGAAGCTGAAATCCTCCTTGTTACCAAGAAAGGTAGGTTTCAGGATCTATGTAGCAAAAGTAGTGATGGGTAGTTTTTCCATTGCAGGAAATGAAATATGGAATACTGAATGTGACAAGATGGCGGGCATTATGGCTTTGATGCCATGCAGACTCTGGAGAAGGCATTTGTGAGGAAGACAGAACATTTACTTCTTTATCAAATTTATAGGCTGCCTTTTAAATGTGTTTACTGCTCTACACTGCTAGCAAAATCTTTTTAACAATAAAGGACATAAATAATTAATAAATAAGAATGTGAAGGAGAAATAAAAGCAACAAACATGTTAAAAATCAAAACATCAGACCAGGATTCCATCAGATCCTCTCACCAACCCCTGGGATATTTATTTCCATAGGGCCAGGATAGAGACTATACAAATCTCAGGGAGAAAGGTGTTCCAGAGGGCAGGGCCCGTGACAGACAAGACTTGCTTCCTGAGCCCATTGTTTAATCCGTGGGACTCGGATGTGCCCATTCTATCAGACCAAATGAGACAGGCAGAAACGACAAGTCGCCCAAAGTTAACTATTCTAAGTCTTTAATTTGGTTTCCAGTAACATGCTAGAAACAAGATCATTTAGCTTCTTAGAGGATACCATTCTCATAGAAGAAACCCTGGCAGATATGAAGAGGGGGAAGGGGAAGCTTCCTTGAAAACCCTCAGGACCACTTTTCTGGAGGGAATCATAGAATAACAGGGCTGGAAGGGACCTCAGAGGCGTCTAGTCCAATCCCTTGCTCAAGGCAGTAGCCTTATACCGTCCAGTCAAATGGCTGTCCAGTCTATTTTCGAAAACCTCCAGTGAAGTAGTTGAGTAAAGGAAATCTGGCAGCTAAAGATGCTACCGTGACTAACATGGATTGTACAAGACTGAATCTGGGTTGGTCACTGGGACCAGAGAATTACTCTTCCAAGCTTTCAGACTCATTCTGGAGCCCATCTCAGGGAACGGGCCCCTGGTCAGTTAACAGGAGTGCTGATTTACCACCAGCTTATCAAGTACTTAGGAGCCGAAGGCTTGCCAACATAAGGAAACAACAGCCAGTTGCCAGCTATCAACACACCAGTCAGCCAGTAGGAAGGCACTACATAAATACGACTCACAGAATAGCCCAAAGCTCGTATTGCATTAAGAGAAGTTCTCTACTGGAATACTGGATGAAGTCCAGCATGAGTCCAAAAGCCCAGAAAAGTAAATCTCTGATCCTGGTGATCGACTCCGATTCGATCTTGCAACATTATCCTAGGACATGTATATTTGCCTTCCTTCATGGATTGTATAGTTTTCAGCGGCTGTTGAAAATGGATGGTTGGTCTATTGGTTTCTATCCAACAAAGTAAGATTTGCTGATAAACCTAAAATGGCATGAACATTGGCAAGATGATGGATGTAGGGTGAGACCAAGAATTATACATGGGCTGGATCATGTGTAACATGAATTATATATGAGAACATGGGTAATGGATGTATAATACTTGGATGAGAACATGGATTGTACAATTTCAGTGGCTGTTGAAAATGGATTGTTGATGCTATTTAACAAGGTATGAAAGGCTGATAAAAAGATATGAACACTGATAAGGATTTATAGGATGTGGGGAAACCAACATAAAACTCACTGAAGTGTTTCAGACACAAACCAGGGGAGAAAAATGCTGCAGAGGGAAAGTGCATGGAATGCTTATCTAGAAGGCCATGGGCCAGAAGATAAATGGAAATCAGAAGATCAAAGGTTTACCAATCAACCCAAGGTCGCTTATCAAATCTGTGAGGGATGGCAAATGGTCAGTTAACTTTTTAAGACCTTTACTTAAACCTAAATGGGTAAATAGGATTGGTCCTAGTAATCAGTAAAATACTGTGGTAAGTACTAGGAACGCACACATTCAGTTTATTTCTTGAGGGGATGAAATATGCTGACCTCAAAACTTTGGAGAACCAAACTTTACAGGAAGAAAAGTAAATAAAGCATGAACATCTTTAGTACTCTCTGCTTTGCTAGAGAAAGGGGCAAACTGCCCACACAAAGAAATGCAAACTAATCAGCAGTGTTTTAAGCTGGAAAAGGGAAATGTTCTGATAAGGCTTCCCCTAATACCCAAATTACTGCCTGCTCTCTATATATTGAATAAAAAGGAGGGGAACCCCCCCCCCAATGAGAAACCTATGTGAAGCTACCTGTTTCAATCAAATCTTCAGTGCTATTAAGAGTCCCCTATGTGTGAATTGGGTGGCCATACAAATTTGTTCAATAAATAAGTATAAATTAAGAGTGGAGAGGTGCAGATCAACCAGTAACAGTTTTTAGACGCTCATGCAGAATTTTTTTCAGTTCTGGCTGAAGAGAGTAAGGTTGAGTAGAAGCCTCTTGTATGCAAAATATTTCATTTATCATCGCATAGAGGCTTTGGGTGGGGTGCGATGGCTCAGCGGTTAAAGATGCTGAGCTTGTCAGCTGGAAAGCTGACAGCCTGTGTTTCTAGACCTGGGCACCCTATGATAGGCCCAAGCTCCGGTTATTTGCCCCAGTTCCTGCCCACCTAGCAGTTCAAAAGCATGGAAACGCGAGTAGATAAATAGGTACCACTTTGGTGGGAAGGTGACAGCGTTCCATGCATCGTGGCCACATGACCACGGAAATGTCTGACTCCCTTGAATAAGAAACAGAGATTGGCACTGTCCCCCTAGAGTCGGACATGGCGAGACGGGGAAAACCTTTACCTTTGCCTAGAGGCTTTGGGTAGTTAATCCCAAGGCTACTTCAACAGTTTTTCATATTTTGCTACTTGGAAATCAAGATATTTTTCCCCCCAGGTACTTTGAAACAGACAATGTGACTGATCAACTGCAACATCGCTTCCTCACATACCCTCTTAAAGGGAAACTTCAAGCAAAACAAAAGCTAGGGGTTTTTATTATTATTATTTGTCAGGAATGATGTTACTGAAGAAGCTTCTAGGAAAGCGAAAGTTCTTTAGGAAAATTAGGTCAAAAGTTTAGGTAAATCTGCTTTTCCATTCAATCAGGGACTATTGTAAACAGAAGAATCACACATCCATCCAGCATACCAAAGGTATTTAGTGAAAGCCATTCAGTTAAGTAAATATTTCCATAAGAAAACTTGAAAAATTACCCAAATAGAATAGAACACCAAAGATATAGTAATTAAAAGGGTAACAATATTATAGTGGCATTCAGTAAATACCATCTGTTCCTTTTGTTTTCCCATTTTTCGTTCCTTCTTTGTTTTCATATTCTCCATTTATGCAGATACCATCAGCAATACTATTTTAAAAATACAAGTATTGTTCAGTTTTATCACTAATACAGTTAATTGGAATGAATGATGGAATCCACTCATCATATTAAGGAGGAAAGATTTTAGATATGAGAATATGCCATAAGATGGCAGCATTGTTCTTCCAACATTTCCTACAACTGGATATTTGGTATTTTAAGTTTATTGTGCTCAGTTGGAACAAAGCAAACCAATTCCCTTATTCATGTTTGATCAAAACTCATAGCTATACATCTATTGAACATGCATTGCATTAGTCATTATATTGCAACTGCCTGCTACATTAGCTAACGTTGGATGTGGTCTGACAAGTTAGTGCATATCTCCGGAGGCTGGGAAGAACATCTTTTCTCTCCTTCTACAACAATATTAGTTTCCCTATTATATTACTGTTGTTCATGGCTGATGCAATCAATTTGACTTTAAGATGCCACATTTGGTTGATTAGATCAAAGTTAAGATGGGTGACTGAGCAGGTGTGTGTCTCTTTATTATTCATCAGATATTAAGAGAAATGTTATGGAAAAGCTCTTCACTTTCTCTTCCACCCAAAGAATATTACCAATTCTCTGGCTCAGTATTTGATTTTTAGTGCTATTTGTGTAACAGTCACTGCACATCCTGCTCTTTGCATAGTGTAGGCTGTAGATTTTGACTTGGCAGTAAGCTAAAGCAAAGGAAAAGGTGATTGTAAGGTCAGGACATGATAGGATAAATCTTAGCACTGGAATGGTTAGAAACCCTGCAGATCCAGCTTGTCTCAAAAGCAGCCAATGTTTGCTAATTAAAGTCTCTGATTACTCTTCAAGGCCAAACCCACCCAGATAGTCTGAGGTCTCATATTTAAATTTCAGCAAAGAGCAGGTCCCAATTGGCATCTTTGACTGATTGTTCCCATTCTGTCCACAACCTGCTTCCCTCTTGACACAAATAAGGAACATGCATGTCCAGGGTATTAATCTCTTTTTTGTTCAAAGCAAACCTGAGTTCATCCAAGTTGAATTTTGGCTTCCTGGCATCTTCAAGCCAAAAAAGAAATATACAAAATTGCCATACATGTAGAAAATATGTTTTAACAATTATAAAAAATAAGTATAACTCAATCCTGGATTGGGGTGGGGGTGGGGGGTGAGAAACAGAAAATTGTAGATCAGTCCTATGATTATCCATCAGGATTCCCCCTTTGTAGCCTTCAGCCAGTGATAAAAATAGTTCCCAATCCTGAATTCCATTTGCACAAGCAGTGACTGGACATGGACCCACATACTTCTAATGGGTGAGAATCACTTAGAGGCCCTCTGTCCACCACTACTAAGCACCTCGGTGTACATCTCCATATATTTGTGGGGGTTCTTTTGTATAATTGTCCTGGCCCTTTTGTATGGTTTTTATTTCTTTAAAAATAACTTACGTGGAGGGATACAGGTAGTCCCTTGACTTACAACCATTCATTTAACAGCTGTTTGAAGTTACAACAGCACTGAAAAAATGACTTACAATTGGTCTATGCACTTAGGGACCATTGGGCAGCATCCCAGGGTCACATCACCAACATTTGATAACCAGCATCTATTTACGATGGTTGCAGGGTCCCAGGCTCATGTGATTGCCATTTGTGACCTTCCCAGCCAGCTTCCAACCAGCAACATCAATGGGGGAAGCCAGATTCATTTAAAATGGCAAAATAAGGGTTGTAAATCAAGCATTACTTAACAACCACCTTGCTTGGCAAAGGAAATTCTGGTTCCCTTTGTGGTCATAAGTTGAGAACTACCTGTACTTCCATACTCTCATTATTTCCAATCTCAGCCTTCCTTTGTCCAGCCTACCTCAAGATGTTGAGATCTTGAGGCAAATGGTCACTGCTCCATCCTGAATTTTGGTAACTGGGATATAAAATTCCTTCCCTTCCCCAGTCCATCGAAGAGGAAATACACTTCTCAGGTACCACCACCCCCCTTATCTTTGCTTGTTTTGTAGTTTTACTTGGCAATCTCCCCAAAATTCTGAGTGGCTTCTAGGAGGAGGAGTTGAAAGCCATCACACCTTTTTCACTCAGGAATAACTTGCTTGGATGATAGAAATCCCATTGCTGGGAAGTGTGAGGATACATTTCTGGCAAACTACAGAAATGAACCATCTACAACAGGGGTCTTCAAACTTGGCCCTTTTATGACTTGTGGACTTCAACTCCCAGAATTCCTCAGCCAGGCACGTTGGCTGAGGAATTCTGGGAGTTGAAGTCCACAAAGTCATAAAAGGGCCAAGTCCGAAGACCCCTGATCTACAAACATAAACCACACCCACAAGCCTGAAAGATGTAGCCATTTCTTTTAAGTCCACCACAGTTATTCAAGCAAGGCTGATTTAGATCCAGAACTGGTTCAGAGTCTTTGGACAGAAGTGCTCTATATTCATTGAGATATGTGTACTTGTGTGCAAAATTATATAAAACAGTGTTTTTTGGGGCCTGGATATAATATTTGTATTTCTTCTGTTCTGGGAACATAAAGCAAGATGGATTAAATATACCATTCAGATAGTATTGCTAAAGTATCTCTTTCTACAGTTGTTGAACATCAGAACCTGGAAACCACCAGACCTCCAAAATGCATTGTATACAGTCATTTAAAAGCCATGGTGATGCAGTGGTTAGAATGCAGTTTTGCAGGCTAACTCTACCCACTGCTAGGAGTTCGATCCTGACCGGCTCAAGGTTGACTCGGCCTTCCATCCTTCCGAGGTAGGTAAAATGAGGACCCAGATTGTTGAAGGGCACTATGTTGACTCTGTAAACTGCTTAGAGAGGGCTGTAAAGCACTATGAAGCAGTATATAAATCTAAGTGCTATTGCTATTTCAGTGCAAAGCTCTATGAGTTTAATTCCTGATAAAGAGTTTGAATCCTACGCATTACCATCGGGGTTTCCATGTCTAATGAAGGACAAATGGTGCCTACAGATGGTCTACTTTTCTGGATATTTCTTTGGTTTCCCAGCCTAACCTAGAATTTCCCTCCAAATACTATCTAGGCCCACCCCTGATTAGCTTCTGAACCCAGACAAAATCCACCAGATGTTATCATCCACTGAGACATTTTGCTACTATTATTTCCAATGTTTGCATTGCTTACAAGAGGAGAAACCAAAATGGCTCTTTCATTGGGTAACATTAGGACCCATTCAGAAATAGGCCAAATGCTAAGGGAAAATCAGAACAAAATCAAGAAATCTCTCTACCTCCCCCCCCCAAAAAGCTCTAGAACTGAAAGCAATCCTTGGGGGGGGGGGAATTAGACCTTCCAAAAGACACTGAATAGCAGTCATTGGTGCTTAAGAAAAAGGGCAAGGAGAAAGCCAAAGCAAATATCAGCCAATAAATTACTATATGACAAGCTTACATTAGCAGTTACAGGCCACCACACATATTTGCATTACTAATTTGTACTAGTAATTTAATACATCCATGTTTTTGCTTTCGAAGCTATCTTTACTGATTGGACCGGAACAGCTACAGCTAAATGCAATTGCTTTCCGTTACTGCTTCCAACTGCCTTGTTGTCACAGAGTCTTGTTCGCATCTGATCTGAGAAAAAAGACGGTGCTCTGACTTGTTCACCCTAAACCAGTGGTGGCGAACCTATGGCACGGGTGCCAGAGGCGGCACTCAGAGCCCTCTCTGTGGGCACGCGCACCATCGCCCCAGTCCTAGGCTTCAGATGGGTTTTATAAAACCTTTTCGCTTTAGGCCTCTGCCGCTGTGTGAAAAAAAAAAAAAAAAAAAAAGGTTCAATCAGTCAATTTCAACTTCTCGCGGGGAAAAAACAAGATCTTGCAAAGTTGAAATTGATTGATTGAACTTTTTAGCCCCACCCAGTCTGCCGTTACCACCGCAGCCACGCCCACCCAATTGGCCATGCCCACCCAATGGGCCACACCCAGCCAATGGGCCACACCCGCCCGGCACTCGACGATGCATAAGTGGGTTTTGGGTTGCAGTTTGGGCACTCAGTCTCTAAAAGGTTCGCCATCACTGCCCTAAACAGTTCTAAGGTATCAGGCTTGTCCTTCTAGGTTCAGGCTCAGGTCACAGCTATATTGCTTGCTGTTATTTAGTGTTAAATACATTCTCTCTCTCTCTCCTCTCTCTCTCTCTCTCTCTCTCTCTCTCTCTCTCTCTCTCTCTCTCTCTCTCTCTCTCTCTCTCCCTCTCTTTTCTATCACTATTTCTATTTCTATCTCTGTCTTTATCTCTGTCTTTATCTCTATCTATGGGTTTCCCCATTTACTTTGCTTGTCAGAAGGTCACAAAAGTGATCCCTGGACATTTTGATCATGTGACCATGGGGATGCTACAACAGTTGTAAGTGTGAAAAACAGTCATATGTTATATTTTTCAGTGCTGTTGAAAGTTCAAGCACTAAACTAACGATTGTAAGTCAAGAACTATTATCTGTCTGTCTGTCTGTCTGTCTGTCTGTCTGTCTGTCTATCATCTAGCTGGGATCTAGGTTGGGGGATTGCCTGGAAACTGATTATTATAAATAATGTATTCTGTTATTTCACTTTCAGCATTTATGGCTTTTTAATGTCTTGAGGGTGAAGATTTGTTCTCTGAGCTTGTGGGTTGGTTTCTGAATTTTCGTTATCAGGCTAGGTAGCATCTTCATCTTTTCAATGTCAGTTAAGCAATGGAGGCCTGAGGGGCACCATCGCTGGGCTGAGTTTAGGGCATCAGTTGGCCTTAATCCAGCTCTGCCAGGACTATCTGTGTAATCAGGCACATTACCTACAGTCTCACAGAGAAACTCACACCCGTGACATAAAGATTTTACCCTGGTCTTCAGAAAGGTTTGCATTTTTCAGGCTTACAAGCTAAAAAATCCAATGCATACGCAAGCAGAGAATTAGTAGAGAGAAGGTAAAAGCAAACCAGGCAATTTGTAATATAAAAAAACAGCTGGTATAGACAAAGTTCAAAGAATGGAGCGGAGGATGGATAATCTCAGATTCCTTGCCCTGATCATCACAGTCTGATGGAGGGGCTGATCTTCTGGATAGCATAGCATAGCGTGGTATGGTGTGGTGTGGCATAGCATATAACAGCACAATAAAGAAAGAAAGAAAAAGGAAGAAAAAGGAAGAAAAAGGAAGGAAGGAAGGAAGGAAGGAAGGAAGGAAGGAAGGAAGGAAGGAAGGAAGGAAGGAAGGAAGGAAGGAAGGAAGGAAGGAAGGAAGGAACTTTGTTCTCAGTCCTTCTCTCCCTCTTAGCAATCTTAGAAATCCCTGGAGGAAGGATTTCAACAAGAAAGGTTTAATCTTGCCCCTGAAATGCTAGTCTTCTGTGGGCAAGGATTTTATTCAGTGCAATACGGAAAAACATTTATTTACGCAGTCTGAGCCTAGGCACAAATTTATCTTCTCCATAAAGAACAAGGGGAGAGATAGAATCTGAAAAATCCTCTTTCATTTTTGTTAATCTCACATTGCCTTAAAGGTGACTGGTTTAAATTTAAATGTTAAGGCAGATCAGTAACTTGCAAATGAAATTCAGCTATGTGATGCCTCCAAGGAAGTGAAGTGAAGAATGAAAATGAATTAATTTGAAGTAGGCACTTTCTCTCCAATATATAAATGATGATTTGAACATAGTAACATTACTAAAAGTACAATAATGGGTTGTATTCCATAAAGAAAGTTATAATTTCAGAAGCTGTACGAAATTGTATGAAGATGTTTCCATGTATTTGCCGATATCTACCACCACATATGTATGGTAGATATGTTTTCTCCATATATCCCTCTTTTCTCAATACTTTATATCAAGTGTTGTTCCTCAACCCTGGCAGCTTGAAGATATATGGACTTCAACTCCCAGAATTTCCTAGCCATCCACCCTCCCAAAATCAAATCAGTTTCCATAATTTTCAATTAACATGGTCTTGCAGTCCTACTCATCTGCAGAAAAGTGTTTAGAAGGCGCCCTTCCATTATTTTAGCCAAGCAAAAGGCCTATGGCGTTCCAGAAGGAACAATCACTTTGTTTACAATTTTGAAAAAAAAAAATATTAGTCTGGCCCTAATATTTCAAAACAATTATTGTGAAGAAAATCGTTGTGAAGAAAAGGGTTATGAGACTGATTTGGAGATTCCATCAGAAAGTAGTTTGATAATTTGGATTTCTGAATAGAATTGCAAAAAAGAATGCAAAATCTTGATTCATTTTGGATGCCTCTGACTCAAAATCCAACTGGAGAAATTCAAAGTTCAGGGAGTTGAAGGCTTTTGCACTGGAGCAAACACACTTTTCCTGGTCCAGTCTGGAATGTTTAAATGGGATCAACTTGATTTCCCCCCAAAATCCAAAAGTCAAAATCATATCAACTGTCCAGACTCATCTGAAAGTCTGAATGAAATCAGCTTTCTGAGACAATTTCCCTAGTGCTAGTCTCTTTCTCTCTTTCTCTCTCCCTTCCAAAGGAAGTCTACTTTAAATAAATGCAGAATTAAATCAAACTTAGGCTTTGAGAAGAGCTTAGCTGGTCTGTATCTTAATCAACCCATAGGCACCATCTCTGATGACAAGTCTTAGCCAACCAACCAGAAAATTACCTTGTGACTCACCAAATGATACTATAATTAAATGACAAACCGACCCAACTAGTTTTAATTACAGTCGTTAAAATACTGGGTGGAAAAAATACTGCGTCTGAGATCCATATGGGGACAGAAAGAGATTTGCCCCCTTTATTCAGGCTCGCCAAGTTACTAGAGGCTCTAGGGGGCGCTGTTTAGTCATATTCTCATACAGTGCAGCCTTCTGTGGTCGCGTTGAACAGTCTACCACCCCAACTTGATCTCTTCCAGTTACAGTAGATTGGTTCACAGTAAATTGGATTCTTTGGCCCAGCATTCCGTGGGCAGTGACAGTTACAGACAGGTATCTTTGAAGAGCAAAAGGCTGGAAGAGCCTGATTTCTTTGAAGAGGGAATTATAGGCTAACGTCTACATGGCAGATTGCTTTACTGTATTATCTGCAATGACATCTATGTTCCGGAAGTCAACTGTAGATATAAACAATGCTGTGCAGCAGGTCGTGTTGATAAATGATTAACGTCGTTGCTTTATTCAACTGTAAGTAGTTAAGGAAGCTGGGTTATTAATTTACTGGCTCTGAAAGGCTTTGGGGGAGAGAAGGAAGACCCAAGGAGTCAACAATCGAAACTTCACCACTGGGAAATAATTTTAATAATTTCCACCATGTCAAAATTGCAAACTTTCCAAATGGGAAAAAAGATACAGCCAACACATCTGTTGGGATTTTTTTTTATTTTTTTTACTATTGCCCAGATCTAGCAAAGTTAGCTGATGATGTATCCCAGTGATGGGATTCAACTATGTGAGCAACCGGTTCTCTGTGTGGATGCCGCTTCCGGAAGTCCATTCTGGGCTTGGGCAACAAAAAAATTAGCTACCAGTTCTGCCGAAGTGGTGCGAACTGGCTGAATCCCACCACTGATGTATCCACTTAAGACAGGGGTGTCCAAGCTTGGCATCTTTACAACTTTTAAGACTTGGCATCTTTAAGACACGCTGACTGGGGAATTCTGGGAGCTAAAGTCCGCAAGTCTTAAAGATGCCAAGTTTGGACACCCCTGTCTTAAGAGAAGAACTTCAGGGGTGTCCCAAGGAGAGTTTTTGGAGGATACTGAACATTCCCTCCTTTTTACCAATACTGGAATAGAAATGTGCCTTCCGCCTCAGCTGTCTTGCAAGAAACTACCCACCCCCCCCCCACATACACACACACATACACACACACAAATACACAAGCACTCTGAAGGATCATGTGGAAACAGCTTTGTATGACAAAGCCATTCATTTATCTAGAACAGGTGTATCCAACCTTGACAGCTTTTAAGACTTGTGGACTTCAACTCCCAGAATTCCCCAGCCAGCATGGCTGGCTGGGGAATTCTGGGAGTTGAAGTCCACAAGTCTTAAAAGCTGCCAAGGTTGGACACCCCTGCCTTAAGAGAAGAATCTCAGCGGTTCCCCAAGGAAGATTTTCGGAGCGTGTCGACGGCATTTCCCGGGGCAAGAGAAGCGGCACCTTTGGGCTCAAACCTGGATCGAAACCGTTTCGCAACGGCGAGCCCGAAAACCAGGATGTTGTGTCGTCTTAGCCTTGGCTCCCACTAGGCCGCCGAGGAGCGCCGGTTTGCCGCGCAGCTCCCCCCTCCACCCCCGGCTGCAAGGAGGGAAGCAAGCCCGGGCCGAGGCGGCGTGGGAGGGGTTTTGCCAGGGCCGGCGGCGGCGTTGCTTGACAAAAGTCTGACCGCGAGCGGGACGGATGAGTTAGATGGGGAGGCGCCTAGAAGCGGCGACAGTAAGTGGCTTCTTCCGCGGCTCTCCGGCTCGCTTTTGCGCGGCGCCGCCGTGGCTTTGTTCGCCTTGGCGCTCGGCTGTCGTTGCTTCCTTCCTCCTCCGCTTGCAGCGGGCCTTCGCTTTTCCACCCTCCCTTTGAGGGTCGGGGCTTAACGCGTGTCTTTGTTGCACGTCTGAACCTGGCTGCTTGGTTTGCCGGACGAGTGCTACGAATCCCGGGTGGTTTTCTTTAGCGAATCGCTTGAAGGCTGTATCTACGCCGCCCTCCGACGCCGCCATCCTCTATCTATGAAAAATAAGAGAGATTTCCGAGCTGGATGGCGAAGTTTAGTTTCTGTTACTTTATTAAACTTGCGAGGAAGTCTGCCCGGCGGGGCGCGCGCGCGACTCTCGTGTGCGCGCTAGACCAAAAACAACTTTTTAACGTCGGCATATAGGCAAAGTCAGAATTCAGAATTCAGAATTCAGCCAGGCTGGGACCTGTAAGGGTTCATCTTTTCCAGGGTCAACCTAGGACGGGTCTGCAACCTTGACCACTTTAAGACTTGTGGACTTCAGCTCCCAGAATTCCTCAGCCAGCATAGCTGGCTGAGGAATTCTGGGAGCTGAAGTCCACAAGTCTTAAAGTGGTCAAGGTTGCAGACCCCTGACCTAGAAGGATACAGCTGTGGTGTTTGGCTTTGGGGTTGACCCAGCCCTTCCCCATAGAGTGTCCTTAAGGGTATTGGCTATACAAGTAGCCCTAATAGTTTGTTTAGTGAGCGTTTGAAGTTACAACGACACTAAAAAAAATGACCGTTTTCCACACTTATGACTATTTCAGCATCCCCATGGTCATGTGATTTACATTTGGATGCTTGGCAACCAGTTCCTATTCATGACGGTTGCAGTCTCGAGGGTCATGGGATCCCCCATTGCAGCCTTCTGACAAGCAAAGTCAAAGGGGAATCCAGATTCATTTAACAACTATGTGACTAACAGCTGCAGTGATTCACTTTACAAATGTGGCCAGTGGTGGGATTCAAATATGTGAACAACTGGTTCTCTGTGTGGATGCCGCTTCCGGAAGTCCATTCTGGGCCTGGGCAACAAAAAAATTAGCTATCGGTTCTGCCAAACTGGTACAAACTGGCAGAATCCCACCACTGAATGTGGCAAGAAAAGTCTTAAAATGGGTCAAAACTTACTTAACAAATTTCTTACTTAGCAACATAAAATTTGGGCTCATTATGGTGGTAAGTTGACTACCTGTAGATTCTATTATTCTCCCCTCCCCCCAAGTGAAAGAGCAGCTGGAGAAAAGAGAGCCTATAGATAATGTGGCTGTAAGAGATAATTACTCAAAATTATTCACAACTGGGCTATTGTGATTTAGAGCCGTTTTTCTCAACCTTGATAACTTTAAAATGTGTGAACTTTAAGTAAAGTTGCCAAGGATGAGAAAAACTGATCAAGAGTATTTGAATCCTGAGACATCTCTTGGGCTGGAGTCCTTTCTCCTTTTTATGCAGCAAATAGCTGCCTTCCACAGGTAGTCCTCAGCTTACAACCATTCATTTAGTGGCCATTTGAAGTTACAGTGCCACTGGAAAAAGTGACAACTGGTCCTTGAACTTAAGACTGTTGCAGCATCAACATTTGGGTGCTTGGCAACTGGCATATATAGTATCTATGTGATGGCGCAGTGGTTAGAATGCAGTATTGAAGGCTAATTCTGCTGACAGCCGGCAGTTCGATCCTGACCAGCTCAAGGTTGACTCAGCCTTCCATCCTTCCGAAGTCGGTAAAATGCGGACTCCGATTGTTGGGGGGGACGGGGACAATATGCTGACTCTGTAAATCGCTTAGATTTAGAGAGGGCTGTAAAGCACTGTGAAGTGGTACACAAGTCCAAGTACTATTGCTATTACGATGATTGCAACATCCTGGGGTGATGTGATCACCATTTGCAACCTTCCCAGCCAGCTTCCAACAAGCAAAGTTCATGGGGAAGACAGATTTACTTAAGGGCCATATTAGTTTTTAACAACTGCAGTGATTTGTGGCAAAAAAGGTCATAAAATCTGGCACAACTCACTTAACATCCACCTTGCCTAGCAACATAAAATGTGGTCCAAGCTGTGGTCATAAGCCAAGGACTACCGATAGTCCCTCTAAAGGGGTATTAATTATACACCAGACTCCTTTGTCCTGCTTTCTTTTAAAACTGAGCAAGTAACAATTTAGAGGATTTTTGTCCAAGTAAACTCAACACAGGCCCTCAAACTCTCCCAATAAAGTCATATGACAAAATAGAGTCAGAAGACAGATTTCTTACTGGTTTTGGTAAGACTCAGGGTGCCTGCAGATACTGCCTTGATCATTCATTAGACTCTCTGTTCCACCAGAGTTTTTAGATAAGTTTAGATTAGTCAAAATGTTTAGAAAAGGGCAGAATGCCAGCCCAGAGTACTCTCTGTTTCTGGTTGCAATTACAGTAACCAAATCAACTATAAACATCCCTAAACCAAAAAATAAGACAAGGATTTTTTTGGCCCATTTTCCCAGGAAAAGGTGAAAGGGGAGAGGGTCTAAGGAACATCCATACTGGCAGAAGATCCCCAGCTGATTCTCAAAAAAAGAACAAAATCAACACAGAATGATCCACATCTTTCTTTTTTAGACCTGTTCAGCATCTTGTTTTTTTTGCCCCCCTCTCCCTCCCCCCCGGGTCTCCTGATCACCAGTTTGCCTTCTGCCTAATATATATGTTAATACCAACTATAGCAACCATTTTGTGAACAGGCAGTCAAACTGTCCTATTCCAACCATTTTGTCTTAAGTGTCCACTCAGGACAATTTGGCAGATTATCTCTTTCTCGCTCTCTCTCCAGATACAGAGATACAAAGCTCCTTCTCCACCGGCGTGCTGGCTGTCACTCCCCCCCTCCCCCCCGGGGTAGCAGCTGCTGCTGGGGTACTGGCTTCAGGCAATTTCTCCCTCTCCATGACGAAATCTTCCCCGAATCTTTGCCAGCTTATCCCTCAATGCTAGAGACAGCGACTGGGGCTCGGGACCCCCTAGATAGTTAGGAAAGTTGGAGATTTTGGCTTAATGTCATGGTTCCGACAGATGAAACTCTTCAAACAACTTCGAGGCATTGTTTACCTTAAAGAATCTTTATTGGAGTAGCATAGCTTTGGCACTAAGATAGTTGAAGCCAAAATCTGGATTCCCCTCCCTTAGCACACAGTATCAAACACAATTCCCTCCTTTAATTAACAGTCATAAATCACATTCTCCAATTAGTTTGAAATGCAGGCTTTCTCTCTTGTTCTCCAATCCGCCATTCCTTATCATCTCTTATTTCAAAAGCCCTGAATTCACACACTATTACAATATTGTTATGTCTAACTAACTCCCATCACATTCCTCCACCTCCCTCAGTATCATCTAATTCTAAGAGTAAAGCATAAGAAAGAAAAAGGCTGCATCTCCATATGTTGTCAAAGCAAGAACATCCAATGTTAGCATCGTTGACATTATAGCTCTTTGTTGCTACGAAGAATTAAACCATACAATAATTCTGGTGGTGAGGACTTACATTAGTCATTCTAAAAGGCATCAGGTAACAAAGATTTTAAGATTAATACATCATCATAGTGATATTATCATATCATTTTATATATACTTATTTTCTTCACAAAAGTGTCTCTTGATTTGGAAGACAGCGAAGATGACTTCCAGCCCAGCACAAGCTCTTTGTACAAGTCAATGAACTCCACGATCCAAGAAGAGAAAGCACTCCTTGAGGAACCAGGGGCAAACCAGTATGGTTGTTGCAAGCCTAAAGACCATTGGAATGCCACTTATATTATTTTCTTCCTCCTTGGGACCAACTCTCTCTTGCCCTTAAATTTTATCATCACTGCAAAGCATTACTGGATGTACAAGCTTCAGAACTGCTCAGAAGACATTTCTCCTGAAGAGCAGGGATCCTCAGATATCCGTGTAAGTATGACATTTTTATGATTTGACTTGATTTTGCTACATCACTTTCTGTCTGGAATGGTATAAGATCTTGAGCAGAGGGCTGGACTAGAAGACCTCCAAGATCTCTTCCAATCCTGATATTCTATGTTCTGTGTATAGATCTGGGGGTTCTATTTTTATTAGCAGCAAATACAAGGGTAAGTAGAGTCCATATTGATTCTCAGTATTGGTTCAGTGTTAATATTTCTAGAATTACATTCCCTTCGTTATCGTTTTCTCCCACCAAGCTTTTTGTGATTATACCTTTATTTTGCCTTTTTTTTTTCCTATTCACTTGAAATGCTAGAGCAGTTCCCTTGAAAATTATAGCTTTATATTGTCTTGCTCCCAACAAGCCAGTGAGACCTAGTGGTGAAAATATTAACTTTAAAAAAGTTAAGGTGTATTATAAGATAAAATACAAATTGAAACAAAAATCAAGAAAGATAGAAACAAAAGTGCAAAGATTAAGACAGAAAAAAGAAGAAAAAAGTAGTGACTTCTGACTTTTTGCATTGCAGCAGAGTATAGGAAAAGTTACCTCAATCTTTTGCTTTACATTTCTAGTTAGTTCAAACCATTTCTATAAAAACAAAGTCAATCTAATTATCAAAACCCTAAAGCTTCATTGTTTTTTGTTTCGAGCGTAAAGGCCAGACGCAGTTTCCAAGTGGAAACAAGACTAGATAAATTCTCTTTAATTAAGGCAATCAATTTTGCATCTCTGCCAATACCATCCCCATTGAGGGGTCCTTGGTGCTCTCTGAGCTTGCACTGATGATTTATTTATTTAGAAAATGTATATTGCTGCGTACTCGCACATGGCGACTCAAGGCGGCTTACAGGACATAAAAACACAATATAAAAGAAATAAAAATAACAAAATAACCCCCCACCCTGACAACAACACACATTGATACCAGTCATTTAATGGGCTCCATCCCGCTCTGGGTTCCCCAGGCCTATTGGCAGAACCATGTCTTCATGGCCTTCTGAAAGAGAGTGGAGGCCAGTCTAATTTCCAGAGGGAATGATGTTCCAGAGAGAGGGGGCCACCACAGAGAAGGCCCTTCTTCTGGGTCCTGCCAGATGTATATCCTTAGGGGACGGGACCCACAACATCCCTTGCCTCCCCACTCTAGTGGGTCGGGTAGATGTAACCGGCAAGAGATGGTCCCTCAGCTAACCTGGTCCCAAGCCATGAAGGGCTTTAGAGGTGACAACCAGCACTTTGAATTGCATCCGGAAGCAGATTGGCAACCAGTACAGTACCCGCAGGAGAGATGATACATGCACACACCAAGGTCTGCACAAAACCATGTGGGCTGCTGCATTTTGCACCAACTGGAGCTTCCAGATGCTTTTTAAGGGCAGTCCCATGTACTGTAGACCGCATTGCAGTAGTCAAGATAGGAGGTGACTAGGGCCTGAGTAGGGATTGTTGGTCCAGGAAAGGGCGTAACTGGCACCCACCCAAGCAGTTGTACAAAGGCCCTCCATGACTGCCACCAGCTCTTCAAGCAGGAGTCGTGAGTCCAGGAGAAACCCCGGATTATGCACTGGGTCTGTTTGGAGCAGTGCCACCCCATCCAAGACCAAACGTGGCAATTTTCCATGGACCAAAGAACCCCAAATCCAGAGCCACTCGATCTCGCCATGATGTTACCTATACCTGCAAGAAAACAACCAAACTCAGAGAGCAGCAAGGACCCCTCATGTCAACCCTGAGCTACAAACATTCTCCTTTATTGGTACCATCTGGTTTACCATCCATTCTTTCATTCTGGAGTGTCTTGTATCTTTCCATCTTTGTGCATAGTGAATATGTTGGACTTGAAACAAGGAGATTCAGGTCCTGGACCACTCTCATCCATGAAAGCCTCCTGGATGACTGTGGGCGATCGCTCTTTCTCAGTTCAGTCTCACCAAAAACAGTTGTTTGGGGAAAAACAGGAAGAGGGAGCATTATATGTATTGCCTTGAGCTTCTGAAGGGAGGGTAGAATGAAAACCTTACAAATAATTGAAAGCTAAGTGTATGGATTGCTGAGCCCTGCATTATGAGCCTCTATACCAGAC
Source organism: Azemiops feae (assembly GCA_023970755.1). Lineage (NCBI taxonomy): Eukaryota > Metazoa > Chordata > Lepidosauria > Squamata > Viperidae > Azemiops > Azemiops feae. Next base: position 693,344 of record JALGBA010000452.1, on the reverse strand, counting down.
AGAATGCCCCAATGATAGAACATGTGTTTCTTCGGATAGCACCTTCTAAGATTAACCAGTTTGATTATAAGGCATAAAGTTTTATTAGCTTTGTTAACCTGAAAAGATGCCACCAGACTCTCCCTGATTTGGGGCTGCCCTAGACTAATCCAGCTCTCCTATATTGTATAGAAGCAAATCATTGACTGGCTTCAGCTGGGTTTGCAAAGATAAATATGATTTCTGTCAATAAATAATTAGGTGTTTTAATGTAGGGAAATGTAAAAACAGGATGATAAAGCAAGTGACAGGTCAGGCGATGGTCTTATTTTTGCAAGGGCAACTTCCACAACTCTTTGCAACAACCACACTTGCTGAACTGATGGTAGTGATGTCAAGCACAGTTGGAAAGTAGCAGGTTTCGTGCTCCTGTTTAGTTCATATTAGTAGAATTTACAGAAAATATACATTGGGTGGAGAAATTAATAGTGTTCAGGTTTTTCTTCCCTTTCTCTGGATTTTTCTTCCCCTGTGGGAAATAAAATTTGGAATTACATGGACTTTTGTTTTAGGCACTGAAATTGACCTGCAGAAGATTCTAGATCACTGCTCATCCCAACTCCTGAAAGATTTTGCTGATGTTTAGAAGAGGTGTATTTGTGTGTGTTTGTGTGTGAGTGTGTGTGTTGTGAAGCACAAAGAGAGAGAGAGAGATGGTTTAATGCGATTGCTTTACAAATAAATACATCTTTTTTGCTTTTTAAAATATCTGCATAGGCATTTGAAATTCCTTCGCTGCCTTGCATAGGAATACTAATTCATAGAGAAGAAATCAATACAAAAGAAGGTACAAATTGCCAGCCTTGAGATAAAAGACTTTCTGAGCCTGATAAATGTTTATAGCTTTTCCAGTTGCCCTGACCATCATCTGTTAAGCTAACAGACGTAAAGAGACTTTTTTTTATAATATATGGACCATGACAACTTTCCAGCTACATAATTGTAACTGCTATTTAAATCAGTAGCTCCAGCGAATAAAAGAGCAATGCAGATCACAGGTTTGGATCTGATAGGCAAAGATGGAGACAAAATTCTCATGATAGGTTTTGGGAATGCAGTGCTCTGCTTAGTCATTACATGTAGACCCCCTTGGCCATGGCAAGTTCAAGAAGCAGATTTTGGAGGCTTGAATCCCTATATGCCTGATAGTATTTATGTATCTTGTAGCTAGGAGGAATAGCAGAATTAGAGAAGAGGCAGTGTAGCTTATTTTTTGTAGGCACCACCTTTGGAAAAGGTAGATGTGCCTTTTGCACTGAGATATCAACTCCTCTAGCCAAGCAGAAAGTCAAATCATAGTTCCCATGTAATCAGATCTTCCAAGCATTGGCTATTTGGAATATATACTATATTCACCTCCAGTCTTAATCAGAGCACCAGTAGTGAAGGAGAATGCTTTAGCCCTTTGGCATTGTTCTGAACTAGATTCCCACTTCCACCAACTATGAGATTCTCAACGGGAGCTTCAGTAAGAAGGTGAAGTAGATTCGGAAAATAGAGAGGAACTGGAGAACTACACGTCTCCTTCTAGCTATTCTGTTCCAATAAAAATCAAAATTCCCAGAGGCTGGCTGCAAGAGGTCCTTTAAAAATGTAGAATCAAGATGCTGGAAGATACAATAGTACTAGGTCTCGTGCAGGGGTCCCCAACCCTTGGTACCGGTCCACGGCCCGTTGGGAACTGGGCTGCACAAGCAATGGGTGAGTGCACAAAGCTTTATTTGCGCATGTGCAGGATCAGATTGCACACGCAAAACCGTCACCTCCCCCCCCACACCGCTGTCACCACTGCTGATCCAAAAAAAGTTGGGGATCATTGGCCTAGAAGGTTCTTCATATGTAACTTTTTGCTCCTGGAAAGACCAAGTGGATATCTGCCTTCCTAAAAGTTAAAACATTTTACCAGCTTTCTGCTTTTACTGATGAAGCTGTCAGTTTAATCACATGCTCCTCTTCCTCGATTTTCTTAATAGTGGCCTAATTTTCAGATTGGGAACCATCAGCCTCCTGCGTACAGGTAGTCCTCAACTTACGGCCACAATTGACACCAAACCTTCTATTGATAAGCGAGACAGTTGTTAAGTGAGTTTCGCCCCATTTTACAACCTTTCTTGCCACAGTTGTTAAGTGAATCACTGCAGTTGTTAAGTCAGTAACAAGGTTCTAAAGTGAATCCGGCTTCCCCATTGACTTTGCTTGTCAGAAGGTCGCAAAAGGTGATCCCGTGACCCCAGGACACAGCAGCCGTCATAAATATGAACCAGTTGCCAAGCAGCCGATCCTGGAGATGCTGCAATGGTCATAAAAGCAGTCATAAGTCACTTTGTTTCAGTGCTGTTGTAACTTTGGTCCCTAAATGAATGGTTGTAAGTCAAGGATTACCTGTATTAGCAAATGAGCATTGTTTTCTACTCTCTCGCCAGAGATGAAACTTCTCTACTTATTTTTAAGAACATTCCTTTCTATCCTGTACAGGCTGCTCACAGCAATACTAAAAAGGCTATAGCAAGAATGCATGCATTTGAAATGGTAAGAGAGCTCCCAAATTACACCTTGAAGGCTTTCCTACAGTGAAAGATTTCCACCAATTTCCAGAAGTTAGGCTCAGCCACAGAAAAATGCCAGTTCTTAGTTCCAGCTGCATGGGTCTTCAAACCTGGCCCTTTTATGACTTGTGGACTTCAACTCCCAGAATTCCTCAGCCAGCCAGGGCTGGCTGAGGAATTCTGGGAGTTGAAGTCCACAAGTCATAAAAGGGCCAAGTTAGAAGACCCCTGAGCTAGAGTTATCTCAACTCTAGCTTCTTTTCATTGGGATCTAGACATGCAAACAAGTTAATAATAATAATAAAGTTGGAAGGGACCTTGGAGGTCATCGAGTCCAACCCCCTGCTCAGGCAGGAAACCCTATACCATTTCAGACAAATGGCTGTCCAGTCTCTTCTTAAAAACTTCCAGTGTTGGAGCATTCACCGCTTCTGGAGGCAGGTTGTTCCACTGGTTAATTGTTCTAACTGTCAGGAAGTTTCTCCTCAGTTCCTTTGCTCTTTTCCTTGACTAGTTTACAATCCATTTACTTCTTGTCCTGGCCTCTCAGAGCTCCTTGGAGACTAGCTTTGCTCCCTCTTCTTTGTGGCAGCCCCTGAAGATATTGGAATGACTGCTATCATGTCACCCCTAGTTCCTCTTGTTAATTAAACTAACATACCATTCCAGCAACTTCTTGATATCTTTTAGCCTCCATTCCCCGAATCATCTTGTTGCCCTCTCTGCACTCTTTCTTAGTAGTCTCAACACCTTTTTTACATCGTGGTGACCAACCGCTGGGTGCAGTATTCCAGTGTGTGGCCTTACCAGCATTGTCAAGGGGTATATAATACTTCACGTGATCTTGATTCTATCCCTCTGTTAATGCAGCCTAGCACTGTGTTGGCTTTTTTGGCAGCTGCAGCACACTGCTGGCTCATATTTAAGTGATTGTCCACTAGGACTCCGAGGTTCCTCTCACAGTTACTACTATTGAGCAAGGTACACCCTATACTATACCTATACATTTGGTTTTTCTTGCCTAAATGTAGAACCTTACTTTTTTCACCATTGAATTTCATTTTGTTAGATAGTGCCCAGTGTTCAAGTCTGTCCAGATCCTCCTGTATCCTAAGCCTGTCTTCTGTAGTGTTGGCTATTCCTGCCAGCTTGGTGTCATCCGCAAATTTGATGAGTTCCCCATCTATCCCCTCGTCCAAATCGTTGATGAAGATGTTGAAGAGCACTGGCCCCAGGACAGAGCCCTGGGGCACCCCACTGCACACTTCCCTCCATGTAGATGCGGTTCCATTGAGGACCACACGCTGAGTACGGCCGGTCAGCCAGCTACGAATCCATCTGGTGGTGATGCTGTCTAACCCACATTTTTCTATTTTATCAAGTAGTAGGTTGTGATCTACTTTATCAAATGCCTTACTGAAGTCCAAGTAAATTATATCCACAGCATTCCTCTGATCCACTAATTTTGTCACTTGGTCAAAATGCAATAAGGTTTGTCTGGCATGATCTGTTTTTGACAAACCCATGTTGGCTTTTAGTAGTGATTTTGTTTGCCTCTAGGTGTTCGCTGATTCGTTGTTTGATTATCTTTTCCAGAATCTTCCCAGGTATTGAGGTCAGGCTGATAGGTCTGTAATTTCCTGGGTCCATTTTTTTCCCTTTTTTGAAGATGGGAACTACATCAGCTCTTTTCCAGTCCTCCGGTAATTCCCCAGTGCTCCAGGATCTTTGAAAAATATAGTTCAATGGTTCTGAGATCACATCTGCCAGTTCCTTGAGAACCCTGGGGTGTAATCCATCTGGTCCTGGTGATTTGAACTCGTCTAGGCTGGACAGGTGCTCACTTACCGTTTTTCTTGCCTATCTTAACTTGTGTTTCTAATCTGTTTTTTATGGCACTATTTTTGATAGGTTGGTCTGTTTTTTCCCTTTGTGTAAAGACAGATGCAAAAAACGAGTTAAATAGTTCTGCTTTCTCCCTGTTGCTTGTCACCTTTTTGCCACTTTCACCCACTAGTGGACCAATCATTTCCTTCACTTTTTTCTTGTTTTTTACATGTTGAAAGAAGCTTTTTTTGTTATTTTTGACTTTGGTCGCAAGCCTTAGTTCATTATGAGCCTTAGCTTTCCTCACTTCATCTTTGCAGGCTCGGGCTATTTGCTGATATTCTGTCTTAGTTATGTGCCCCTCTTTCCACTTTCTATATTTGTCCCTTTTATCTTTCAATTTATCAGAGAGTTCTTTATGCAGCCATGCTGGTTTCTTTTGAGAGCTGTAATTTTTCCTCTTTGTTGGTATTGTGCTAGACTGGGCTTTTATTATCTCACTTTTCAAAATTTCCCAAGCTTCTTGAGTTGTTTTCCCCTTGAGGATTCTCATCCATGGAATCCTTCCCAACCCTCTCTAAGTTTATTGAAATTAGCTCTCTTAAAGTCCAATACTCTAGTTTGACTGTGTTCTATTGCTTGTGCTTCCATAATGTTGAATCCAATATTGCATGATCACTTCCTCCCAAGGTTCCTGTGGCTTCAACACCTTCTATCATTTCATCCCTGTTAGTGAGAATTAGATCCAAAATGGCTAATCCCCTAGTTCCCTTCTCTACTTTTTGGGAGACAAAGTTGTCTGCTAGGTTTGCAAGGAATCTGTTTGATCTTCCACTTGGTGCAGAGTTTGTCTCCCAGTTGATGTCAGGGTAGTTAAAGTCCCCCATTACTATTGTGATGTGCTTCCTATTGTGATGTGCTTCCTCAATCTAAAGTTGATACTGAACAGCTAGACTCTTCAAGTATCAGCTGGCTTTGGTTCAAAACTATGTAGGGGTTTAAAGTCAACTGCAGCACTTTCATCTGTAGCCAGTTATGGAGTAACATCCTCCATGTTAATTGTCTCAGGCAGCCTTTTCGTCCAATTTTAATTTCTGGATACTCTATTGAAGTGTTGTGCATCTAGCCTGAGGTCCCCAACCAGTGGGCCATGGCCTACTACCGGGTTGCAACCTATTGGCCACCAGGCAGCATGAGTGGTTGGCCAGCACGTGTGTGCGCACGCACAGCCCCACTCACACAAGTGTCACTGCGAGCATCACAGGCATTCATGGCCCCATGCACGAGTGCTCGAGTTGCCGCGAGTGTTGTGGGTGCTCGCTCTCACTTGTGCGAGCGCTCATGGCCCCACTTGCACGAGCGTTTGTGCATGTGCATGCACATGCGCATGCACATGCATGTGGGTTCACCCCCCCACACACAAAACTATCCTTTCCCCCCTCCTCCCACTCCAGCTGTCAAGCCCAAATGGTTGGGGAACTCTGATCTAGCCCACTGCCCTGCTACTACCTAATGGTCTTTTATGTTCTAAACAAAGACAAGATTATTCTGGTGCTGCTATTTGCTGAGATTTCTTTACAGTGTCGTGTAGTGGCCCAGACAACATGAATCTAAAGCATATGTCTCTTTGGACAAATCTGAGTTGTTTAGGCTCAGCATAGCAGCCTAAGCAGATTAAAGATACTCTTGAGGATTAGTAATATCTGGGTCTTCAAGCTTAAAAAAATGAGCCCAGAAGAAACAGTGAATCTGTTTTCTCAAGTGGAGTGCTACTATTCAACACAGCTTGAACTCCAATTCCCAGGTCAGTTCTGTTGCCCAAGCACAATTCTTTTCAGAAGTCAACTGACTATCTCTACAAGATGTAACTAACATATCTCTGTTAAATGTTTAAAGACCTCTCCCACCTGCTTGGAATGAGATGCAAAGAAGAGAGAAAGTATGGTTTCCTCTGCTTATTAATGACACAAGGCTCCAGGGGAATTATGTAAATGTTAAATAGCATGGGGGATAGTATTGAACCCTATGAAATGCCATAGGCCAGTAGCCAGAAGGCCAATAGAAGAGTCTCAGTGCTGGCTGCTTCTTTTTCATTATTATAGTTCGTCTCACAGTCAGCCAGATGTTCAGACTGGATTTGGCATTTTTATCCACCTTTCGAGTCCTTCCCAAGAATCTGGGATAGGCAGATGTGGTTGTTTCATGTGTTAAAGGTATCATTGCAGAATGTAAGCTGTTCCAAGTAAAGCTGCCTTTTACAATTGATTGATGGTGAATTTGTCAATGCCAACGGTGTTCAGGTGGTGCTCCCAACTGTTTTGGGATGGCACCCAAGGTGCCTATTGCTATTGGAACTATGTTTGCTTTTTTGCTCAGTTGTTCTATTTCGATTTGCAGGTCTTTGCATTTCATTATCTTCTCCAGTTCCTTCTCTTTTATTCTGCTGTCTCCAGGTACCGCCACGTCCACCATCCAGAGTTTTTTTGTCTTTCTTATGGACAATTGTTAAATCTGGAGTGTTATTTGGTAGGTGTCTATCTTTTGAATTCTAAAATTCCACTTTAGCTTCTTCATTTTCTACTACTTTCTCTAAAAACATACATATAAACAAGTACAAGAGAGAATATGAAAAAAGAGCAAAAGAATACAATACAAATAAATAAACCAGGGATTTAAAATGTCACGGAACTCATAATTTCCCAAAATATCCTTCTTTATGAATAATTATATATTAAATAACAATGGTCAACACAATATCAATCCATATTATTAAAAACCTATGCATTACAGCTTTCTCCCCTCCTATATCATTATTAAATGTTTATTTTATTAAGAAGAAGGTACTAAGAAAGTTGCTCAATATGGAGCAAGACTTAATTACTAGTAAGATAAAAGATAAAGATAAAATCATTTGAAACTCCTAACTTTACAATGGTCCAGTTTACCTGATTGGGTTCAGTATCTTTAGATATGTAGCATAGGTTCAAAAGAACTGCAGAAGCAAAGAGAAATACTGAGAGATCTGATTAAATTAAATTTGAACATACATAACTCAGTTCTAGCTTCTGAGGTGGTTCCTCCAGGAAGGACTGACACTCCCATTCAGCTGCACTTCCAAGTCTTTCCCAGAGGGCTTAGTGGTAGACATTTTCAAAAGCCATTTACTATATTCAGTTGCCCTAACTTTGTGTGTAGCTGGACTACACAAAGCATTAGAAAGGAGGTTACAATGCATGCTAGCACAAACAAGCTTTCCTTGAAGTGTTAAAGCTACCATGTTTGTTTCATAGCATGGCTCCTGTGATAACTCTCCAATTGCTTGCATGTGTTTGTGCACACACAAAAAATACTAGTGTTGAGTCTGCTGGTGAAATAATAATGCATGGACACAACTCAGTCACAGCTAGGGAGATATCTGAAGCCAAGTGTAAGTCTTACATAGGATAGGGCTCCTTTATTGCTTTCAGGAAGGGCCCTTCACTCATGACAACATGCTTTGTGTCGCAACCCCCACTTCTGAATGCTTTGCACAAGTCTAATATGAAGTAACGGGTCCTTCTCTTCTTTTCAGAAACTCATGCTTCCTGTATTTGCTGCTGAGTTTGTAAAGTAACTGCTGCAGCACTCCAGGAAAACCAATTTTTGCAAGCGCTATCAAATTCCATCAGAGGCTTACTGGCCTATCTGACAGATTGCAAGAGAGTATAGGGAGGATTAAAGCAAAGTTTGGAGAGCGCCGCCTAAGCAGTGAGGATTCTCAGTGGGTGCGATACTGAGAAAAGCATAAACAAATAAATTAATCTGGATCTCGAGAAGAGGTCCCCAGAGGACACAGAGGCTATTTAGGACCTTAAATTCCAGAAGTAGGAAGCCTATCTCTGTTTGCTTTCTGATTGGAAATATTCTCTTGGAAATATTGGCTAGTTGTGCCTGTGTGCAGGCTTAGACATTAAGGCATTGAAATTAATATGAAAAGAAAGCAAAGGAAAGTTCATCAGTACTACCCCCTGGAGATGGATGGATGGATGGATGGATGGATGGATGGATGGATGGATGGATGGATGGATGGATGGATGGATGGATGGATCTCAAAATATACAGTGAACAGTAAACATAGTGCCTGATGTTTAGTGTAAGACTGTGTTGCTGAATGAAGTAAGACTTCATTGGTGGGACTTCCTGTATGTTGAACCTTCTTGATCACTCAATGACTTCAAAACAATATGTTGTATGGGCAACCAGTAGCCTTGCCTTTACAGAATCCTCAAAGATAGTTGGCAAATATGGCACAATTCTATGGATTTTTTTTTTAACTTAAAATACTTTCCTATTCTGGATGAAAGTATTGCAGAATGCCTCTAGACAAAAAAAAAAAAGTCCTCTGAACTATAGTGGCTCCAAAAATTGGAGGGTAGGGGGGAGCAAATGTGGAAAAGAAAAAGACCAAACATTGCTGGTCCCTTTCTAAATTCAAGCAAAATGCAACAGCTATTCCTAAGAATAACATGTTGGTCTGAATTAACCAATAAATACCAATTTTGCCTTCAAAGCAAATGTGAATAGATGACTATTACTACTTTTCTAATAGGATGTGATCATCTCGTTCCCAATGTTGAAGGAGCTTAGAAGAAGAGGGGAATGTTCTCCTTGCTTCTTCCCTTCGGCTCATCTGGCCCACTAGTCCTATTTCTTTACACACTCCTCCTGGCCGGGAAATGTGCACAAATGTGCACAAAGAGTTTTCTGGCAGGCTTTGGTGTCATCTGAATCTGTATGTGTTGCTGTTTGGAAGCTCAGTACCAAGGGAACATGCCTGTGTATTTCACAGGATTTTCACAGATTGGTTATTCCTAGAGAACTCAAGAGTAGGGAGGGACTTAAGGAAATCAGATATCATCTTCTAATAAGCTAATATTGTGCACCTTGCTTTTGGGTTCTGTGGCACACATCCCATTTCTCTGCCAAGGTAGGTATATAAAAACAGAGTCCAGATGTGGTCTAGAACTCTACAGGTGCCAATTATGGTTTCCCTTTTCCAAAGTGCGACCTTATTTGGAACGACGCAAGCTGCCTATAGTATTTTACGGCTTTTTCCAATGCCCTGGCAGGTGTGAAGAGGCAGCCTATTGCAGCCATGAGCCTCTGGTCTTGGCATGCAAAATTAGGAAGATGTCACTTCTCAATTCATGGTCTAGACATTCTGCTGTGAAAAGCCACCTGAGAACTCTTGGTAGGCGAGTGTGGGGTGTAACTTTTTTCCTAATTTTTGCTTCTCCCCCCCCTTTGGGTTTTTAAACTCTTAGGAAGTAAATAACTTCTCAAGGTAAACTTTAACACATCTATCATAGCAGGCAACTATAGCATGTTGTAATCTATTTTTTCTTTCTCTAGCTGGTCTACCCCAGCTTGAGTGTATGGTTAGATGCTACTATCGTATTCATTTTTCAAACTTGGACATGGTAAAATTAACTAACTTGATTTGCGGCTCTACTGAAAAGCCATGTTTTCCTACTTAGATGAATAATGCTGTGCTTAGGGGGGGGGGGAAACACACCATACATTTCAGGTAAATTGTGGGAAAACGAGTAATATACATTTTTTGTGTAATGTGTGGTTCCTCTGCTGCAATGGAAATGATTTGTAGTTACTTCCTTCTGGGATTATTTTTTTCCAGTTTCCCAATTTATGAGGCTATAAATCCTAAAAACCAGGAATTACTAAAATGGCTGTTATGTGAAGTACAACCATAGAGTTGATGGCTACACCACTAGCAAGCAGAGCTGGAGAGGCTAGAGAGGAGTTCCCTGAGGATGGGCTCCAGCACAAGTCCAAAAGCTCGAAAGACTAAACCCTCTGGTCCCAGTGACCGACCCAGATTGGATCCTGCAACATAATCCTGGGACACGTATATTCACCTTCATTCATAAGCAGAGCTATGAATCTTATGACTCTAGGTTTTCCTGGGAAATCTAACATAGACAATAACAGCAGCAGTATAACTGCCCAAAAAATTAGGATCAAGCTGGACTTGGGTGAGTTTCTATGTTAGATAGGATGTGTAGTCGATACATAAAATACTTAAAGCACTTCGCAAAAGCTCTGAATAGAAAGCATGGCTGCCATGCATATGGGGTCAGAGTTAATAAACTAGAGATATGGGTGATTATGGTTTACATCGAGGCATCCAGCATGAGCAGGGATCTGAGGATGGACTCCCTTAGCTTCTTATTCTTGTGTTGATGAAATGCATGGAGATAAGTCATTTCCCACTGCTGTAGAACATATGCATAAACGACAAAGTGACTATTTCCAGCGGTGACTTTGTTTTGTAAACTCAGTGAGAGAACATTCCTGCTAGCAAAAGCAGGAAGTAATTATAGATCTTCTCTAGAACTGCCATCACTGTATGTTGGTGGTGCTCCTGATGCATAGTTCTTTTGCATTGGTGGGTATCATGGGGGCAGTTTTATTTCTGAACACTGGTGTGGTTATTTCACTAGGCAATAGGCTTGCAGAAATGTGTGCAGCTCTCACTTCTCATTCAACGTAGGAGTGATGTTCAGCTTGAAACAAAATGTCAGTAAGAAATGATATGTGCTGACTTGCTGCAGTGCTGTTTATTTAGGATAACACCCCAGACACTGAATTATAACCACCATTGGAAATGAATCATGGTAAAGCAGCCCAGAGGTGTAGTAGAAGAACAGCACTGTACCAAGTCGCAGACATTGTGATTATATTGGTAGTAGTGCAGCCTTGTCTTTAGTAAATTGTCTAGCAGCCACTGGTAAATAACAGTCTCATATAGGAAAGTGAGATGTAGGTTTCCTGCCTGAGCAGGGGGTTGGACTAGATGACCTCCAAGGTCCCTTCCAACTTTATTATTATTATCATTATCATTATTATCATTATTATTATCTCCTAGTCCATCTTCTGATGGACCTCTCCGTGGTTGTGCCAGTGGGAAGAAAAGCATTCTGTTCTTTCAAACAAGACTAGAAATTTCAAAAATTGATCACACTGCTCTAGCAAGTCTCCATTCCTCCATTTGGTGTGTTAAAGATTAGAAGCCTTTGTTTCTGTGTTAATTGCTACCATTTTTCTGCCGTCAGCGTGGAAATGAGGCTGCTAGCCTTATGGAAATTTAATAATATCTTCTTCCTAGCTAATAATATTTGTTGCCTTATTGATATGGCTGATTGAAGGTCATTTCATACAACCAAGAAACACTGCTTTGAGGTCACTCCATCAATTTGGTATGGTGCATTGTGCACCCAAATATGATTAGTGGATGTGGAAATGTACATAAGAGCCTTTTTGATTTAGTGGTTGAAGCACCAGGCTAAAACCAGGAGATTGTGAGTTGTAGTCCCGCCTTAGGCATGAAAGCTTGCTGGGTGACTTTGAGCCAGTCCCAACTCAACTCACATGGTGGTGGTTGTGTGGAAATAAGGGCAGGAAGGAATATTATGCATGTTCGGCACTTTGAGTTATTTATAAAAATAATAAAGGTGGGATAAAATAAATAAATAAAGTGAAGTTACTCAGTTATCAAATATAGCAATTCCTTCAATATCTTATTAACTTGCATCCCATTAGGTAAGAACTATTTATTTATTTATTTATCTAAAGCATTTATATAGCCCTCCATCTTACATCAAATTCCAGGAGACTTCCAGTCGAAAATTAAAACAACATAAAAGTATTAAAACTATTAAAACCATAAACATCAAAAAACAAAAATCTGGCACCAAGTCAAGCTTCCAACATGCCGTCACTTCATCCTATCCTAGCATTTCAGGCAATATTCTTCAGTGTTTTTCTGAAGGCTAGGAGGAAATATTTGACCACTAACAGACTGGCATTTGACAGCCTCAGGTAAAAGTATGATATAGGAGGGCTTGGCACAGTAAATTTGAATTGAGCCTTTAAAAAGAAAAAAAAAAAGGTTTTGTCCTTCCTTTATGAAATACCAAAGCTAAAAATGCACTTTTTGCAGCCAGCGTGTTTTGAATTCCAGGCACCTCTTTTCTGCCTGAAATTCATTTCCTCTTGATGCTGAAGTAGTTTTTTCCTTTTTTTTTTTCCTCCATACCTGTTCTCCTTCAGCACTTCTGGAACCTTGCAGTTTTCTTTTTATAGTGCCTGTTAAGAGTGCAATATTTCTACAGTGATTTTAAAGCCTTAGGGAGGTTTTAGTCCTGCTAAACGTCTCCTGTATAAGGATGAAGCCAAGTAGTGCGATCAGGCTGCTGCCCCTGCCGCTGGTATGATAAGAACTATCATTGACTGATGTTGTACAGATACCCTACTGTCTTGTTTCAGTCTTTTAGAAAAGACTAAAATTAAATACGGGCAGTCCTTAACTTAAAACAATTCATTTAATAACTGTTTGAAGTTACAACGGCACTGAAAAAGTGACTTGCAGCCATTTTTCACACTTACAACCATTGCAGCACCCTCCAAGGTCACGTGATCAAAATTCAGATGCTTGACAACTGGCAGGTATTTATGACTGTTGCAGTGTCCCGGAGGTCATGTGAACACCTTTTGTGACCTTCTGCCAAGCAAAATCATTGGGGAAGCCAGATTCACTTAACAACCATGTTACTAACTTAACCGCTGCAGTGATTCACTTAACAACTGTGGCAAAAAAAGTTTGTAAAATGGGGCAAAAACTCACTTAACAAATGTCTCATTTAACAACATAAATTTTGAGCTCAGTTGTGATCATAAGTTGAGGACTACCTGTATTATGTATTTGTTTAAATGTATTGACCACCCAACTATATAAATCTATTTAAAAAAAGGCCAAAGTAATGCAAGTGCAGCATCCAGCCTTAGAATTGACAGTGAAGATAATAGATAGCCTATTTCCTTTAGGATTAATTATGAAGAATAAAAGAACCAGCAGACCAAAAATATATTAAAGACTGGCACTAGGTAAGGTAGCAATGAAGCCAGGCTGGATACAGATCATCCTGGAGAAGGTTGCTAAGAGTTTACCACAACTTTATGGCTATTGAAAACACTTTTTGAATGTACCAGAGGGTTATAAAGCTGTTAGTGTAATATTTGTTTTTTTTTTAAAAAAAGATATATGAGGTGTCTTCGGTCTAGAAAATTCTGCTCATTTGGAAGAAAATAAAACATGTCTTGGTGACAAAGAATCAACCTAACTTTTGCAGACGTAAGTTTGGCAATGTTTACAACTTAGAATTGTGAAAGAACTCTATTATTCCTTGTTTATGAATGAACTACATACTGGAATTTGGTCTCACAATTTCTAAAAAGAGATTTACTTCACAACTGTAGTATATGTTTTCATGTTATTAGAATATGATTCTTCTTTCCTCAGCTTTCTAACAATAATAGAGATTATTTTTTTCTGTTTTCCCTATTCAGGTTTTGTCCTAGTAAATGTGTATTAAACACTGTTCAGCAGTGGTATCACCGCTTCTCAGGACCCTGGACCTCTTTAAATTTGCTTTTTTGCATTCACGTTTCACAATTTTTAGAATGTTTTGTGATAATATTTTCAGGATAAAGAGGATTACCTAAACACACAGTGTCTTTGGGTAGATGACTAAGCGCATCCCTAGAGCAGTCAACAATTCTTACCACCTAATAACAGTGTAGTAAACTGCACAAATGTATTGTGTTCATAAATATAGTCAATGTTACAACTTGGCAGTGCTTTAGATTCAAAAGTGAAAAAAAAGCTCTAGAATATAAGGGAATGTTCAAGTGATACCTACCTGCAACTCCTTTTTGTAGGATTGCATTGCAGTGAGAACAGCTGATCCAGGAAAAGATGCAGCTGTTTTAACGATGCAGCTGCTTTAAAGCAGGAGACTCCAAACTTGGCAACTTTAAGACTTGTGGGCTTCAATTCTCAACTACACTGGCTGAGAAATTCTGGGAGTTGAAGTTCACTAATCTTAAAGTTGCCAAGTTTGGAGAACCCCTGCTTTAAAGTATAGCTAACAACTGCTACATATGTGTCCTCTGTATTCCAAAGCACTTCTTTGTGCCTTGATACGGAAGTGACAAAACATGACAACAAACAATAATGGCTTTGTGGCTTTTTCTTTCCTACCTTCTCTTCTCCTGGCTGTGTTTCACATCTTCCTCCTCTGTAAATTCCAACTGTTCTTGGCTGTTGATTAAGAGAAAATCGGTTGAGTGCCTTTGGTTATGTCTTCCATGGCTGTAAAGCTTTTATTATCTCTGCTTATTTGGGAAAGGAAATTGGTTCTGGAGGGGAGGTCTGTATCTTCACCTTCCCTCTCCCCAAAAGCTAACATTTGAGGTCATATTCTGACATCCTCCCATAAATGTGTCCTGGCCTTTAATTGATATTTATGAGAGCTCTGCAGCTGTACAGTTGTTCCTTCTCAGTTCTGCAAAATAGAGATTCCCTTCCCCCGTTTTACCTATCAACCCATGTTATGCCTATTACCAGTTTTTTTGAGACCTGTAGAAATTATGCATTTGACCTAGTGATGATCTCATAAAACCATTCTGAGGTATGTTGTAGATAAGATGCAGCAACTGTTGCCCCATCTGCTAGCCTGTGATCCTCCCAGTAATAAGAATTGGGTGAGCAACCCATTTTCAATCCCTCAAGGGATGTCCTGCTCATGAATCTTTTGTTTGAGAAAGATTTATTGAGGAGCAGGATGGAATCAGCATTTGGAAGAAGGGAAGCAAAACCCTGAGTTTTTCAGGATTTTCTCTTTATTTAGAGAAAGAGGCATTATTGCTCTTTGTTCTCCTGCCTTCTTTTTTCTGGGCAATCTGGTGGAGAAAATTTAATTCATCATATCTAATCCACAACAGTGTAGCAGCTAAAAAGGAGATGCAGTGAATGAGAGAAATGATGAATTGGCTTCTTCTTCTACAACTCCGTTTTCACTTACCTTTCCTAAACATGTACTACTGAAACTCCCATTGCCATGACCTTTAACCGAGTGAAACAGTACATCATAGGGCAGAGGTCTTCAAACTTGGCCCTTTTATGACTTGTGGACTTCAACTCCCAGAATTCCTCAGCCAGGCCCGTAAGAATTCTGGGAGTTGAAGTCCACAAGTCATAAAAGGGCCAAGTTTGAAGACCCCTGTCATAGGGCAACAATTTTGGAACCAAGGTACCTCAAATTGACTATTTTACAGAATATATCTAAAATATAGGACATGTGACTCCAAAGGGAATGAAATTTGGGGAAGTTCTTCCCGCTGGCTTCTCCAGTGACTTTCTCCCTGAAGACTTCTCACATGCAAAGTGGAGAAATTTCTAACAAACCTTGGGAGCATGATGGAGGGAACATGACCATTATTAGAAGAAGCAGGGCTGTTACAGAAAATAATAACCTTGCCACCATTACACTAGGTATAAGTTGAGCTGGGAGAATTACTTGGTAGGCTTCCAAAATTTTGTTTTACCCTAATAGTATTAAAGCCCTTTCCAAAATTCAAATGGTTCTAGTTTCCAGAGTTTGCATGCCTCAAAACCTGTCAGATGGATGTCAGTTGGAGTGAGCAACCTGGATTGACAAAACAAAGAAGCTTGGCATTACACGGAATTTCTATTATTTCTGTTTTTATTTTCTTGTCTACTTTTCCTTTAATCTGGGGTAGGGATCCAATAGGGTGTAAAGTTAATTTATGGTTAGACTAAAGCTGGGGAGAGTCAAGTTCAACTCCATCCTTAACCCTGGCAGCTCAAGTCGGTGACTTGAGCCATTCATTTTACCCAGCCACATCTACTCAGAGGCTGGTTATGGGGAAAAACGTGGGGAGAGGCTCCTGCCGGCTGCCTTGGGTACAGAGAGAAAATTTAGCTCATCTTCCTCTTGAATAAATACAGTAAATGAGTTTCCCTAGAGACTGAGATGTTATGCTGAGTTTAAAAAATACAAAAGGAAAAGAAACTTCAGGCTGAAATTGTAAGCACTATTTAAGTCACATTGAAATCAGTGCTTGTCCATGTTGATTTAATCAAGGCACTTACTAGTGCAGAACAGACTTTACTAGAATTGTGTGTGTGTGTGTGTGTGTTACATGTACTATTGCCTGATTTCCTATAGCAGCAAGATGTAGCTCCAGATTAAATTTGACTAAAACTAATTCTGTCTCTTTCCTTTTGGGCCATTAATGCAAGTTTGTGCTGGGAAAGCAGCACTCTAGCGCAATTGCCTATGGCATAGAAAAAAAAATGAAAATTTGTTTTGAAAGGCCGTTGTTAAACTTCTAAATGTTTCTCTTCCTCTACTTATACTTTTAAAGATTTGTATTCTTGAATTACCAAAGAAGGCAGGTGAAGTGACATAAGCTGAATTATTCTGCACATTCCAAATGATTTCTATGCACCTTTGAGTTATCTGCATGTGTGTTGTTATGTATGTCTACAAAAAGATAAATAACCCAGGTCATGTTGCTGAAGGATTATTGCTGGATACTGCCCATCTTTCCATTATCCCCTCTTCAGGTTTACATAATCTAACAAGATTGCAAAGTGGTTTTGATCAGGATGTCTATGGAGATTCTCAGTCATCCAGGTCATAGTTCTCCCAAAGAGGCTTTTTTCAAAAGGCAACTGGACTTCCTTTGTTTTTCCTTGAAGATGTTTCACTTCTCATCCTAGAAGCTTCTTCAGTTCTTACTGAATGATGAAGAATGGAATGATTTTTATTCCTGGTAGTCATCTGGTCATTAGCACTCTCACTGGGAGTCGTTGAGGCCACTTGGATTATCACAGATAAACCTCCAAGTGGCCTCAACAATTCTCAGAGGGAGTGCTAACAACCAGATGATGGCAGGGAATATAAATCCTTCCATCCTCCACCATTCAATCAGAACTGAAGAAGCTGCTTGGATGAGAAGCGAAATGTCTTCAAAAAAGAAACAAAGAAAGTCCAGTTGCCTTTTGATAAGGATATTGAAAGGGCTGGAATGGACGGGAGAAGAAGAGTCCTTGTGAGTTTTTTTGATTATGGAAAATGCTGGCTTTCTAGGCCTGGAAAATGAAATGCTTTATTTATATTGTTGTGGTCCTATCTCTTAGTCTGGTCTGTGATTGAAAACAAAAACAAACCAACACGACCTGTCTACATGACTTGCTCATTCACCCTGAAGTTCAATTCTGTAAGTGGGAAGAATGAGAAAGTGCTATTTGGCTCCGCACTATGGTTTGTTTTATCAATCTCCAGATTGCCAAGCTTGTGTAGCGGGGAGCTTGCCATAATTGTGTAAGCGCCTCACATGATCTTGAATGGTAAGGAAGTTCTGCCATCCAGCTGTTGCTAAACTACATTTTGCAGCAGATTTTATCACACTGAGAGTTATAATTCAGTCACATCTGGAAACCTGTACATATTTTCCATCTTGATGTAGAGACCTGGGCAAGAAGTCTTCACAAACATAGAAGCTCCCACTGCGTATACCCAGCATAGGAGGTTCACAAGCATATGCCAATAAGAATATGTAAGAGCGGCAGACAAACAATATGTGCTAGTTGCCAAGTTATTATGGGAGAGAATTGTTGAAAAGGCATCATAATCCCTCTTTGCAGGATTGCCTAGAGAAGTATATTGTTTACACCACAATATGGTAACCATGATGAACTTTTGGGAGGTGCCACCTTCAGACTGTATGTACCATTGATGTATATTTCATTTCTAGTGAGTGCTGGGGGGGAAAAACCTTAAAATGCAAATGGGGAGTTGTGATTCTCCCCAACCCTCTCCTATATTATATTCTATAATATGGATAAGCAAATATTAAATAATATGTTGATATGTGAAAAAAATGATGTTCATAAACCTTGTGGCTATAAATGTAAGGTTGAAGTCAGAAGGTCTTGCCTCAAATTCTAATAATAGGATAGGAATAAGGACCTTTTTAGTATGCCATGATTTTCAGTGTTTCAGAAGTAAATCAGAATTAGTCAAAATTGCATAATTTACATGTCTCTGAGAACAGAGTGTCTGTGCCAAATTTAGATTATCTTGTGATGAATCAGAAATAGTCCTTTTTTTAGCTTCATGCTTTGTTGTCTTTGGATTCGTTCATGCTTACTAAGAGAACCACTTAAGAACCATTCACTTAGAAATACAATTTTCTGATCAGGATCACTACCCTTTTAAAAACCTCTCTACACTATAACTTATCTTTATGCTTCATTCTATCTGAGTTGTCATAAAATGGCTAGATGTTCTCCAATCATCGTCTGTTTTTCCTAAAGAACAATGAAAATTGAGGGCCCTTCTCAATCTTTCCACTGTCTTTACACACAAATGTTAATAAAGCCAGTTGTCTTGCCAGGTTATATTCAAGCAAAATCAAACACCAGCAAAGGAGTCTAATGTGCGTATATGTCAACATACGAAACTGATTGCACAGCCAGGAGCCTGGCTGCTTGCTGAAAAGACCTGACCCACTCTTTCAAGAAGCACTGGCTTGCATTAACAGCTCAATACAATTATGGAAGCTTTTATTTTTAGGTTATTAGCGTAACAGCCTGGATTTGATGCCTTAAGTGATTCACTCTCAGAACCAAAGGCTAGAGAACCAATAGCATCTTAATTTGTGCCAGGGCCACAAAACAGAGATGCAAGGGGCTTTCTGTACCATATAGTCCAACTGCATGGTCAGTCCAGGAATTAAGATTTAGAGCATTCCCCCCCCAAAAAAACCAAACACAGTAATCACTGATTGGGGGAGGGGGGAGAAAGCATCCTAATGCTTTGGATATTTGGAAGCACCAACGACATTCTCCTAATCAAATCAACCTCTGTTTCTTTTTCTTTTTATATTACTATTATTATTATTATTACTATTATCAACTATGTGAAGTTAGCTCTTTAGCTGGTGTTGCACCTCAAGTTCTTTCCAAGAATCTAGAATGTCATAAAATATTGCCATAGTATATGTGTTGATCCAAGCAGTATGGCCTTTTGCAATTAACACATGGAAGTGTTGTCAATGGGCAGATTTTCTAAGTGCTATCCAAGATTTTTTGGGTAATGCACCCAGTGTGCCTGTAACCACTGGGACTACTATATCTGGTTTATCCCATAATCTTTCACCTTCAATTTTCAAATTTTGATACTTTGTAATATTCTGCAGTTCTTTGTCCTGTATTCTATTATCCCCTGGTATTGTTACATCAATATAATCCACATGTTCTCCTTTTCAACCACAGTTAAAACTGGTGAGTTATGAGTCAAGACTTTATCAGTTAGTATTTGGAAATCTCCCAATATTTTAATCTGCTCATATTCAACTACTTTTACAACTATATTTTCCCACCAGTTTTTCACTACTTGCAAATAATGATTTTTATAGATGTTCCATGATCAGATGATCATTTTGGTGACTGTGTTGTGTCGTTATTTATAATCAGTTTGTGCAATCTTTTTGCACCGAGTATATAATTCACTGTTTCTTCTGTCTCTGCACAATCTGCACAATTTGTATCATTTGACAATTTTTCAATTTTGGCCTTGATTGCATTTGTTTAAATAGCTTGCTCTTGAGCAGCCTCAATCAAACCTTCAGGGTTTTTTTTGTTGTTGTTTTAAAAAAACATTCCAGTTGTAAGCTATTGCCAAGTTTTATCTCCAGCCATTTTCCCCTTGATCTTTTGTAGACATTAACAACGTAATGCTTTTTCTTTCCAGCATGCTGCTCTTGTTTTTACTACATTATTTCTATATTCGTGTTTTGGTTCCTGCACATTCAGTAAATTCCAATTTAATTTGAACCAGTGCTTATTGCTGGTTCTCCTATATAATTATCCAATACATGCTTTTCTTCATCGACAGTTTGCTTAACTTGAAGCTAACCTCTCCCTCCATTATAATATAATTATATTTATATTATAATTATAATGCATAATACAAAGAAGAAGAAGGAAGAAGAAGAAGAAGAAGAAGAAGAAGAAGAAGAAGAAGAAGAGGAGGAGGAGGAGGAGGAGGAGGAGGAGGAGGAGAAGGAGAAGGAGAAGGAGAAGAAGAAGAAGAAGAAGAAGAAGAAGAAGAAGAAGAAGAAGAAGAAGAAGAAGAAGAAGAAGAAGAAGAAGAAGAAGAAGAAGATTTTCTTATTTTTTTATCCCACCTTTATTACTTTAAGAAGAAATTCAGGGCAGCAAACATACATGATACTTTTTCTTCCTCCTATGTTCCTCAAACAATAACCTGTGAGATAGCGATTGGTTATTTTCTTTTGGTTCTGAAATGTTGGCTGCCGCTAAGATTGAACTATGGGAATGTCTTAAATGTATTTCTGAAGATGGAGTTACACAGACAAACATTTCTAATGAAGAACTTGGCAATCTTTAAGAAATCAGGCATTCCTTCAGTTTTCCTGAACACAAATTTGGAGTTCTCTAAACCAGTGGTTCTCATCCTTTGGTCTGCGGTCCCCTGGGGGGCCATGATGTTGTCATAGGGGGTCTGCGAAGGCTTGAAGAAATATTATGATTTAAATCTTGAGTTAAGTCTTGGCCATGGTCCGTAGCCATAAAAAGTATTTACAGGGGGTCTGCGATGTAGAAAATATTAAGAACCAATGCTCTACACTTTTGGGGATTGCATTTCTACAGTATCGGAGCCACTCTATAGGATACCCAGTGCAAAATTGATTTGAGGCTTCAGGGATCCAAAACTGTCTTTTGAATTACTGTATTATTGAGGCAATCTGACAACCGTTATAGATTTTTCATTGCTAGCAAGATCTAGTCAGTTTTGCTTCCCCAAATCTTAATATCTCTTATATCAAATGATGCTTCTGAATGGTTTTCATTAATAGGAAATGTAGATAATCCATCCAATTATGCCTGTAACTAATTCCTCTAAAAAAAAAAAAAATGCAGTCCTGCCTGCTGTTATCCTTATAATCTCTTTTGAGGCCTAACAGACACTGGATGACCAGATCAAAGCCAGGTCAACCTAATGGTGAATCTCAGCAGCTGATGGTTTTCCTGGCAGTGGAAATCTCCATCTTTTCAGGTTGGTTTGGAGCTGGCTGGGCAGCGCCAGAGAGGGGAAGAGTTCATGGGCCTTGCACAGAGTCATTAGAAGTAGGATTCTGAACTTGGCTCTCTGCAGATAAGCTCACAACAGTGAGGTATTCCTTGCTCCAACCTGCTTGCCACTGCTAATTTCATGCCCTGTGATCCAGGTAACGCTCCAGTGCTTGCTTCGTCACCCAGGGCTTCAGCTCCTTTTTTTAGCTCAGCGGGAGCCCAGGGATGCTTCTGCTGCTGAATTTAAACTGACTAAAAAGCTACTTTGCCAAAGCATCTGGGCAGGACAAGGCTGGCTTTTCATAGAAGCCAACAGTACTTCCTTTGCTGTTTGGGGAACACAAGCATAGGCGCACTTAAGTGTCCAGTATGATTACCTGTACAGAAATATTGTTCTGTTTGGATGAAGAAGCAATTCAGTACTAACAGGCCATTCCATCACCATATCCTTACAATAGCTTGGATTTTGATTAGAATGCTGGTTACTGACAGTGTGGAGATGGATGTAAGAGCTTTTTTTCTCATGGAGAGCTGATTGAGGCAGCTTCTTTGCAATTTTCCCAAGCAAACTTCTCACACATCAGGATTTTTGCATGTTCTTGTTCTTCTCAGCCAATGAAGGGGAGCCTAGGAGAATTAAGCAACAGGGCTTTGGACAGGCTCTCTTGATTTTTAGGCCTCCCAGATTACATCCTGTAAATAAATCAGGGTATGTAAAAGTATTTCCTGAACTGTCTGAATCATAATGTGCCCATGTTAGTGATCTGTGATAGTGTTTCTCAACCTTAGTGGCTTTAAGACAGGGATCTTCAAACTTGGCAACTTTAAGACTTGTGGACTTCAACTCCCAGAATTCCTCAGCCAGCGTGGGAGGAATTCTGGGAGTTGAAGTCCACAAGTCTTAAAGTTGCCAAGTTTGAAGACTCCTGCTTTAAGAAATATGGATTTGAAATCCCAGCATTTCCCAGCCAGGTATGCTGGGAGTTGAAGTCCATGCACCTTAAAGTTGCCAAGGTTGAGAAACACTGATCTGTAAGATACCAAAACATTGAAGAAATTGAGTTTTTCCCAAACCTCAAAAAGATTCCTAGCTTTAAAAAAGAAGGAAAGGTTTTATAAACAGATGTTCAGCATGCTTCAGAATGCTGCCACAGATGATGATAGGTGTAAGCAGACTAGTTTTTGTGAATTTCAGCCCTATCTTAGTAGTGCTAGAATTGGATGACTTCTAAATGGTGACTGATAGCCATATTCAGTTTAATTTGTATGAGAGAAGAGCATAACTTTTTCCCCAATAACTTTATTAAAGATCATATTGAACCAAAGGTGCTTTTTTTTTTTCAAAAGGCAACTGGACTTTTGTTGTTTTTGCTTGAAGATGTTTTGCTTCTAAATGAATTTCTTCAGAACTGAAGAAGCTTCTTGAATGAGAAGTGAAACATCTTCAAGCAAAAACAAACAAAGCCCAGTTTCCTTTTGAAAAAAAGAAAAAAAGCACCTTTGGGACAACCATAATTTGGATGACTAAGAATCTCCATAGAGATCATATTGGAACAGAGAAAACTTTCAAAGTCTTTCTTTAAATCTGTTTCACAAAAGCCTGGCATTTAAAATCTTTCCGGAAACAACTGTAAAGTCACCCCTTTGCTAAATATTGCAAAAAAATAAAGATCTTACAAAGCTGGGGGGGGGGAAATCATTTTCATTCTCTTTAAACAGATGGAAGCGAAACTCACCCAGTGACTGATAGGCTTTTGGGTCTTGAAGATTTTTCAATCTTAAAGAGGCAATAAAAAAATAAAAGCTCCAAAGGGATTAAAAAGATGAGATTTGGTCAAAACTGAGTCCATGAAAAGCTGCATTTATGGCTCATAGCACAATAGAACCCATGATTCCCAGCTGATCCCAAGGGGCTGCAAAAACTTCAGTTTCTGCCATCTATTCAAAAAACCAACTGATTGGAGTATATATGGTCATTCTCTAGATCTCTCTCTGTTCCAGAAATTTTTTTGTCAGTATGAATCTCGCATCCAGCTGCCTTTTTGGCTATAATGCCCCCATGATCCACAGAGTAGAGAAAAGTGTGGGCATTCGTTTGCGTTGTCTCACTGGAAGATGGGAGTTATAATTTTTTTCTGGATAAGACCAATACTAGGCCTTGATCAAGAATACCTGGAGTCCCAAGTAAGGAAGACCAGATAAAAATTAAAGTATAATTTAATATAATATTAAGTAAATGCATTTAATCCCCTTGTATTCATAAAGTGTATACACATACACGTAAGTTTAGAAATGATTGTTTGACAGCAATTGTCCTTGATTTCTGAAACAGTATTCAAAGTTTGGAGAAGTCTATTGCTTTTTCTTTTACCCTTTTCTTTTGCAAAAAAACCCACCAATGTTATCGAGATTTGCAGCCATTGGAGAGGGAAGTTTACTCTTTTCCTTTCCCATTCTCCACCATTATCATAAAGAGTGGAGCTCAATTTGAAGGGGATATCATTCATTCATTCATATATACATACATAGAATTTCTAGGTCACCCAATCTCAATCACTCCAGGTAGCGTTACCTTCTGGCAATGACCACAGAAGGGGACTTTTTCAAGGATATCATGGCTTTAGTGAGAAGTTTATGTTCCCTGTCCAACACAATATAATCTTCATGATAATCAAGTGGACACATCTGTAATGAAATTAACAAAAACAAAAGACATTACTGTATGTTTCCTCAATAAATAAGTGGAAGTTTGCCTCTGGGAGTCTTAAAGCATTGAATTGAACAAAGATGATCAGGGGACTGGAGGCTAAAACATATAAGGAACGGTTGCTAGAATTGGGCATGTCTAGTTTAATGAAGAGAAGGACGAGGGGGGACATGATAGCAGTGTTCCAATATCTCAGGGGTTGCCACAAGGAAGAGGGAGTCAAGCTATTCTCCAAAGCGCCTGAAGGCAGGACAAGAAGCAACGGATGGAAACTAACCAAAGAGAGAAGCAACCTAGAACTAAGGAGAAACTTCCTGACAGAACAATTAATCAGTGGAACAACCTGCCTCCAGAAGCGGTGAATGCTCCAACAATGGAAGTTTTTAAGAAGAGACTGGACAGCCATTTGTCTGAAATGGTATAGGGTTTCCTGCCTGAGCAGGGGTTGGACTAGATGACCTTCCAACTTTATTATTATTATTGTTGTTGTTATTATTATTAAATCTGTGTTCAGGAAAACTGAAGGAATGCCTGATTTCTTAAAGATTGCCAAGTTCTTCATTGGAAATGTTTGTCTGTGTAACTCCATCTTCAGAAATACATTTAAGACATTCCCATAGTTCAATCTTAGCAGCAGCCACTTCAGAACCAAAAGAAAATAACCAATCGCTATCTCATAGGTTATTGTTTGAGGAACATAGGAGGAAGAAAGAGTATCAGGTCCCTTCCAACTTTATTATTATTATTGTTGTTGTTGTTGTTATTATTATTATGCACATTAACTACTGTCTGTGATTTGATGTTTGATTCAGTAGGAGAATATAGTTCTGAATGGGGCTTTGGAATTTCCCAGAGGAAATGTAAGTTTATCCCAAACCAATCCCAATGTATAAGGCTTCGCTGGTCATTAGCAGTTTTCGATCCATCTGTAGATGGCCATTGTAGTTTCAATGCCAGGATTCATATAGTGTGCATTACTGGTCATGAGAGTGAGAAGTTTTCTTTTTTCATTTGTGTTATAGACAGTCACGTGATTGATATTCTACCCAACAGCGTATTAATAGTTACTTTGAAGTATCAGGCATGCTTTTCAGTTGGAGGCTGGTGGTTTGATCATTGTGCAAGCTCTGCAGATTCATGAGGTTTCAAAATGCCATGAAAATGTGATCTTTGTCATAGAGAGATCTGGGGAAAGGTCATAACAGAGTTGGAAGGGACCTTGCAGGTCTTCTAGTCCAACCCCCTGCTCTAGCAGAAGACCCTATACCAGTAATGGCGAACCTATGGCACGCGTGCCAGAGGGGGCACTCAGAGCCCTCTCTTTGGGCACGCGTGCCGTCGCCCCAGCCCCGCCTCCCTCACATGGCCCCCTCCTCACCAGCCCCCTGGAGGAGAGTGGCCCCCGGGTGTGGCCCATGCAGAGCAGCACAGCCAAGGACATGGCAGCTGGGCAGCGGGGACAAGACTCCGCCCTCGCACCCTGTCGTGCGCAGATAATGCTGTGGGGCATGGGCGGAGGGTGTGGCTGCCATGGTGCTGCTGGGCCATCGGGGCAATCTGCGGCGGGCCGTGGAGGTGGTAAGTGGTCCTGCGGGCAGGCGGAGTGAGGTGGGGGCGGAGCGGGGGTGGGGGGCAGGGTGGATGCGTTTTTGGGGCACTCAGTCTCTAAAAGGTTCGCCATCACTGCCCTGTACCATTCTGGACAAATGGTACAAGACCAATGAATGATCCAGAGGGACTTGAACCACAATCCCCAGTTCCGGAGGCTGATGCCTTATCCATTAGGCCACTGGGTCACTTATGTCCTTGTTCCTTTTGCAGCAGTTTCTAAAACTGTTTTGATGCTTGTTACTTTTTTTTTTCTCTCTCTCTCCTAGAATTTCTTTGAAAGCTACATTTCTGTGGCTTCCACTGTGCCTTCTGTCCTGAGCTTGATTGGGAACTTCCTGCTAGTCAACAAGTAAGTGTGATTGCATTAGTGGCCCTACTTTTCCCTCCTCCCACTCTGCCCTGCCTCCTCCGGCCTTGACTAGGCCATGTGTCTCCCCAGGCTGCAGCATTAACACAGCAGTGACTTAAAAGTCAAGCTAAAAACTCTTGATGAGAAAATGGGCTTAACCAGAAAATCCTGTGCTGCACAGCAAAACTTCTCAAAGTCATAGCGTGTTATTTACTTTTGTCCTAAATTAAGACAGACAATATCCAAAATCGTCTAGATGATCACTTTTACTAGGTTAATGGAGGCTGCTTCAAACAGATGTTCTCCAGGGGAAATACAATTCATCATGCTGGGCAATATCAGTAGGAAGGGTTGCTAAATGTATGGAAAATATGAGAATCAGCAAGAACTTAAGTAAGAAGGCAGTGGCCTCAAATTCAGCAGCTATGTGTTGGGCAAAGAGGAAGGAGACAAAAGAAGGAACTGAGGTCAAGATCTCCTGGTGGACTTAGCTGTCTGCAGTGACACGGAACTCAAGGAAGTCTTGATTACTACTTCAACGGCAGCGAACTATTTGAAGACAGCATAGGTTGCTAGCTGAGCAGTTTGTCCCTCTGATATGTAAAATAAAAGTAGGTCACAGTTTTCGAAGGAGAAGATGGGATGGAGTGATCAGCACTTCTCTACTATCATTGTTCCTACATGATCCTTGTGTTTTATAACTTGAAGGAGGGAATGTATAGCGCCCGGAAAAGAGATGTAAAAAAGGTACAAAAATCGTAGGCTTCAAAGTCTTAGGACTGAGAATTCTATACCAAGCACCAGAACCCTCTTTTGCATTTCCTTTCTTGCTCTTTTAAGACGCAGTGCTCTTAACGCCACTAACCTACATTTTGGCATGCTCAAAAAACATAATCCAAATATCACATTTTGAAATGTCCTTAGGTATGTTCTGAAGGGACATCGGTCATTTAGGTGAGAAAATCTTGGAATTTGGTAGATGATCCCATTAGTTCTCTACTTAATGTGTCCAGTCTATTTCAATTTAAAGCCAGTCATTTTCTTGCAGCCTTGCCTATTCCCAGATCTAAAACTCTGGAGTTGTAGGATAATTATAATTCAGAACATCTGCAGGGCACTGGGTTCAGGAAAGTTGCGCTTAAAAAATTCATTTTTGTAATGCATTTCTTGGGATTATTCTTACTTTGCTCGCATGCAGACTTTGTGTATGTTCAGTAAATTGAGGCTAGGTTTGGCAGGGCATTAAAGCAGGTGTCTCTAACCTTTCCAGCTTTGCGGATCGGCAGGGGGAGGGAGAGGGGATGGTTCTGTGCAAGCAGGGGGCATGCACCTTCACACGCGCAACTCCATTTACACAAGCAGTGGGTGCGCGCACCGACTGTTTGCACAAATGGAGCTGCTTGCACAACCCAGTTCCAAACAGGCTGTGGCCTGGTACTGGGCCATAGCCCGAGGGTTGGGGACCCTTGCATGAAAGGATACCTCTTTCTTTTTTAAACTATCATCAGTCAAACTCTGACAAACTACCATAGAGCTCCACTCCTTCTGGGTGGAAATATTTGCAAGAGAATCCTGGGGAGGCAACTCCTTGATTCTCTACTACAGTGCTTCTCAACCTTGGTGGCTTTCAGAGGTGTGGACTTCAACTTCCAGAATTCCCCAGCCAGTCGAGGAATTCTGGGAGTTGAAGTCCAGACTTCTTTAAGCTGCCAAGGTGAAGAAACATTGCCGTACAGTATGGATATGGGGGCATCTCACTTTCTGTCCCTCTGATGTTCCGGGAAGGATACCTAATAGTGTCCTTATTTTTCCACATCTTTATAGAAAAATTAGCTGACTGTCCCAAGAAATGGTATACTTGCTGAAGCCCCGGAATTGATACTGGAGAAAGCCCTCATTTGCTTAAGCGGCATTCTCTGTCAAAAATACCCCCATTATCTGTCTTGCTGTGACTATCCTTATCTGTAGAATTCCTTAAACGAAGAATTAAATTAACTGCAATTCCATGAAGTAAAGCTGACCCAGAGACCTGAACATCTTATATATTCTCTAGCTTGGGAATCCATTTCACAAAACCCATTATGCTTAGTGCATTACATTTTAAAAGTAGCATTCATTTATCTTTGCCACATTGTTGATTCTGCTGAGTGGCGCATCCATAATCAATAAGTGTTTTATTATGCTAAGTTTTCAGCATCATAAATACACATGAGTCTGGCTTGCATTTATGGAAACTCCCAGGAAAATTGGTTCCCTGTAGCTTGATTGCCTCCAGAGATTAACTTATGACTACTCCATGCTCCATCCTTCTTAAGAAGCTTGGTGATAATTAACATGTGGTGATGGGTCTGAACTGGATCTCATGCCTACCTTTTTTGCAGGGTTAAGGTGAGGAAGACACTGAGGAGACCTGGGTTGTCCACTAGCACGTCTTTTTGCCAGGAGCAATTCATTTTGTTTGCTTGATGTATTTCAGGGGTCTTCAAACTTGGCCCTTTTATGACTTGTGGACTTCAACTCCCAGAATTCCTCAGCCAGCATGGCTGGCTGAGGAATTCTGGGAGTTGATGTCCACAAGTCATAAAAGGGCCAAGTTTGAAACCCCTGATGTATTTCTTTAAAACTATCTGTTCAAACAGGTTGGGTTTGTCAAAAGACCTAGAG
This sequence comes from Azemiops feae, assembly GCA_023970755.1. NCBI lineage: Eukaryota > Metazoa > Chordata > Lepidosauria > Squamata > Viperidae > Azemiops > Azemiops feae. Next base: position 664,572 of record JALGBA010000452.1, on the reverse strand, counting down.
CCAGGCAAGCAACATTTCTACTTTTGGTAGTCTTGTGGCATGAAGCATATCTCATTTAAAGTAACTTCGAGAAAGGTGTTTATCATAATAAGATGTTTAAGCCAGGGCCTTATCCAATGGTGGGATTCAAATATGTGAACAACCAGTTCTCTGTGTGGATGCCGCTTCCGGAAGTCCGTTCTGGGCTTGGGCAACAAAAAATTAGCTACCGGTTCTGCCGAACTGGTGTGAACCGGCTGAATCCCACCACTGGCCTTATCCCTGAAGGCTAAGTCAATCTTTTCTCTGCAAGATCTTGGTCACTTTCTACCTTTTGTCTTTCCCCGCCCTCTCCCTTTGAATGATGTGGTACTTATAATTTTATTGTGTAAATAAATAAGAAAAGTTGTACAAAGTAACTTTCCTGTTTAAATAGCTAATTATCTGATGGTCATGAAATACTTGGGTTATCTTCAGGGCTCTTGGGTTTTTCTCCAGGGCTCTTCTACTTTTTTTGGTTATGGGTTCTTTTATAATTGCTTATAACATGCATTATATTACATGTATTCCCCTTTCATAGAATCATAGGGCTGGAAGGGACCTTGAAGAGCTTCTAGTCCAACCCCCCCACCCAAGGCAGGTGTCCTTACACCACCCCAATCTCTTCTTTAAAAGAGCAGCCACAATGATGGAGCAGCCACAATTTCGAAGGCAAGCAGCTCCACTGTTATGAAATTTCTCCTTAGTTTTAGGTTGGTTCTCTTCTTGATTATTTTATTATTATAGAATAGAGCTGGAAGGGACCTTGGAGGTCTTCTAGTCCATCCCCCCACTCAAGCAGGAGAATCTACACCATCTCAGACAGGTGATTGTCTAGTAGTCTCTTCTTAAAGTTCTCCAGTGATGGGGCGCCCACGATTTCTGGGGGTAAGCTGTTCCACTGGTTGATTGTCAGGAAGTTTCTTCTTAAATCCAGGTTGCTTCTCTCCTTGATCAGTTTCCAGCCATTGTTTCTTGTCCTTCCCTCTGGTGCTCTGGTGAACAACCTGACCCCTTATGCCTTGTGGCAGCCCCTCAGATACTGAAACACTGCCATCATGTCTCCCCTATTTCTTCTTTTCTTTAGACTAGCCAAACCCAAGTCCCGCAGCTGTTCTTCGTATGTTTTAGCCTCCAGGCCTTTGATCATCTTAGTTGCTCTTCTCTGAATTTTTTCTAAACTCTCAACATCTTTTTTGTGATATGGTGACCACAATTGGCTGCAGTATTCCAGGTGTGGTCTTACTAGGGCTTTATAAAGCGGTACTAGTACTTCGCGTGATCTTCTTGTCCTTCCTTCAGCTGCTTTGGAGAATAGGTTGACCCCTTCTTCTTTGTGGCAGCCTCTGAGATATTGGAAGATCGCTATCATGACACCCCAGTCCTTCTTTTCATTAGACTAGACATACCCAATTCATGCAAATGTTCTTCACATGTTAAACCCCTTTCAGTTAGAATTTTGCCAAAACTTTTTGAGGTGCATGTAACAAACTAACCTCCCTGTAGATCTGGCATTCTCTCTGGTTACCTTTACAGGGGGACAATCATGGCATTATTACATTCATCAGGCACAGATGCAACCTTCACATATGTTAAAAGCATCACACATCCAGTCTGTAATCAAACCATTCCATCTTTTGAGCATTTCTCTAGTGACACCATCTACACTTGCACCCTAATCATTTTTCAACATTCTCAAACATTGATGGCTTTCTTTTCACCATCTTTTTCCTGAACACCAACATTAATAATATTTATTTCAGTTCCGTTCTTCAATTCATCACTATTATTGTTACACAATACACCTTCCAATAATCCTTCACTTCAGTTTCATCCCGAATACTTCCATCATTTTTCCTTTTTATTGCATTCATTCTCCTGGAGGCCTCTTCATCCACCTCCCGAACAAATTATTATTTGCTTCAACATACCTTGGCGTTTTCTATCTTTTAACAATGTTTTTTTTAATTTTTTAAAAATAATTTTAAATTACACTCTGCATTTATCTCTTTCTATGCCTTTAACTGTATTTCACTGTTCCTCAAAAAGTGAAAGATATATATTTTTATATGAATTTTATTCAGCCACCATCATTCCACCAAACTCTTTTTTAATATTTTCCATTAGCTTAATTCCATACATTTCTGTGTTACTTTATAAAATAACTATTTTTGCTTTGATCCAAATATCTTGCACATCCTTTTTTCTTACATCCACTGTACTGTTTAATTACACTCTTGAAAATTTGATCTTCTAAACCAATGGTTCTCAAAGTATGGTCTGGAGATCCCTGTGGTTTATTAAGTCAAATAAATTAATATTTTAAAATGTATCAGTTTTAATTTCTAGCCCAGTACAGGTAGCCTTCGACTTACGATCCCAAGCATTGTTCTGTTGCTAAGCAGGGCAGTTGTTAAGTGAGTTTTTGACTTTTTTTGCCACAGGTATTAAGTAAATCATATGGTTGTTAAACAAATCTAGCTTCCCCCATTGATTTTGTCTGTCAGAAGCCAGCTGGGAAGGTTACAAACGGTGATCCTGGGACAGTGCAGCTGTCATAAGTACATGCCAGTTGCCAAGCACCCACATTTTGACCACATGACCATGAGGGATGCTGCAACAGTCGTAAGTCTGAAAACTGATCGTAAGTCACTTTTTTCAGTGCCGTTGTAACTTTGAATGGTCACTAAACGGTTGTAAGTCAAGGACTGTCTCCAAATATTGGCAGATATAAACCACATATACCAAAGTTCTGTTCTAAATATTTTTCCAAACAGGACTCTTTCCCCCCCTCCCCTTCCTATCATCATTCTAATTTCATTTCCATTTCTTTCCTTTTTTCTTCGTGTCCATTTCCCATCCCCCAACCCCCTAGATCCACTATGGACACTCCCCAAGATGGTCTGTCCACATTTAGAATTTCCTAACCGGGATTTCCTCTTTTAAGTGTTTTGAACATTTTCATCAGGAAAAGCAGCCGTAAGTGGAAGTTAAGAATTTTTAATTTGTAGAGAAGAGCATTTAATTTGCAGTACAAAGGGTGCATTCAGTCATTTGGCATTTCTTAATTAAGCACATGAAAGAGAAAATCTGTGTGCAGTTTATCTAATTTCTTAGCCTCTTTGTCCTACCCTATTGAGCCTTATTCAAGAACCCTTTCCCTTTCTACCCTGTACCTTTCCCATGGTAAAAAATTAATAGTTTAATACTTCTGTAAGCTTCTGAATGGCACAGAGCACTTCGGTGAAAAAGATATGTTCTGACTGGATAATAGAACTTGGAACCAAGCAATTTGGTTCCAGGCTTCTTTGTCAGAGATGCTCATCACTTATTCGGTGGTGATGCTGCAATTCTTTAATAGCTGTTTATGCTCGTTATTTTTTTCTCCTGGCCCTTTCAAATAGCAAAGGAGCTTTTGCTGAGGTAATAAATGTAACCTCAGAACTGGGGAGAATCTTCGGGGATGCTTCTCAAGAGACCACTCGTCAACTCATTTGTTTCTTTTCCAGGGTTTCTGTCAATGTCCGTATTCTCTCCTCCTTGGCTGTCATGCTGGCCGTCTTCCTGGTGATCACTGTGCTGGTCAAAGTGGACACTTCAGGTTGGACACTCTGGTTTTTCATAATCACCATCGTTTGCGTGGCTGTCATCAGCAGCGCTGCCACCATCTTCATCAGCAGCGTCTTTGGCTTGTCAGGATCCTTTCCCATGAGGAATTCCCAAGCACTGATTTCAGGTTTGCTCTTCTGTTCTGTTCTGTTTTGTTTTGTTTTTAAAAAAACATTTAAATAGATTGATTATTATAGCAGGTTGGTGGGATTCTTTCAGCACTGTGTCCTGTGATGACAGCTGGGTTAACACGGACCCATGACTTTGCACTGAAGGTTTTTGTCTGTGAATGATGATTTATTTCTGAATTATTTCTATCTCAGGGACATTTTTAGCCTAGTTGACTTTTACAACAGCCTGAAGAGGAAGCTTAAAATGAAAATTTATGTTAAGAGGTCATCCTTTTCTTTATTCTTATTGTTTCATTCTATGGCATTTTTGGGGGGGTGGTTTACCTTTTTTTACAGGTGCGACTAGTCCTTGACTTACGACTGTAATGGAGACTGCCATTATGATCACAGATTGTGATGGTTGTTAAGTGAGGCACCCATGTAATCGCCTCGCTTAATGCACTCCATCCCTGCTCTACCCAATTTAATGTGGTTGTCAAGTAGAGCATGGAGTGCCTCAGGCTTGGGGAGGGAGCCCTGGAAGGCCTTGTGCACTCCCTGGCCCACTTGCCTCAGACCTCCCCAAACCTCCTTCACCCCTGAGGCGTCCTGTGCTCCTCTTTCCCCCTGTCAGAGTCCCAAATAGGCCTTAGGCCTGCTAACCAGATCCCCATAGGTACCCTGTAGGCCAGGGGTCTTCAAACCTGGCCCTTTTATGACTTGTGGACTTCAACTCCCAGAATTCCTTAGCCAGGCACGCTGGCGGAGGAATTCTGGGAGTTGAAATCCACAAGTCATAAAAGGGCCAAGTTTGAAGACCCCTGCTGTAGGCTGTGTGGTGCCATCCCAGAAGCAGCTGCAATTTCAGAGTTCATTGCGGTTGCTCCAAAAATGGCGCCCGCTTCCTGGATGGAGCCACATGGCCTAAGGATGGCGAGGGGCAGAGTGATCTGTTCTCCTTCCCCAGCATGATCTCCAAGGCTTCCAGAAGGAGAGCTACAGTAAAAGGTAAGTGATTGGAGATGGGGAGGAAGGTGTGGGACCTGGCAAGGTGGGTCTCTGCAGTTAGTCGAAAGGGTGAATCCACCGAAATTTTGTTCATGTGACTGTGGGGGTGCTGCAGCGACCCTAACTTCAAAACCGAATCGTAAGTATCTTTTTGGGAGGTGGGTGTAACTTTGAACAGTCACTAAAGGCCAGTCCTAAGTCAAGGATTACCTGTACTGAAAGAAAGCATTTGCATTCAACTCCATGTTTGTTTATATTTTGAGGGGGGGGGAAGCGAAGCTTTTCATTGTCTTATTTGATATTCACATTAAAGCTCATCTCCATAACTGATGAGTTCCAAGTTTGCAGGTATGAGTGATGAGTCCCCTAGAGGTTTATCAAGGATGGATGGCACTGGAAATACAATCTGAGAATTTAAAAAATGTGGGGGAAGAAGGGAAGAGACAAAAATCAATACGTACTGAGATTTTTATTTCATTTTATTTTTTTACTTTTGTTCCTGGATCGCAGCAACAAATGCAGTTAAGGGTTGACCCCTGGTGGAGATCTTCACCACAGCCCTTTTTGGAAGCCTTCCAATACTTAACCATACATTATCATAAATTTATTTTATTATGACTATAAAATGGAAAGTCACATCAGGTGCTAATAAACCTTTGCGTTGTGTACTTAAACATCTTTCTGACTAAAATGGAAGGTCAAAGGACATTCTCATAAAACCAGCCTAATAAGCGATAATATTTCTGTTTGTATATATTGGATCCAAAGAGCTAAAATTAACATATTTTTCTACATTTTGAACTCTTGGTTATCTATCACTTTCCTTTACAAATTTGTTGCCCAAATATGGTTGGTAATCACAAGATTTTTAAAGTAATGTTGTCTTTTTATGTCTCCAGAAATAGTTGTTTTGAGTCCCCTCAAAGGTGATTTTTGAAATTCCCACAAGATTCAGAAGTAATTTGTTTTTTATAGCTAGGGATTTCCCCTACTCTGGTAATAGATAAATGAATTCCTCTTACCTTTTGATATATTTAATCCCTCTACACACGTTTGCTTGGGTTAAAAGCAACATTAGTTGACATCTGTGGTTTTTCATTACTCAAATTGTACAACTGCCTTATTTGTGCACATGTGTGTATGTGCCATCTGAACAATTAAGAAATCTATATGAACTTAAATATGACCTTACATCCACATTTATGGAATGACATGGGAATACATGCACAGTAATGGGACACAAATTCATTACGGGCATAATCAACTAAAACTTCAGAATTCCAGGCAAAATGTCTAACCAGGATCAAAACTGGGATTATTGTTTGTAGCTCCATTGCAGTCTCTTGCTCCCCAATTTCATCTTCCCTGATTTGGCTGCCAAGCTGATTCTCATTCAACATGTTTCATTTTGACTAACCAAGATTGGCTTGACCTTATTTCCATTTCATTGAGATTTGCACTTCTTCTTCCTTACCCCCATATCCTCATCACATAGGGCAGGCCATGGGAGGAACTTTGAGTGCCTTGGCTTCAGTGGTGGATCTCGCAGCATCATTGGAAGTCACAAACAGCGCTCTGGCCTACTTCCTGATAGGGGACATCTTCATTGTGCTGTGCATTGTGCTGTATCTGATTCTTCCCAAGCTGGAGTATGCCAGGTAACAACCACTGTCGGATTAGAGCAATAATCAGCCTATGTTTAATGGTTGGGCTCTAAAATACTTAGCTCTGGATGTCACGAGAGTGTCTTTTCATGAAAGCCCTTCCTATTATAGCTAGGGAAAGTGTTAGGTAGTGCCTCTGCTGCTTCTTGTTTCTGTTTTCTCTCCCCAGGCTGATCAATGTAAGCTTGGAATGAAAATACATGATTTATTACAAGTTGTATTCTTTCCTTCTTCTTCCCTGGCCCAAGAACACCCAGACATGCAATCTGGTATGGATACCGTGTCAATATAAAACGAACTCCAGTTTCGGTGCCACTTGTGTTCCTGATGGTGTGTGTAGCCACCAGTCTTAAAACTCTGGAGCACAGCCTGTCCAGGTCTTCTAACAGAACTGGGATTTGGCTATCCTTTTTCCCTGAGCAAGGAGAAGAACTTAGTCATCCTTAACTGATCTTGGAAGCTAAATGTATTTAGTTCCAATTAGTATTTTGATAAAGGACCATAAAAGAATTCCACAGCTGTGGGTTGAATTGGAAAGTTGGGGGGGGGGGGAACATGTTGAAAGGAATGGAAAGGATGTAGATGAAGTGCCAGGATTGGAGCTGGATTCAAGGATGACTTTTCTCTTTTCTCTTTTTTCTTTTTTAATTATCCTTCTTGTTGCTATTGATTTATTTGCAATGTAACACGGTTAGCAGCTATTTCTTAAGGCCTCTTTCTTAGGCCTGTCCTGGCACGTTTTCCAGCATTTAAAAATAACGTGTTCATGAGCTTTTATGCAATTGAACAACTCAGTTTTGAATTTGATTATTCCCTCATCCATGGTTCTTCAGATCTTATAAATGCCATGTTCTCTAATTCATAATCAGTTTGCCCAAGAAGGTATTAATTTGAATTGAATTGTAGAAGTGACGAGATTAGACAGAATTGTTCTCTGAGCTGGTATGGGAAGCATTTCAAACTTCCTCTGTAATTTGGTAAAGAGTCAACATTTTCTCATGGGTTAAGGTCCATGCAATGCATCCATCAAAGTTGCATTCTTTAAATCTAATTTTCAGTAGTAGTGGACATGCTGTGAAAATAGTTCCCCAAAGTTGGGGTAGTCTCTTCCTAAATACTGTAAATAACAGCTTAAAGAGTTTGCCCCTTCTGCTCCATGAAAAAAATAATTTTGTAATTTTGGAGAGACTTGGGAAGCGTCATCAAAGCTTCTGTAGAATACAGTTTTCTGCTTGGTCCAAGGAGCCAAATTAAACCAAGCCCCAAACATGACAGTCCATTCTCTGCATGAAAACACCTAGCAAAGCAGAACCTCCCACCTCTCTGGTAATTAATTCCTTTGTTAAATTGTTCTTCCTGTTAGGTAGTTTTCTGCTGAATTCTGCCTTCCTGAAACATGTCATGTCATTCTGGGGTGATAGAGAAGAGGTCTAGAATGGCTTTGGGGAACAGCCCTAGAGCTGCAGAATTTGTAAGTCGCAAATATTGAGAACTGTGTCAACCTTCAAACGTTTCTGGCCACAGCCATCTTCACTTCGTTTGGGGTTGCCACAACAATGGGAGGGGGGAGATGCATTCTTCTAGTTCAGTCATAACAATAACTTTCTTGTGGGAACCAAGGTCAGGCTGCCTAAGTGTTTGCCGGGCTGAAGCTATCGTTAGAGAGCCCGCCAACGTAGTTAATTGGGGATTGTGATTTATGACACATACAAGGTGGGGAGTTCAACTTTTACTTTGTAACCTTGAGGGAGGGCATTTTCAGTCTTGGTTTCATCTTTGTTCGTGCCAATACTATGTAGCCATTAAAAGTGTTCTTTGAGGAAAGCAAATGCCTCAGAGTTCTTATTTCTACTGGTCTCATCTATCAGAACCATGACATACTGGTTCAATAGCAGTAACTGCAAGAGGGAGTCCTAGTGGACAACCACTTCAATATGAGCCAGCAGTGTGCTGCAGCTACTAAAAAAGCCAACACAGTCCTAGGCTGCATTAATAGAGGGATAGAATCAAGATTGCATGAAATGTTAGTACTGTTTTATAAGACATTGGTAAGACCACACATGGAATATTGCATCCAGTTTTGGTCACCATGATATAAAAAAAGATGTTGAGACTCTGAAAAGAGGGCAAAGAAGAGCAACAAAGATGATTAGGGGATTGGAGGCTAAAACATATGAAGAAGGGTTGCAGGAACTGAATGCGCCTAGTCTAATAAAGAGAAGGGGTGACATGATAGCAGTGTTCCAATATCTAAGAGGCTGTTACAAAGAAGGGGGGGGGAGGTCAACCTATTCTCCAGAGCACCAGAAGGCAAGACAAGAAACAATGGATGGAAACTAACCAAGGAGAGAAGCAACCTAGAACTAACATAACAATTTACCAGTGGAATAGCTTGCCTCCAGAAGTTGTGGGTGCTCCATTATTGGAGGTTTTTAAGAAGAGACTGGATAGCTAATTGTCTGAAATAGTCTTGGGTCTCCTGCTTGAGCAGGGGATTGGACTATAAGACCTCCAAGGTCTCTTGCATACTCTGTTATTCTTCTATTAAAGAATCAGAAGCAACTGAATGACTGAACAAACAGCAACGTGAGCTAATGAGCTCCTTTCCATCTCCTAACTTTCCTATCTCGATTTCAGTTTTGATTTCTCTGTTGGCTTGCTTTTCTCTGACTTTTTTTTCCCTTCCCCCCTTTTCAGGTATTATACTGCAACGCTGTCACCAAATGCTTTACCCAGCAGTTACTTGCAGGAAGAGGATATGGCAGCAGATAATCCCAGCCAGCTGTTGCCAAACAGAAACTATACTGATAAAATCCCTCCTCTGTGGCTCATCTTGAAGAAGATTGGCATGTTAGGTTTCTGTGTCTTCTACGTCTACTTCATCTCGATCACCATTTTCCCTGCAATCTCATCCAGCATTGAGTCTGTGAACAAATTCTCAGGGAGCCCCTGGACAGATAAATACTTCACACCTGTCACTAGTTTCCTTCTGTACAATTTTGCTGACTGGTGTGGGCGGCAGATCACCGCGTGGGTCCAGATTCCTGGACCACAAAGCAAGTGGCTACCAGCTATGATTTTGCTGAGAACTTGTTTCATCCCCCTCTTCATGTTATGCAACTATCAGCCTCGAACGCACATTGCAAAAGTCACTTTTGCCCATGATGTGTATCCAGTGGTGTTTATTGTGTCCCTAGGACTCAGCAATGGCTACCTGAGTACTTTGTCGATTATATATGGTCCCAAAGTCACTCCGAAGGAACTGTCAGAGGCAGCAGGAGTGTTGATGATGCTCTTCATGCAGGTGGGGTTAGCACTAGGATCGGGCTTCTCGGTTCTTGTTGTCCATCTCATATAGATGGGAGATTTCAAGCCACTCCTGGAACTTCACTACTACGAGGACATTTTCAAAAAGGCAGAGCAAACACTGGCCACCAGTGGAGTATTCCATTTTTAGGAAGTGGTGTAGGCCAGGGGTCCTCAACCTTGGCAACTTTAAGACTTGTGGACTTCAACTCCCAGAATTCCTCAGCCATCTTTGCTGGCTGAGGAATTCTGGGAGTTGAAGTCCACAAGTCTTAAAATTGCAAAGGTTGGAGACCCCTGGTGTAGGCGTTCTGGCCTTTGGGTGTGCAGAAAAAGCTTGGAAATGCACCACAAAATGCAGAAATGAAATTCCAATGTATTATTGAAGGTCTCACTTTTTTTTTCTTTTTTCTTTTTTTTGGCAAATGGGGTTTTATTTTGATAGCAAGTAAATTTATTTAGCAATAGGACTCACATATCTTCACAGGTTTATGACATGGAAGCTCTTGTGTTTTTCTATGGATGTGAAGGAATTACATTCTAGATTTTAAAGCTCTCATTAAAATCAGTCTTCTAAATTATTCAGAATAATAAAAGTTCATTCGAGGAGCTCTGCAAAGAAATCAATAGCTTACTCTTGTCTTCCAATACATGTTTTATATGACCTTAAGAGAAATATCCCTGTAATACAGTGTACTATAGGATAAACATGTTAAAAATATAACAAATGCAGATCAGTCAAGTAGGATTCTCAAAAACTTTTCATAGGAAGAGTAGCTGAGAAACAATTTTGGTTGAAGAACAGGTAACCTTAACCAATAAACCTCTGGTGCATATTTTTCAAGGGTAAATTACAACAGTGAGTGCCAAATGAAGTTAAACAGAGATTAAAATGGGACCAACCATGATTTTTCATTCACTCTATCCTTACAGCTATGTAGCCTGGATGAAATTGGTAGGAGTTGCAGTATATGCAATACATATACATACACACATATATAAATATATTGCAAATCAACTTATTATCCTGGATCCTCAAAGGCCTTTGAACTTTTTTGGAGAAAACATGGGTCCCTGCAGCCCAATGCTTTGCCTGCAGCCATTGGACAAGAACACAAGCATGTTGTCAAAGGGTTAGGTCATTAGGAGGTCCTTGTTTAAGGTCGGTAGTTGTTAGATTCATTTCTATTTTGCAATCTGGCTGTTGTGAATCTCTGCTATTCAGAAAAGAGGACCAGATGTTTATAAATAATGTGACATAATCAAATTAGGGCATTGGGTAGTAGATCTGCTACTTATTTAGGGCTAAAAATAACTAATTTTTTACATTGAAGTGTATGTAATCCTTTACAGCAGGGCTTTTCAACCTTTTCACAGATTGTACCACTTTTAGGACATGACAATATTTGAGTACCACCAGTGCTTAGCAAGATGTCAAAAACTTGATGACTAAAAAAAGGGGGGGGATTTTGGCTTTTACTGATTAGATTCATTTGTTGTTATAGAAATGGCTAGTTTATAATATTATGGAAAAGTAAAAAGTTGAGGTTCAATGTTAATGCTTCCTTCTACTGCAACAGAGGAAGTATGTTCTTTTTCCCTTCTCCCCCTCACTTTTTCCCCCTTATTCCTCCCCACTGTGTCCTATTTGCTTTTGTATTTGTAAAATATTACAAACTGTAGAAAAAAAGGGAAAAAAGTACCAGTTTTAATTTCTTCGGTGGCTGTTCCTTTGCTGAATCACTTTCTCTTTGCACTGACAAATGTATGATGAATTTATCCATGTTTATTACTATGCACCACTACCAGCTAGCTCAGGGGTCTTCAAACTTGGCACTTTTAAGACTTGTGGACTTCAACTCCCAGAATTTCTCAGCCATCATGGCTGGTTGAGGAATTCTGGGAGTTGAAGTCCACAGGTTTAAAGTTGCTAAGTTTGTAGACCCCTGAGCTAGCTGGTGGGCCCTTCTTCCTCTCTCCCTTCTGAGCATTTTCCACAGTATAGTAAGAATGCACACACACACCCAATCCCTTCCCCGTACCCTTAAAGACACAGGAATCAAGTGCAAAGCAAGAAAGGCTCAGAAAATAAAGAAACACATAAGCTCCTTTTTTTTTCTCTTTAAGCTGCCTCAGGGTGTCACGTGTCACAATGTTGCAATCAAAGACTGAAAGGCTCCAGCAATTGCAAAAAGCTTTAGCTTTAAATTAAGCCTGTTTACCTTCAAAGAAAACTTTCTAAAAGCCACAGACAGACTCAATTAAAGGGGATAAAACTAATTACATTTGTTTAAAGGGATTAAACCTTTCCCTGTTGTCTTTTTCCCCTTTCCTGCCAATCAGCTGCCGGCTCCTGGGGCTTCTGCCTTTCCCTCAGGCTTGGGTTGCTTCAGCTCATTTCCCTCCCCTGCTACACTTCTCTAGGACGGTTGCGTACCACCTGCCACGTGGCAAATATCTGAATGACCACTGGATAACCGCAAAGCATTAATGTTTTCTATGTCTATTTGCTGCCATCTCATAGTCATTCAGGGATTTGCAGACCAGAGGAGAGTAATGCTAACTTAAGCTCCTTTGGTGGCACAGATCTCATTTTTACATTCTTGAGTAAGCATTAAGCAATAAAAGCACTTTCTTTGTGTATCGCTACATACACTTTTTCACACATTGTAATTTCTGACAAAGATTACATTTGTGCATAGAGGAAAAGTCACTTTGTATAATGACCAGTGTCTTTGGAGATTCTCAGTCATCCAGGTCGTGGTTGTCCCAAAGATGCTTTTTCAAAAGGCAACTGGACTTTCTTTGTTTTTGTTTGAAGATGTTTTGCTTCTCATCCAAGAAGCTTCTTCAGTTCTGGCTGAACTAAGGGAGTTTATTGGATGAGAAGCAAAATGTCTTCAAGGAAAAACAAAGAAAGTCCAGTTGCCTTTTGAAAAAGTACCATTGGGACTATAATGGCCAGTGTAATCATTCTAGACATATCTATTAGCCTGAAAACAGAGAGAGAAAGATGATAATGCTGATTAGATCTGATGATATATGCAGGCAATATCCTTGTATGAAATCTGCTTGTGTGAAGCAAGTGGAAGATTGAGGAAGATGTGAAGCATCATTTTTAATATAGGTCAGCAGTTGTGAACTGTAATTTCTCTCCCATTTTCTTCCTGAAATCTGTCTACAGAGACTTTGAACCATGCAAATTCTACACAAAAGCATCCAACTTCTAAAAGAACAAGATAGTTTCAGTAACACCCTGCCACCACCTCATCTAGACTTTGCACAATCAGATATTTCCAGATATGTGAAGTTTGCAAATCCATTACTTGCAGCTTGCATAATTCTCTATGAGGTCAGTAGCCCGGTACATCTGGAGGACAATACAATGTGGAAAGCAAATGTAAATGATGCTTTGTGTAAGATCCTATTGTCTAGCTTGTTTGTAAATGCACTCATCTCTTGCAGTTTTGGAGCTTGCATTGCAAATGTATTTCTTTTTTTATTGTTATGGCAATGAAACTGATTTATTGACATATATAGGCTACAATTAGTACATATATGCTGTGCATCTTGAGTGATGCATATAGATTAAACAAGATTTAATCTTTGGGGGGGAAATGGTTAATTCCAAAACACGGTACAATATAATGTAAGTCTGGGGACTGGTGTGTTTGTTGTAATATAACAAATGTTGAAAAGATTTTAAATTGGTAGTGTTGTTTTCCCCCTGTTTATTTATTTATTTTATTATTAGATATATGAAAGAGAATAGAATTAGGAAATAATAAGCTGACATGATTGAGAACAGAACCTGGATGGAGTTCTCTAAGTGAGCATCCATAATTAAGTGTGGTTCACTAGTAATGCATACCGAGTCTAGCTGAATAAGTAATTTAAAAATAAATATGCCCAGATGTGAATAGAATATTTACTAGCCATATATGATGGAGAAGAAACAGCTGTATGGTTTGTGATAGGGTTTTTGCATAAACTCTGGAAATTGTAAGTGAATACAATTAGAAAATCTTTTGCTCCCTGCTTGCCTGGATTTATGACATCGGCAGAGTAGTTTTAAATGGTCTCAACTTTCATTAGCTTTTCCATTGGAAAACTACAAAGGCCAAGAGCGCGTAGAATAGTCTTGATGAATAACAGCAAAGATTAGTCTAGCATTTTATTTTTCACAGGGACAAACTAAATGCCTCTTGGGTGATTCCAAGTAGGAGGTGGAGGGTGATCCTCTCTCCTTTTTGCTACCTTGCAGCTAAAACTGGGGATCACGCACCCCCACCACCAGAGGTTAATACCCTTTAATCAATCTGTCCTCTATGAATTTATCCAACTCCTTTCAAACCATCCAAGTTAGCAACCACCTTAATCTCTTGTGGCAATGAGATCCACAAGTTAATCGTATAGTGAAGACATTATTTCATTTGTTCTACTGCTGTCACTGAGCTCTCCACTGTAACTCCAAGATTGATTTGTTACAGTCAGACTTCACGAGTGTATTTGTGAAGTTAGGGAGGTTCTCGAAAAGATGCATTGCTTTAAATTTTAATCACATTTGTGTTACATTAACAGAATCTTGCAAGACTGAAAGTATTCCTCCCCTCCTTTTACCTTCTGGAAAGTTAGGGAGGGTCCTTTATGAAATGCTTCGCAGTCATCCCCTCCTTCTATGAGGGGATACCTTTCACATTCTGGTTATCCAAGCTGTAGTTCATCCTCCTGTCTCCCAGGGTTGTTCACACATACCCTTAGAGAAGTCGACTAATTACAGTGAAGGGATTTTATTGCGCTTATGATTTTAGTATGTTTAAGTTTGACATTAGCAGCTATTTTATATATAGTAACCATTTTATATTGATACTTGTAGTGTTATCACGTAATCATTGTTTTGTTATTTTGTAATCATTATTTTGTAGCCAATTGCCTGAGCAGATGCTTTATGTATATTGGAAAAGTAAAAGTCTCATGTTAAACATACAGGAGATTGTTTACATGAAAAGAGCACGGATGAAGCGGAGGGGGCAAAGGAGTTACGGATGGAGCCTGGGTTGCTGTGTATGAGTCATCATCTAGGAATTGTTTTTTTGTGCTATCTTATGCCTGGTACAAAGACCTGATCTTTTTGTTCTGGAAAGGTATAAAAGGTGGAAGACATCTTTCCTGGTTGTTGCCTTCATTCCTCTACCAGCCATGAAGAGGAATAAGCTCACCCCTCTCTGTTTTGATCAAAATAAAGTTGTAATTCATTGCTGAAACCTCAGCTCAGGAGTTTCTTTTGGCTCTTTTAAATTCCTGAGTAACGCTGGGACAATAGTGAGGCTAAGTGGATAACCTTACAACAGTTTAAAGAGATCTTTTGGAGCTCTTCACAATCTGCTTTGGCTTCCACTTCCCTGAATAATTTGGTATTATGTACAAATTCGGCCAGCTCATTGCTTAATTCCCTAAGGCAAGTCACTCTTGGGAGCATCTGATATATATTGATATATATATATATATTTGTTTTCTGAGGTTTTCACGGGTGTTTGTATGTAGGTCTTTGGTAATTCGGGTTTTCTCCCGCGTAAAATTGGAAGTGTCTTGGCGACGTTTCGATGAAGTCTCATTCGTCATCTTCAGGCTGGTGTCTCTTCGGCTTCGTGCTTCTAGGAGCAATGTGTGATCGCAGCTGTTTCTTCCTTTTAACTGCCAGTGGGGGTATGAACTGATTGGGTGGGAGCTTGGCTGTGTTCTGATTGGGTGGAGGTGTGTTCTGATTGGTTAGGGGCTTGGCTGTGCTCTGATTGGATGGGGGGTTGGCTGTGCTCTGATTGGATGGGGGTGTGTTCTGTTTGGGTGGGGGCTTTGTTGTGCTCGGATTAGTCTGAGTTGCAGCGGGATTTGAGATGGAGAGCTGCATTGCTGTTGTTTGGCTTCGCGTTCGTGGTCGTGCCATATCATCAAGGTGGGTGTCAGTTTGCTTCATGTATGGATTGGAGGGGTTTGAAATGGCTAATGATGCAGCTGTGGTCTGGTTTCTGGTTTGTGGTCGTGCCTCATCATCGGTGTGGGTTTGGGTTTGCTTTTTGCGTGGATGTGTGGTGGTGACATCCTGTGTGGTTTTCGTGAGTGTGGGTCTAGTGTCATTCTTTGTGTTAGGGACTCGTTTGTCAATAAGGGTGGGTTTCCAAATGGCTGGTAGGCGGGAGGTATCATCTCGTTTATTCATGCTGTGTGGGCGTTTTTCTATCTCGATGGCTTCTCTGATTATTCTGTTGTTAAAGTGTTCAGTTTTGGCGATAGTTCTGGTATTTTTAAAGTCAATTTTATGTCCTGTGGCTTTAAGGTGTTGGACCAGGGAAGAAGTTGGTTCCTCTTTTCTGACTGAGTTCTTGTGTTCTTCAATGCGTGCACTTATTCTTCTGTTGGTTTGTCCGATGTATGTGGTGGGGCAGGCGGTGCATGGGATTTCATATACTCCTTGATTTTCTAACTCAATTTTGTCTTTGGGGTTTCTTAGGATGGTGGATATTTTTCGGTTTGTGCAGAATGCTGTCTTGATGTTGTGTTTGTGGAGGATCTTGCTGATTCTGTCTGTGGTGCCTTTTATGTATGGGAGGAGGGCTTTGCCGTTTTCTTGTTCTCTGTCTTGGATTTTAGTGGGGGTTTCTTTTTGGATTAGGTTGGTAATCTTATTTCTTTGGAATCCGTTGGATGTTAGTACGTTAGTGAGAGTGTGTAGTTCGGTTTTTAGGTGTTGTTCGTCAGCTAAGCGTTTTGTTCTCGAGATGAGTGTCTTGGCTACGGAGTTGATCTGTGCTGGGTGGTGGTGTGAGAGTGCGTGCAGATAGCGGTTTGTGTGTGTTTTCTTCTGGTAGATGGTGTGTCCTAGGGAGCCATTGGATTTCTTGTAGACTAAGACATCCAGGAAGGGAAGTTGGTTGTTAGCTTCTGTTTCCATGGTGAACTGTATTTTGGGGTGTAGGCTGTTGAGGTGTGTGAGGAAGTTGTCTAGTTTTTCTTTCCCATGTGGCCAGATTATGAAGGTGTCATCTACGTATCTGAGCCAGAGTTTGGGTTTGTGATCAGATTTTTCTAGAGCTTGGGTTTCAAAGTGTTCCATGTAGAGGTTTGCAATGACAGGTGAGAGGGGTGATCCCATGGGTGCTCCTTCTATTTGTTTGTATTTTTGTCCGTTGTAGATGAAGTATGTGTTGGATAGGCAATGGTTGGTCAGATCTAGGATGTGCTTGGGGGGGTTATATTTGTTTTGGATAGCTGTCAAGGCTTCTTTGATTGGCACTTGGGTGAAGAGGGAAATGACATCAAAGCTCACGAGTAGGTCGCTGGGCTGTAAGTTTTGTTTCTTTATGATCTCTATGAATTGGAATGAGTTTTTTACGTGTGAGGTGATGGATTCTGCATAGGGCTGTAGTTGTTTGGTGAGAAATTTGGCTAGGTTTTGTAGAGGTGAGCCTATGGAGCTGACTATGGGTCTAAGTGGGGTTCCATCTTTGTGTATCTTGGGGAGACCATAGAGCTTAGGGCATCTGGATGACTTTTCTCTGGGAATGATTCTTTGCTGGATCTCTTCGCTGATGGGGGAGGCTTTTATTTTAGATCTAGTGGTTTTTTCCAGGTAGGTGGTGGGGTCTGTGTTTAGGGGTTTGTATGTGGAGTCTTGGAGTAGGTTGGTTAATTTGGTTTGGTAGTCAGATGTGTTCATAACCACCGTGGCGTTGCCCTTGTCTGCTGGTAGGATTATTATGCTGGTGTCTTCTTTCAGGTTAAGTAGTGCTGTCTGTTCCTCTTTGTGTAAGTTGCTTTTGGGTGGCTTGCTAGTGCAGAGGATGTTGGAGATTTCGAGTCTGATTCTGTTAGCGTTGTCGGGGTTGATTTTGGTCAGGCTGGTTTCAACTCCGCATATAATGGTTTCCGTGGGGATGTGTTTGGGAGCGACTGCAAAGTTGAATCCTTTGGAAAGGACATTGGTTTCGGCTATGGTGAGGATCCTATCTGAGATGTTATGCACTGTTTGTTTCATGTGTGGCTGTGAGGGAGGAGGGGTTTGTTTCTGGCGTTCTTGTAGTCTTCGGAATTTATTGGTGTGTGTGTCTGTCTTGAGGGTGGTCTGTGTTTCGGCTCTCCAGACGGCGAGTTGTTTGGATTTGTCCCAAAGTGCGGGGTGGATCTTGTTGCTGAGTTTGAGGTGAAGTGTGAGGAGATCTTTGTTGATTCAGTCTAGGAGGAATCTTTTTGTGTGAAGTTCATTTCTGATTAGGGCCAATTCTGTTCTTTTCAGGATGCGTTTGGTGGCTGCAGAGTTGGAGTGGAATTTCAATTGGAAGCATGTGGGGATTAAATTTTGATCTCAGCAGTTGCGTAAGAATGCGAGGTCACATAAAATGGAAGCTCTTTGGACTTCGAGTTTTTCATAGGTCCTGGTCAGAGGTACGATATTTGTTTTCTGAGGTTTTCACGGGTGTTTGTATGTAGGTCTTTGGTAATTCGGGTTTTCTCCCGCGTAAAATTGGAAGTGTCTTGGCGACGTTTCGACGAAGTCTCATTCGTCATCTTCAGGCTGGTGTCTCTTAGGCCTCGTGCTCCTAGAAGCACGAGGCCGAAGAGACACCAGCCTGAAGATGACGAATGAGACTTCGTTGAAACGTCGCCACTTCCAATTTTACGCGGGAGAAAACCCGAATTACCAAAGACCTACATATATATATACTTTGAAGCTTTTGTGCATTTACACAGAAGAATATTATTTCAGGGTGGTTTTTTTGCTGCGGTTTTTATTCATGCCCCTGTCCTTTTCTGGTGTAGCTATAGGAAAGTATGATGCTATTCTTTCCTTCTTTCCTTCCCAAACAAAAACATACCAAAAGATAAACACATATATTTCCTTTCCCCTTTCAGCATAAACAACAAAATAGGGGAGGCTAAAAAAAAATGTAGAAGTTGTAAAAGAAAGAGCTGCATTGAGAAAGAACAAAACTGGATGGAACAGACCCCAAAGGAAAAAAAACAGAACAGAAAAGAAGAAGAAAACCCCCCGAAACCTTGTTTAGGATACTAGAAAGGGTTAAATCCACCAGGCAAACCTCTCCCAAGCATCAGGTGATCTTAAAAACTATTGCCTTTCTCTGGCAGAGAGACCTTCAGCCATTTGCACTTAAAAAAACAAATTAAAAAAAAACCTAGCTTTTTAGTTCTTATCAGCTGAATGTAAATTCACCATCTCTCTTTTTCCAGTCAACAAGTTTGGAGAAAAATTTCATATGGTAAGTATGGTTATGAATCATTAATTTTTGGAAATAAGTTCATGATTTCTCCCATAATGCTCATTATGTATTATGATGGAAAGCAATTTGTAACAGAAAGAAGAAATGGTTGAATAGAATGAACTTGAGGACAAGCATGGAAGGCTCTTGGGAGTAAATTGTAAAGAAAAGGTTGTTGCAGGAGTAAAGAGTTGGTTATCTTGGGTTTTTGGAAAAGAAGGATAATTCTTCCCTATTTCTCATCAGTTTGCAAGTACAATGTGAAAAGAAATTCAGACTCCGTGACAATCTTTAGATGTAGTATCTACTTCAGTTGTTCCATGAGACCTGTTTGAGAGTCTAAATCCTTTTAATTAAGTGGGCACTAGCCTGTTAGGTATCAAAGGAGATGGAAAACTTGTCAGTTTTAATACTTCTGATTATCAGCAATTTTCTGTTGAATCAGACTTGCATCCAACACTTTTTGCCTCTAGAAAAATAGGCCAAATGTTTGTGCATGCTCTGCAAAAAGGAGTCCATTTTCTCTCAGCTGGTAACAGAAAAGGACAAGAATGGATACTGATTATGAAATTTTACTCATGCTTTGCCGCTTTGTCAGGCATGTCTGGAATGCTACTCCATATGGCCATGTGTTTCTAAGCCTAACTTTGACCAAAAGTGCAAGAACTTCATGTTTAAAAAATGAGTTGAAATATTCACAGTAGCTGTGATCTCTTGCCCAAAGTTCAAGATGGTGCAGCCTACAAACATAATGGGCAGTTTGCCATCTGCAATAATATAGCTGTGGATGCTTTCCTTGATGTGCAGATGCAGAGGAGGGGGAGGGGAATTATGTAGCAAAGAAACATTGTAGGATTTGTATATCGTGCATAGTGACTGGTTCCAATCAGGAGACCATTTTGTAAACAGTGTTGCAAGCTTTTCCATTACCACTTAAAAGACCTAATTCCCCACTGAATCCCAGGAAGGATGTTAGAAAGAAAATCAAAAAGTCTCTGTCCTGAGGGACATAGAAATATATTGATTCTAAGTGGGAAATTATTGTGTTGCTGGAATTGTACCGTTATCCCTTCCATCTCAATAAATCCTGAGTTGTTAATTAGGTGTTGCAGGATATTGTGCTTTTGTGTGTTCTAAATGTCCTGCTTGGGACTGCAGCACAATTTTGGAGTTTTTCTGAACTCGCATCTCCTGTTTGTAGAAGTGGTAGCTATGACTAGGAAGACCTTTGCATAGTTGTGTATCAGTTGTGCCCATTTCCAGACCAGAAGGACTTCCAGGCAGCCAGTCATTACTTTGGTCACCTTATATGTGACTATGGTAATGTTGTCTATTTGGGTCTACCTTTGAAGGTAATTTCGAATCTGCAGCTGATCCAGAACATAGGAGCATAGGATGTTAGAGGTATGCCACTATGTGCCCATGTAACACCTCTGTTGTATTGAGTTGCATTGATTTCCAGTAGGCTTCTTTCAGATGCTGGTTATTACCTATAAAGCCTCCATGGGATAAGGTCTGGCTGTCCAGCTACAATTCAAAGTGCAGGTTGTCACCTGTAAAGATGATGATGATGATGATGATAAAGTTGGAAGGGACCTTGGAGATCATCTAGTCCAACCCCCTGCTCAGGCAGGAAACACTATACCATTTCAGACAAATGGCTGTCCAGTCTCTTCTTAAAAACTTCCAGCGTTGGAGCATTCACAGCTTCTGGAGGCAGGTTGTTTCGCTGATTAATTGTTCTAACTGTCAGGAAATTTCTCCTAGGTTGCTTCTCTCCTTGATTAGTTTCCATCCGTTGCTTCTTGTCCTGCCTTCAGGTGCTTTGGAGAATAGCTTGACTCCCTCTTCTTTGTGGCAGCCCCTGAGATATTGGAACACTGCTATCATGTCACCCCTCGTCCTTCTCTTCATTAGACTAGACATACCCAATTCCAGCAACCGTTCCTTATATGTTTTAGCCTCCAGTCCCCTGATCATCTTTGTTGCTCTTCTCTGTACTCTTTCTAAAGTCTCAACATCTTTTTTACATCATGGTGATCTGCATGGCATGGGGCCAGAGAGATTGTCCATCTCGTATAGTGTTTGTTAAATCCAAAAGAATCAACAAGCATTGGTTCCTTTGTCCAAACAGTGTCATATGACAGGACCCAGGATGTGGACCTTCTTCTTTTGTTACCTGTCCTCTGCAACAGCTTTTCCTCTTATTGGCCCTATCTTGTTTAAACAGGCCCTTGAACCTCCTCTTCCTCAGACCCAAGATACACTGAGTGGTAAATATTTTTTGCAAATGTAAGGGAAGGTGTTTTGTTTAGTTTTGCTAGATGTCCATCATTTTTTTTCCTTCTTTGCATGTTGTATAATCTGTTTCCAATACTGTAGATCAGGAATGTGCAACCTTGACAACTTTAAAACTTGTGGACTTCAACTCCCAGAATTCCCCTGCCAACATGGCTGTCTGGGGAAGTCTGGGAACTGAAGTCCACAAGTGTTTAAGTTGCCAAGATTGGACACCCCTGCTGTAGACTGTCCAATGTGGTCATGATGCCAGCCAGCTTTATGAATTTGATAGAGAAATATCTTTATATGTTCACTGGATGATGAAACAGGCAATTAAAGAGGGCAATACTGTGTGGCTTCTACCAGATTATATTCCAGATGGATGAGGGAACTGGATAGAGGGATTTGGGGAGATGTAGGCCCAAGGAATGCTTGCCTGTTCGACTGGGTTATAGCAATTTTTCCTTTAAAAAAATGTTTTTCATAAGATTGATTTGGTGTGTTTAGGGGCTTATTCTTTTTGCATAGCCATTCTGGACAATCCTCCATGTTTTCATAAATATAGACACAACGCTGGCCACTTTCTGGGAGTTGAGGTCCACGCAGCTTAACGTTGCTAAAGTTGAAAAACTCTGTTCTAGAGAAAGTGTCATTTGCAGTGGAAAAGATCTTAGTGATAAATGTCTCCGAGGGGGGGAAAGGTTAACATTTCCTCTAAAACGTGAGAATTTATTAGAAGAAATATATTTGTGAGTGAAAATGAGCACAAATATTTGATTTGCTTGAAATTTATACCATACTGCTAGGCTTCAGAATAGCAAGGTAAAAAGTTCAAGATGGCTACAAATCTATTTAAACCTGTTTTTTGTTTTAAAAATAGTTTAATCTCTCTGGCATACATTTCTGAGAGATGAGAAGGAAAATTAAATATTCTTCTTTATTTTTATTTTCTCATTGGTCTTTTTGACAGCATTGATGGACTCAGAAGCCAGAAACGGCCATATATATTTTCTGCTTCTTGTTCCCCTTAACTTGGGGGGAAATGGCATCTCTAATAGAGACTGTTCCTCACTGGGAATAATTTTATTTCAATCAAAATGAATTTACTTTTTGTTTCTGAATATAAACTGACCTTGATGAAAAACATATAAACAGCAAAATTTGGTGGCAAACAGAAATCTATTTTGCCAGATACCCATTGGTGTTACCTTGCTCCATACATACTTCAAAAATAATTCATTTTTTTAAAGACATGCTTGATTAATAAATGATATCATTTCTTTAAGCAGGAACGGCATCATGCTCCAGGGAAAAGCAGAGAAGTTCACCTGAGGTTCAAAGCACTTCTTACGGGTCATTTTCAGAGCAAACACAATCCTTCTGCTACCCTTCCTAAAATCACAATGTTTGAAAATACAGTGGGTATGATCCAAGAAACACTTTCATGGGCCACTGATTTTCAGCGACAGAGGCTTAAGCTGAAGCCTTATCCCCTTTCCAATAGACTAATTTTATTTAATTTAATTTAGGCAAGTATTGATTCTCCTCCCAAAACAAATGGAATAGCAAAGTGCTTACCTTGCATTCTTTTCCTTAACTTCTCATCATCTGCCTTCTGGTTTTGAAGGATTGGAAATTTAGGATTGAGACAATGTTGAGTAAGCTTAATGAACATGGCTTACCCTAAGATATGGGAGCGGGCGGGGGGGGGGGAGGAGAAGGACTCTGAATCTCTACTCACCTAGTAAATATTTCTGATCTTGGCTTGGAAAAGTTAGCCTCTGATCTTGCCTGCCTGCTGTGATTCTATCTTGTTTGTCATGCAAGGGCTTTCGGGAACAAGCTCCCAAAGGCTATTCCCATGACTGGCATTAGTTTTCTTGTGTTGAATTATTCCCGGCAGTAACCAGACATTTTCTATCACAGATATTTACCCATGTTTTTCTGACATTCTTTCAGAGTCTGATCAATCAATCACAATAGAGTTGGAAGGGACCTTGGAGGTCTTCTAGTCCAATCCCCTGCTGAAGCAGGAGACCCTATACCTTTTCAGACAAGTGACTGTCCAGTCTCTTCTTAAAAACCACCAGTGATGAAGTACCCACAACTTCTGAAATAAAGCTGTTCCATTGGTTAATTGTGCTCGCTGTTAGGAAGTTTCTCCTTAGTTCCAGGTTGTTTCTCTCCTTGATTAGTTTCCATCCATTGTTTCTTGTCCTGCCTACAGGTGCAGGACCTGTAGTTGACCCCTTCGTCTTTGTGGCAACCTCTCAAATACTGGAATACTGCTATCATGTCACCCCTAGTCGTTTTTTTCTCTAGACTAGCCAAACCCAAATTCTGCAACCGTTCTTCAAATTTCATCTGCTGCCACAATAGTGACAAAATGTGGTTTGTTGAAGGATATGTCTGTGATCAGTCTTGCCAATGGATTAACCAAAAGGAAATGGATGGATGGATGGATGGATAGACAGACAATATTTGAGTCAGTGACCAGATCAAAAGGGATAGGATCAGTCAAACATGTCCATGGACATTGACTGTGGTTAGATCAGTAGCTGATAATCTCTTTTGCTTCAATAATCCCAGCCTTCCAAGAAAATTTTGAGAGTTGATCCCTTACTGCAGGAGGTCTCCAATCTTGGCAACTATAAGACTTGTGGGTTTCAACTCCCAGAATTCCCCAGCCAGTGATGCTGGCTGGGGAATTCTGGGTGTTGAAGTCCACAAGTCTAAAGTTGCCAAGGTTGGAAAAACCCTTCCTCCTTGCTAAGCTTCATTCACTATATAACTTACAGCTATAGACAGTCAATCAAGAAATATCACATAGTTTAGTAACTCTTGCAATTTGGGCTATAAATTGTTCTGAAAGTAGTTATTTTAATATTAGATGGGGCAGGGAGTGTAATATTGTTTCAGTTAATCCAAAACTGCAGTTTAATTCCTCTAATGGTACAGCCTATATTGTCTCAAAATCATTGTTAAATTTGTGCAGCCACAAGATGTTACATCTATTAACTTCCGTGGGTGTGATTGCTGGCATTCCTCTGGAAGGTTTGCATGCTCAATTGTTAGACAACTCTATGGAGGAGTAAATTAAAAGGAGTGTGTGTGTGTGTGGGAAGATAGATGGAATCCCCCAAATCTGAGACAGAGTCCCTTAGCTTTGCATTTATAGATTGTTAATGACTGTTTATAAAACTAGGTGTCATTCGGATCCTGGGCTATGGTATTTCTGCAACCACATTCTGAAACTTTCTTTTTAGAATGCACTAGATTGGCTTTCTGTGGACTTGGGGGGGGGGGGTTGATTCTGGCCATAATCCAGGGGCTTTGAGAGATTTATCCAACTCTGGACTTTGAATCACTTACACCACACCTTGAAATAATGTATTGTAAGATTCACCATAACAGTGTATAATTTGTCACGCTGTGAGCTGTGTGATGCCTACCTTAAGAGCCTAAGTTCTCTGTGTGGAAAGCAAGATGAGGTTGCAATCCAGATGAAGTTTCCACTGAAATCTGGCTAGAAATTGGGAATGGTGACAAAAAAAATGTCATGACAAAATAGTTGTAAATAGCACGGTAGTTCGGCAGTTGACATAGATGGCCTCTTTGATCCCTCTTTCAAACCAGCAGTCCTCTCTGTCCAAAATGTGGACTTTGCTGTCTTCGAAAGAGTGTCTTTTAAATGCAGATGGACTGCTGACTCTTGTCCTGATGGGTTTGTTCTCCTATGTTGTGCCATATGTTTATGAAGTCTATGTCAAAATTGAACAGCCCTCTCTCGACAGAGGGAGAGGGATCCGACATCATCTATTTCCAGTCTACAACACAGTCCTTTCAACAGTTCCAAGAAGGCTCCACACCCATTTGCACTACTCAGGTGACCCTGGAGACACAGATGCCTCCAGGTAGCTTCAATGACTCGCTAAAAGAATGCAAATGAGCAGCTGTCTGCAGGTGTATAAAACTTTCCATTCCCCAATCCAGTCAGAACTGAAGAAGCTTCTTGGATGAGAAGCGAAACGTCTTCAAAGAAAAACAAGAAAGTCCAGTTGCCTTGTGAAAAAGCATCTTTGGGATAACTATAACCTGGATGACTGAGAATCTCCACAGACACTCCTATGATGAAACTTAAAAAGGCTGGTTTTGAGTCAATAGGCTTATCCATCATAGATACTATGGAATGTTTATCAAGGGTACACCTGGAATTTTTCAGTTCCTGGATAGATACGTGTTGCAGAACATGTAAGTGAAGAACCTGTTACATTTCACCTTCTAGTGAATGTCCAAAAAATGTAAGTCAAATTGTCCTGTACAAAAAAAGTCTAAATATTGCCTATTGCCTTGGATTATGGGCTATGAGGAAATAATGCTTTGAAAGGCAAGTAGCCCAGCTGCAGAGATGCTTCTGTATTCCTGGACCTGATTCACTTTTGTCTGCTTCACGGACTGATTGAGCAACATTTACATGACGCTGATGAAGAGTTTTGAAAAGCAAATTGAAGGAAATGCTGTCAAATGATCGCTTCGAGGCAGAGCTGTTTACTATTCCCACCAAAAAATTAAAGTAGCAGGGGAAAATTGTCATCCAAGGGACAGTCTGCTAGTCAAAGCTGGGTACTTGCCACTTGATTTGTGTCTGTAACATGAGGGGGAGCCGCAGATGCATGCTCAATCCTGCGGGGGAACATATGAATGCGTTTAAATCATTTACAACATTTTACGGGCTCCATTATGAAGCATGTTTCTCTTCTGCATTCAAAATTAGATTTCCTAGCAGATGGTGAAGCAGTGTTGCCCCCAGTTTAGGAAGCTTTTCTGGTGGTGGACAACACCAGAAAAAGAAACTAAGCTTTGTTGTAGGTGCTGAATTTGTCACCTCATTTTAATAAAGAAAATATATTTAACGAGAATTTGACTAGGTTTGCATCATAGGAAATATAATTAACCTGCAAGCAGCTCAACATGCCATCATTACATATTGATATACATCATTACATACACATGTATATGTGATATAGGAATGGCCAAGGAGATAGGCAACAAAAGTCTTGGTCCTTCCCATCTCTACATGGCAATGAATACTGGCTCTGTTTCTCACAAATTACCTGTTTTGCTTCCATCTCTTTTCTCATGAAGCACTTTAGTTGAACCAGACCAAGAGTTTTTGGCTGCCTGAAATTAAAACAATGTCCCAGCTTCACTCTTATGTATAGCTCCCAAGCAGCCCTGTTAATTCTACACATAGATGGCAACATAGTGACAAGAATGAGTTAATTAATTAAATAAAACATCAGTACTTGGTGCCTTTTCATACTACCCAAGATTAGCTGGCTGAATCTCTACTGATAATTACTGATAGGCCTGTTCTTGAAATTTCAATGGTTCTTTGTTATTGGGTGAATGGGAATTCTGGGAGTTGAAGTCCACACATCTTAAAGTTGCTGAGGTTGAGGAGCACTGCACTAGAGGATGCTACCCTGTCTTCTGGATTGAGATAAGGGTCAACTTTCAATTGTTGGATGTGGAATGGAAACAGGAGATGCGAATCATGTCTTCAAGTTAAGAATAACTTATATTGGGCCAACTTTGTGTATGTATTAACAAAGGAGAATGAACTTTTTTCATATGTGAAAAATCTATTTGTACAATTGCATACATGGTGCTCCCATTTTTCCCTACATCACCAATTCTGTGAGTTATGTTGAACTGAGAGGATGTGGCTGACTTGGATTAACTCAGTAAATTTCCATGACTGAGAATGGAATTGAATATGGTCTTAATCCAACCCTAAAAATATAGCGCCTTGCCTCTCATGCTGTCAGTGAGTTTACCTCTTTATAAACATTGCTGTGAAAGAGGAAACAATTATTGCAAAATTAGTCGGTGATCCACTACATTTCTTGCTGTTCATTTAAACTATAATACATTTTATTTTTGACATGCTTTTTTTTTCTAATTTGGATTCAGGGATACAGAGCTGTACTTTTGTAAAACAGCAGATAGCAATGACAGGGGAAAATATCAATTGTGAACTTGAGAATGTGCTGAGCTCGAAAAGGTGCTGTTTTCAAAGAAACAGATGCCTAAATATTCTGCAAAAAAATATATATCCGAGAGTCTTTTTGTACCTGAGACCCTGCTTTGTCAGCTGTGGTTCTTGAAGTCAGCCTTCAGAGGGCGCTTGTGATGGAGCCTTGTGTGCCTTTTCTGTTCCTTTTACAATCATGCTGACACTTTTGTGTTACAGAGAGCTAATGATGCAACACGGAGGACAATCCTATTGAGCGTCTGCTATATTTAAACGAATGGCTATTACCCAAGGCTGAATGAATTAAATAATGCCAAAAAATGCAGCAGCCGTTAATTTTCAACTACGTTCCCTTTTAGAAAATGGGTGAATTCAATTTTATAAGGCGATCCTGATGCAGCATAGACATGCCAAACTATTGAGAACCTAATGACTGCATGACAGGCTAACCACAATTAGTGTTGAACTAGGCTAGTGTGCTTGTTTCGGTGTGCGAAAACAGGCCGATGCCATGCCTCGGAGCGCAGAAACAGGACGCTGTGCACAAGAACAGGGCAGGGCTAGCGAGTATCACGCAAGCACTAGCCCCTCGTTTGTGTCACATGCATGCTCGTAGTCCTATGCTTCCCACTCCCTTTCCCTCTGGTCCGCCAGCCAGAAAGGTTGGTGACCGCTGCTCTATAGAATTAGAGGTCTCAGTCAGAAACACACATAGCTGAAAGAACTGGTCTGAAGCAACAAATGATGGCAATTCTCATGGGTCTTTTCAAACCATCTAATCCTAGGAGTGATTAAACCTGTCACTATCCCTAACCCAATCAGAACTGTCAAAGAAGTTGGATGAGAATAGGGATGTCTTGTTTCACCTTGGCAAGTATTTGTGAGATGTCTCAATTATTTTTAAGTTGTTGTTTCAGGGTTTTTTCTACATCATGTTTTTAACCTTTTGTTGTTGTTGTTAGATGCCCAGGATTATTTGTTAAGAGGGGCAGCCCATTTAAATTTATGAAATAAATTTCCAGGGAACTTTGATTGTGCTAATGCACCCAGGCATATTGTTTTGTCAACATATGTTTTAACTGTATATACTGCCAAATGCAGTATAGTCAAAACATAGCCTCTCAAAATCTTTACAATAACTATTATAGGACTTCCAATTTCTCCACTACCGGTATCTTCAAATTAGGATTACTATGACAGAACCAGAGTTCCATGACAAATTTAAGAAAGGCTCCATCAGGGTTGTTCTACCTCTGGGAAGCCAGAGGTAGAACACCCCTATTGTGAGATTCATTCATTCATTCATTCATTCATTCATTCATTCATTCATTCATTCATTCATTCATTCATTCATTCATTCAATAAATCTATTTATATGGCTGCCCAGTCATAGAGCAATTACAGCAACTTGAGAACAGAACTTGGCTGTGAGAAAAGGATGCAAAGAAGGAATCAAGATTGAACGTGAAGAATCTGGACTTTAAAAAGTAGACTTATAGTCGCTTTAGTCTTCCATAGTGTTAATGGACTCTGTCATTTCAATATGATTGTGATATCTTTTTAATTACATTTTTATTTAAATTTTGGGTTTCCTTGAACCTCCATTCCCCAATGCATCTTAAACATCCTTCTGAGTTCCTTGTCAAAGGGAGGTCACAAAGCAGAAAATCCATTTTTGTCTTCACTGGATTCATAGTGTCTTACTCTGATCTTCATGATTTGACTGCTGATAGACTATGAAGGGCGAGAAATGTTTCCTCATCAATGATCACACATAATGATGACCTTAAGGCTGTGACCAGAGATTTGGATGTGGTTTTGTCAAATCACTTTGATAATTTGGAAAGCCTTTTGCTGATATAGAAAAGAAACTCAGAAATTATTACTATGATAAGAAAGACATAGCACAGCCTTAGGGCTTCACAAGCCTTTGCAAGTAGTTATTTTTTGTTCCCTTTCCTGCAAACTGGTAAAGAATGAGAGACAGAGAAGCAATTCAATAAAAGAGAGCAATTGGGAGACTACTTCAAACTTCAGCAGCATCGTCTGAGAACAGGTAGTTCTCCCTTAAGTGAGCACTGATTCAGCAGGCATTCAAAGTGATGAGAAGGCTGAACAAGGAGACTGAAGGCCGGTCCTCAAATTGTGGCTGTTGCAGCGGCCTCATAATTATTTGATTATGATTTGGACACTTGACAACCAGGATGCAGTTTCAACAGTCATAGTGCCCTGTACTCACATGATTGCCTTTTGTGAGTTTCACTGCTGGCTTCCACAAGCAGCAAAGTCAATGGGGAAGCAACAGGAAGTTGCAAGTTATGATCATGTGTCATCCTATTTAACAACTACAATTAGAGTTGCTGGAACTGCCATTGTAAGTTGGAGCAGTCACATGACTTTTTGCTATATGATCTTCTGGCTTAACTGTATAAGGGCTGAATGGTAGAGGATCATACAAAGCTAAGTGTAAAGTAAAAGGATATTGAGCCTTGAGTAAAAGGAATAACATTCCCAGTCCTTAAAGGATAGGAAAAGAATACTGCCGTATTACAGGAAAAGGTTGGCAATTAAAACAAAAAACACAGAATAAAAATTTGTTATGCATTGTCAATTTTCACTTATAACAACAACACTGCCATGTATCAAAATATTATTAGGCACCAATATGTAGCTTACTTGTAGGTATTTGATTTAATACATGTTAAGTACATATTTTGTAAAATAACCAATCTTAAGTATATATAAGAAAGGAAAAGCATTCAGCTTCTTGATCTATGGTTTGTATTATAACTATATTTAACTCTCTCCCTATAACTATAATCAGATCTAACAAATAAACATATTGTTTTCAGTCCTGGAAGATATAAACATGCATGTTTTAGAAACCCTAGAGGCTTCTTCGTTACTGAAGTGGAATGCCTAAATCTTTCCCCCAAATTTTATCTGGTCTCATTCAATTCTAGTTTCACACTTACAGAGCACAATCCCACTTCTGTCTTCAAATGTTGCATGTAATAGACCTAGAAATTAATTTCACATTGGGCAAAATAATCACTTTCAACCGTAACATTCCAATATTTTTGCATGCATGAGCCAATTGAACGAGTCCGATGGTAATTAATTTACTGAAGTGGACTTGTTGATAGAAAAGGCTATGGTCATCCCATGTTTGAGAAACTGGAATTAGGGCGGCGGAGAGATAGTCCTGGCTAAACTCAAATATTCTAACCAGAAAGAAAAACTAGGAATATTTGACACTCCGGACTCTCCAAATTTTATGCCAGTTAAAGTCAGTAAGTATAAAATGATCTGGATTAATGCAGATAGAATGCATTTCAGTCATACTTCACTGCAATTCTTAACATCTGGAACATAATTTGTTTAGAGTGTCATAAAGTGTGCTTTCAGTATGTACTCTCAATGGCAATAGAGCAGAATCTAAATTAAACACACCAAAATCTGATTAAATATTTGTCTTCTATTAGAATCAATAGGACCGTGGAAAAAAGGTATTTATGACTCAGTTTCAAGGTTCTGATGGCACACACACACACACACACACATTACAATCACGTTCCACATTTGGGGTGCTTAGCCCCTTTTATGCCCATGACCACGATTTACAATGTTTTTGCCAAAACCCAGCTTTTACCTCCAGTTTTTGGCCAAAAGAAAGCTCCATAGCAAACAATAGGTTCAGTTAAACAACCACAGATTCACTTAATGACCAGGACGATTTATTTAACAACCAGTGCAAAAAGAGGTAATAAAATTGGGCCAGTCATGTGATGACTTCCTTTATGACAGTCATGTCTTACAACCAGGCTTAAGGTTGTAAGTTGAGGACTACCTGTATAGGAGTTTACTCATATAATTTTTTTATTTTGCTCAGAAAAATAGAATACAATTATTTTCTTTTACAAAGACGGATCAGAGATAATGATTGGGGCGATCTGTGGTAGAATGCAGACATTCTACAAGTTAATTACAACAGAGGGCTTTGTAGTTTAACTTTGCTGTTGATTAACCTGTTAACTATCTATTTTTCATATATACATGTCTGACAGGTCAAATTGGGTTGCAAATAGATATAGACGTTTATAAATGTTGGGCCTGTTTCACAAGGGGGAAAGCAATTATTGTTGTAATGTACTTGTCAGTGTCCAGCTAGGGAGGGGGAATAATATGTGCTTTTTGTGTTTTAAACTCACATCTTTTAAAATGTTTTTGTTTAGTTTTGTTTTGTCCTGTATAGGAATTTACAATCCGGAGCCAGTTCTGAAAACATCAGTGGTGGGATTCAGCCACTTCGCACCAGTTTTTTGTTGCCCAGGCCCAGAATGGATTTCCGGAAGCGGCATCACACAGAGAACCGGTTGTTCACATATTTGAAACCCACCACTGGAAAACATAACTGTGCAACTGTGTAACCATGCGATCTGCACAGCTGTTTTAAGAAGAAGCCCCCTTGGTAAATCAATGAAGTCAAATGAAAGGAAAGTTAGCCTGATCCAAGTTACTGGTTGAACTGTAGGCAGACCTCAAAGCAGCATGGCGCTCTCATTTAATGTAATACACTTTCTTATGTACGAAAAACCTATTTGCATTACAGGCAGTCTTTGACTTATGACCACAATTAGGCCCAAAATTTCTGTTGCTAAATGAGACATTTGTTAAGTGAGTTTTGCCCCATTTTACAACTTTTCTTGCCACAGTGGTTAAATGAATTACAGCAGTTGTTAATTTAGTAACATGGTTGTTAAGTGAATCTGGCTTCCCCATTGATTTTGCTGCTCAGAAGGTTCGCAAAAGGGGATCACATGACCCCAGGACACTGCAACCGTCATAAATGTGAGTCAGTTGCCCAGCATCTGAACTTTGATCACATGACTAGGGGGATGCTGCAACGGTTGTAAGAGTAAAAAGTGGTCATAAGTCACTTTTTTTAGTGTCGTAACTTTGAATGGTCACTAAATGAACTGTTGTAAGTTGAGGACTACCTATGTAGTGATTTGTACGAGTAGTTCTTCTGTCAGAAGAATTGAAGTCTGTTATTAATAATGAAAATGTGAACTGGCAACTTCAGAATGAAACACAAGAATGTAGCTGAGCTGCATGTTATTTGTTGTCAATTTTAGCATGCTACCTCATTCCCAATACTGTACTGGTTTATCTGCTTCAAAGCAACTGCTGAAATGCACATACTAGAAACATATGTAGGGATTTGTGGGTAAAAAAAATAGAGAGGGGATGAAGCTGAATGAGCCAGCTAGATAATTTCAGACCTTATCGGTTTTTTTCCCCCTTGGGTGTGTAATGAAGAGCTCTCTTGTTGCCGACAGCTGTTCTTGAGGGGATGTTTTATAGCATCACTTTCATAATTCAAGGTCTAATAAGCCTCATAACCGAGAAGCTTAGACAGACTTATAGGGATGGAGACTACAACTAGCTCCAAAGCTCCAAGCAAATAAAAAGCATAGTAAACAGGGGAAACACATCTGTTCTGCCAACGTTTTAATCTAGTAAAATGGAATCTTTAGGGTTGCTTGTGTGTCAGGATTTTGGATCCAGACTGAGAGGTGAAATCTGTGGAAAAATAAAATTCTTGTAATCCTTCAGTGAGCAACCTCTTATCTTTCAGACTTGGATAGTAAAAATAGCGGAAAGGTTTCTCCTGCAGGGTTTATATGCTCTTTTGAAGTCTGCTGTTTCTTTCTTTCTTAGAACATAGAATAATAGGGTTTGAAGGGACCTTGGAGGTCTTCTAGTCCAACCCCCTGCTCAAGCAGGAGATCCTATATCATTCTGGACAAATGGTTGCCCAGTCTCTTCTTGAAAACCTCCAATGGAGCATCCAAGTGAAAAGTGGAGGTGTTAAAACCTGGAGGCATAGTTTCCAGCCATTTTGAATCTCAGCCTAGCTATAAAAACCAAGGGGAAATCTGAGCTCAACCCTAGGAGGGAAAAAAAAAAGGAATACTCTGGCTGGATCTAAATATATAACACACTTTGGATCCTCTCTTGAGCCAGTAGAAAACATAAATGTAGCCAGCAGCTAGCAAACATTGCTGAGATCTCAGCTAGTGCTAATGTGAAACGTTAGAGCTACCTTGTCCTCTTCCATAATAGCAATTGCACCAGCTATTTACCTCCAAAGAATTTCCTTTGGCATGCTTCTTCCTGTCTTAGCACTGAGCTGGTATTTGGGTCACTCTGTAGCGTCTCTCTCATGAACTCTTCAATAACGTGCTACAAGAATAGAGCAGACAAGCAATCAGTGGAGAACTAAGCTGATTTTTCCTAATAGTTGCTATTGGAAAGAACCAACTTAGCCTTTTGCAGTGGAACAATCTAAGGGCTGCAGGAGTTCCTGCAATCCATTAATCAAGACATGTGATTAGGGGTATTTCTGCTGGGTCTTGTTCCAATGGAGTCCTATTTACAAAAGCTGGGTTAGAATCCAGCCCATTGTTCTTTTCCCCAGGGATTTCTTTTAAAACAACAGTTGTTAATTTCTGAGAGGGTGAGCTGGGACATTTGTGCTTTTAATGTCAGCTAGGAACACACTGAGGGCTAGTTTGGGGTAATGTTTTAAGCAACAGATAGAAACTGGAAGACTGTAAAGGCTAGTCCTCCCTTAGGTATATCAACTGTCTGATTCTGAGCCACATTGGTGAGAGCTGAGAGTACAACCTAGATCCCTTCTTCTGTAGGTATCCTTCCTTCCTTCCTTCCTTCCTTCCTTCCTTCCTTCCTTCCTTCCTTCCTTCCCCACACAGTAAAATATTACTGCCCCACACAGAAAATTGCAGGAACTCGTTCAGGCAGGGACCAGGAGTCAAGATTAACTCAAGGGCACCCACTGACATACTGTATACACAAGGAACACGTGACATAGATCAGGTCAACCTCTTTCATTTTTCTTCCTTCCTTTCTTTATCACATTTGTATATCCACCTGTCTCCCATAGTGACTCTGGGCAGAGTACATATTAAAAACAACCAATGAAAATTAAAAAGATTAAAACAATATAAAAAAAACAGAATGGTGGCAAACATACCAGGAGCATATTCAGTTGAGTGTCATCTAGCCATCTAGCAAGCCCTCTCGACAGAAATACATGGGTAATATGAGGATAAAGTTTAGAGTCGCTTTTCAGAATGGCAGAGGAAGGAAGGAAGGAAGGAAGGAAGGAAGGAAGGAAGGAAGGAAGGAAGGAAGGAAGGAAGGAAGGAAGGATACTTGCAGAAGAATGCATCTAGGAAGTACTCTCAACTCTCAAAAATGTGATCTAAATAAGTTGAAGCTCCTGCATTTGACAGAAAATGACTAAAAGAAGAACTTCTCAGAGGTCAGTGGATGATCACATCAAGGTTGGCTTCCACTCTGAAGATGTTGAAAAGCTGGTATATACCCAGGCCTTGTGGCAGAATAAGTCCATATAAGTTTCAGTTATCTGTATGGCTTTCTTGAATGTGCATCATGTGTCTCTTTTTATTCTGACTTTTTTTTTATTATGTAAAATGCCCAGGGTCAGCTAAGGTTGGACATTTTTTAAATTTATTTATTTAGCAAAATTAAAAGACAAAGAAGACTGTTGCCATGTATACAAGCTTGTGTTTTTTTTTAAATAAGCATCAGATAATCGACTCTGTAGATTGAGACAGGACCCTTTTGATAGCAACACTCCTGTTGTGAAATTTTTCCTTGGTTTCTTTTTTTATAGCATTTGACATGAGAAGCAGATGTAGGGAGTGATTTGAAAATAAAATAAATAAAAATAAAGAATAACTACAGGAAAAGGCAGTATCTGTGAGTTTGATCACGCCTGGACAATTGGTACTATTTTTAGGATGCTGCACCTATGCAAATGTTTCACATGGATAGTTTTATAGTGTCTGTCTAGGCTGTAGATTAAGATGTGATAGACAAGATTAGCTATAATTATTAAACGATGGTCTGTTAAAAATAATGAATCAGAGTTGTAGATTTTTTTTACTGTAGAGGTCAGTGCAATTCCAAACTGACCACAGTGTGAGAGTCTGGAAATATTTAGCTAGTGAAAACTCAGGATATTTCTTTGACAATCCAGTTGTCATTGGAAGTGCTGTTTATGAGAAATCTGTTATTGCTGATCTTTAATTCCAGCCCTCTCATTTCACCAAACGATGCAAAACCATCACATAGGTTTTTATTTAATGGAGGAGGGAGAGTAAGTTGACCTCTGTTTGTGTTTCTGTTTTAAAGAAAAGTAGTAGAAATGCTAATTGGTGGAGTCAGTTATCTTCATAGTTTAACCTACAGTATTAAGAATTAGATATCTGAAATCAATTTAATGCCAACTAAGAATGTATAGCTCAGACTTTGGGAAGTGCTAGAAGCTCATCTTGACAAATTTAATCATCCACATTAGCCTAATAACTTGGCACTGAAGCTGATGATCTCTATTAATATAATGTGGATCATCCAGAACTGTTAAAGTTCATTTATAGATATACATCCTGTTTTAAAGGAGAAATTTGTCTCTCCATATTATAATACAGGTAGTCCTCATTTAGCAACTGCCTTGGATAGGGACTGTTCACAGTTACAACAGTGATGAAAAAGTTACTTTGCAATCAATGCTCACATCTGCAACCTTCACAGGTCTGTAAAGCAAAGGAACGGTTATAAGCATAGGTCATGGTTTCACTTAGTGACCACTTCACTTAACAACTGAGTTGTTAATTCAATTGTGGTCGGTAAATGAGGATGACTTATATACCCATCCAAGTACTAACTGGGCTCTGACCCTGGTTAATTTATAAGCCTTAATATATACTGGAATATTTCATGCTTTGGTTAAATCCTAGAGGAAGGCAGCAGGAAGGAACTGATTAGTAATAAAAGCAATTATAATAGCTGGACTTTATTTGTATTCATTTGTTTGTACATATTAATCAGTTGTATGCTGCCTATTGTCATCACAATAGGCAACTTACAATAAATACCACAAAGCATCCATAAAATACTCATTAAAACAAAACTGTCTGAAACCAATAAATCACATCAATAAAATGGTCGCTACCCTTCATCAAATCTTCTTGTGTGAAGCCTCTCCTGAATAAGGTTGTTTCACCATTCTATAAAAAGACCTCCGTATTAGGTTCACATATGACTTTTGGTGGACAAGCTTCTCCAGAGGAAGTGGAAGAGGGCCGCTGCTAAGAATGTCAGTCTCTTTCACAGTGGGTAACAGGAATATACTCTCCTTACAAGAAGGTATAAGGCAGGCAGAAGAAGATGGTCCCAAAATAATAAGAGTGCAAACCAGTGGTGGGATTCAAATATGTGAACAACTGGTTCTCCCCAGATTATGTATTAGTTCTTTAATGAGAAGTGCTGCCCCATCAAGAGCTATAGATGGAACACCCAAGCTACTAAATGGTAAATGAACTAACATTAACCCCCTTTTGCTAGGATGAAAACAGAGTCTCTGTTGCCCTATCCAGTCCCTCACAGCCTCCAGACCCTGGCTCAGTTCTATCTTCTATTCACTCTGAGATTTTATCATTCTATTGATGATATAATCCACCCCCAAATGATAGATGACCTCTACCAATGTTTTCA
This sequence comes from Azemiops feae, assembly GCA_023970755.1. Lineage (NCBI taxonomy): Eukaryota > Metazoa > Chordata > Lepidosauria > Squamata > Viperidae > Azemiops > Azemiops feae. The sequence goes on along the minus strand of JALGBA010000452.1, from coordinate 627,659 downwards.
TGCATATGTAAAATAAGGTGTGAGAGAGGCATTGAAGGATCTAAGCCCTCAATCTCATTTTCAACAACACTGTGTGGGACCACCTGCTCAGGAAGGTGTGGAAACACTGTAACAATGCCCCAAACTCCAGTCCTTGCAGGCAGCCCAAGAGGATACTAAGATCAATGTCACTGAATGCTGCTAACAGATCTAGCAAGTTCAGAAGGGATACATTAGCCTCTTCCTAGTTCCATTATAGGTCCATCCCGAGAGTAACTAATATGATTGCCATCCTAGGTCCAAACCTGAAACCTGATTGGACAGCTTCTAGAATCTAGATCAGTGGTGGCGAACCTATGGCACGCATGCCATTGCCCCAGCAGAGTTTGCCAGAGTAGTGAGCACGTGGCGTTTGGAAGCGACAGGGCAGGAAGTGAGCGAGCAACCGGCGTTGGCCCCCCAGGGATGCCCCAGAGATGGCGAGGGACTGGCCCCGGCCACGCTCACCCAGTCTGCCGTGACCACTGCAGCCATACCCACCCAGTGGGCCACGCCCCCGCCCCTCCTGAGGGCACCACAATGCTGATGCAGCCCTGGCACTTTGCGATAAATAAGTGGGTTTTGGGTTGTAGTTTGGGCACTCGGTCTCTAAAAGGTTCGCCATCACTGATCTAGATAATTCATCTCATGCAGAATCCTCTGTGGTATTAAACCTTACTAAGAGGAAGTTCTGCACTTGGGATCATTGGAGCAAATCTCTTTCCATAGACAAATTTAGACAAATCATCTATCTAATTTCCCTATCCAGAAACTGGGTGAAGCACTTTGAAAGACAATTAATGGTCAGCTCTGGTCCCCAAAGTCCCAGCTGCATCAGCAAGCACTTCTAAAGGCATAAATCTACTATTGATGTTGGGTCTATTGGCAGTAGTTCCTCAAATGGGGCATACTTTCCATAATCTTTCAGGTTATGAAGCTGGCATAACAATTTATCCCCACTGAGTTTGGAAGAAGAATGTAAAAAATAAAGGCTCATCAGACTTAAAGGCCTAGTAGCATCCCACCAAGGGATGGATATTACACAAGGGATGGATATTGCTTCTACCATCATCACATATAAACTAATAGAGGACAATCCTCAGCAATCTAAATTACACAGCCTTACAATTAATATCGTAAATTAATTGCAAACTTATTTTCAACAAATACCAATAAAGATGTGCTGATAGTAGTATTTTAACATAAAATAACCTTTCTTTAATCCCTGAGGGATCAGGAATGCGGATTTTCTCAGTTTAATATTAGTACATCTCTCAAACAAAGTTTTGATACTTCAGAGATGCTAGGCCTTGTAATACACACAGAGAGATGGACCACAGATGGTCTTGAGTGATTCAGGAGGAGGGAGTAAAGTTTGAAATTCAGGAAAGATAATCAGCCTTCTGGAGCAAGAAACCTGTTCCCCATCGACCATGATCCAGAGACTACTCAGCCTTTCATACAGCTACTAACATTACAAAAAATATGCTCATTAATTGCATTCATGCAATTAAATGCCTTTCCAGTTTGGCCTTAAAAAAGCAATGTGAAAAAAACATTTTCAAACTTCAAATGCCTTTAGATCAGACAGTTTATTCAAAACCATCAACTCTGGGTATATTAAGGGTGAATTTGAAACCACTTAAGTATTTAATTTATTAAAACGTTATTTCAACATTATTGTTTAATGCATTAAGCAACTTCCCTGCTTGGGAAGATCAGCATGGCCAAATTTTGGTGATTGGCAATATCTTTCCTTAATTTACCAAATCCTGTAGTTTCGCCTAAGAGCCTTAGTTCTTTGTGAATGAGGTTCTCTATCTTTGATGAAGGAACATAAGAAATTGCCTTATAGAGAGTGAGAGCTTTGGATCATCTAGCTCCAAACTGTTCATTCTTCATTGGCTGGTGGGTTTCTATAATGAGTAAACCAGGTTTTATTACTTAGCATACTGTAATAAGCCTATCCATTGTGGCTAACTGAACAAGTTGTAGCTCAAAAAAAAAAACAACCCAAGGCTTACACAAACCACTAACTGGCAAGTAATTGCCGACTAACAGCCACTAACTGGCAAGTAATTGTCCAAATCCCACACAAGAGTATTTCCATCTTAATTTTATGATGCTAAGGACTGGACCTTTTGCATGGAATGCACAATTGAGCTATCATGCAATAGGCAATTTTCCAGTTGGATGATGGGTGGGATCCTAATACCAGGGGATAATGTCCTGATAATGACACTATAACACAGCTGTGTAAGGAAAATGATCATGTACTATCTGCGGATCCAGATAGATCCTATGCTACTACTCTTTACTGAAGGGGTACTATAAAGGTGAGTGGAGTAAGCTTTTCCATTGTTAGCTATATACAATGATTTATTGATTTATTTATTAAATTTATATGGCCGCCTATCTCACAAGAAGTGACTCTGGGGGCAAGTAAAACAAATATATAAAATCGATCATTCTAATAATATTATTATTAAATAATTATTAAAAATAAAACATTATTAAATCATATACAAATCATAAGGCACAGAGAGTGAATGTATCATTCACAGTAGTAGAGCCACTTAGGAGGTTACTGGTTCCCTGGGGCCCCCAAGCCTCATAGCCTAACCAGGTCTTGAAGGACTTCTAGAACACTAACAGGGATGGAGTTAACATTGCAACAGGAAAGGGCCTCCTCTCTGGACCCGTCAAATGTAAGTCCTTAGTAAATGCAATCTGCTTCTTTGCAAGATCTAATGGGTTGGGCTGATGTAATTGGGGAGAGATGGTCCCTCAGATAACCCTCCCCCATGCCATGAAAGACTTTAAAAGTTAAACCAGCACCTCGAATTGGATCTCAAAGCAAAATGGCAGCCAAGGCAGCTTCCTAAGCAGAGGGGTGACATGTACTTTCCTCAGAGCACACATCACTGCCCACACTGCTGCATCCGGCACCATTCCAGATAATAATAATAATAATAATAAAGTTGGAAGGGACCTTGGAGGTCATCTAGTCCAACCCCCTGCTCAGGCAGGAAACCCTATACCATTTCAGACAAATGGCTGTCCAGTCTCTTCTTAAAAACTTCCAGTGTTGGAGCATTCACCGCTTCTGGAGGCAGGTTGTTCCGCTGATTAATTGTTCTAACTGTCAGGAAATTTCTCCTTAGTTCTAGGTTGCTTCTCTCCTTGATTAGTTTCCATCTGTTGCTTCTTGTCCTGCCTTCAGGTGCTTTGGAGAATAGCTTGACTCCCTCTTCTTTGTGGCAGCCCCTGAGATATTGGAACACTGCTATCATGTCCCCCCTCGTCCTTCTCTTCATTATTAGATATTCTTCAAGGGTCCAATAATCCAATCTAAAGGTGAGTAGGGCATGGGTTACTGTGAGCATAGCCTCCCATCTAGGACAGGGTAGTGCACAACATGAAGCTGGCACCATCATGCAAATGATGCCTTATCTGCTACAGTGCAAACCATTGATTCTGCCACAGGGCAATCACAGAATAAGGAGACCTTTTTAAAAGCTTGTCAAAGCGATGATACCATGCTTTTCTGCGACTGATTTAATAGCATGCGGTTTAACATATATGAACCTTGAACTGGATTATTACAACATTAATCAAGATGACGTTTTTACATAGCAGCTATTCTAGTAGACAGGATGCCTGTTCTAATCTTGGCTAGCACTTGGGTTGGCAAGAGTCAGTATGGAGGTTTTGTTCATTTTTAGGGAAGTTATACAAGCAGATTGGCACTTGACTTTTGAGAAACCCTCAACCCAGAATGGTCCTTCCTAGCTGATGTTTCCCAGTTCAATTGGGCAGGAATTATAGGACCTGTAGTCCAATATAGCTGGAAAGTGCCAGGAAGGCTGATTTAGAATTGTTTTACTGGACCTTTCCCCCACTCCCAAACTGAAGTGCTGTCCACCCATCCTTGAGCCAGTATAAAATTTTACTGCCTTGAAAATTGCTATCCTCATGGCTGATCCCTGCTCTATTCCTGGTCACTGCCAGTCACCTGATTTTCCTCCAAGATAATGAATGACAAAGTTGACAGATTTTATACACTTTGAGGCTGTTCTTGGATGATGTCAAGAGATTGGGAAAATACTATTTTAACATTGGAACAGCTAAGCATGGTTTAAGTCTGTCTCATTCATTGGCTGAGGATGGGAACGGTAATGGGGCATGGCAAATATAAAATGTTGCCACAGCAGTTTGGAGCCATGTTGAGTCACCTAAACACTTCACGCTGGGGTTATTGCAATGTTCTCTCCATAGGGCTGCCTTTGAAGGCCATTCTGAACTACAGCTGGTGCAGAACACGGCAAAGCAGATATCTTAGTTGAGCTATGTTTTTCCACTGTTTTATGAATTGTACACAATTCAATGGTTGTCACTTATAATAGCAATAACAATAGCAATAGCACTTAGACTTATATACTGCTTCTTAGGGCTTTTACAGCCCTCTCTAAGCAGTTTACAGAGTCAGCATATTGCCCCCAACAATCTGGGTCCTCGTTTTACCGACGTCGGAAGGATGAAAGTCTGAGTCAACCTTGAGGCTAATAGGATCAAACTCTTGGCAGTGGGCAGAGTTAGCCTGCAATACTGCATTCTAACTACTGCGTCACCATGGCTCCTGGTGATATTAGAACCTGGATAGCTATGAAATCACCTTTATTCAATTGTTCCTTCCTATTTATTCCTTCCTTATACTCCACCTTTATCTTTTTATAAAATAAAAAGGGGGGTGAGATGGCTCAGTGGTTAAGGACCCTGAGCTTGTCAGTTGGAAAGCTCAGCCAGGGTTTGAGACCTGACTGCTGTGCAATGGCGGGAGCTCCCGTAACTGGCCCCAGTTCCTGCCCACCTAACAGTTTGAAAGCATGCAAATGTGAGTAGATAAGCAGGTACCACTTCGGTGGGAAGGGAACAGCGTTCTGTGTGCCTTGGTATATAGTCATGCTGACTACATGAACACTGAAATATCTTTGGACAATGCTGGCTCCCTCGGCTAAGAAATGGAGATAAGCACCAGCCCCTAGAATCGGACACAACTGGACAAGGGAAAGCCTTACCTTTAAATAACCCAAAGCTGCAAACATACATGTTCTTCCTCCTATTTTCCCTATAACAGTGATGGCGAACCTTTTAGAGACCGAGTGCCCAAAAAACGCCCCGCCCCCAGCCCGCCCCCGCTTCATGCTCTGTCCCCGCCCTGCCCACCTGCAGGACCACTTACCGGCTCCATGGCCTGCCACAGCAGATCGCCCAGGCGGCTTTGCAGTGCCATGGCAGCCATGCCCTCCGCCCGCACCCCGCAGCATCATCTGCATGTGATGGGGCGCAAGGGCGGAGTCTTGTCCCTGCTGCCCGGCTGCCATGTCCTTGGCTGCACTGCTCTGCGTGGGCCATGTCTGGGGGAGACAATCCTCTGGGGGGGGCTGCTGGTGAGGAGGGGGCCATGGGGGGAAGCGGGGATGGGGCAACGGCGCGCGTGCCCACAGAGAGGGCTCCGAGTGCCGCCTCTGGCACTCGTGCCATAGGTTCGCCACCACTGCCCTATAACAACAACCCCGTGAAGTAAGTTGGGCCGGGAAAGAGTGACTGGCCCAAAGTCACCCAGCCAGCTTTCCTGCCTAAGTTGAAACTAGAGCTCACAATCTCCTAGTTTCTAGATTGATGCCTTAACCAGCCCTGGTCCTATCAGGGTCATCTGACAAAGTCTCAGAGTAGGCTTTCTCTCTGGCTGCTTCTGAACACCCCTTCCCCTCCAGCAAATCTATACAGCCATTTGGCAAAGCTTTGGAAACTTATGTTTTTCCAGGAGGCTTGGGGCAGGTTTCCTGTGATCCTACTCTTTGAGATGTTTGGCTTTATAATAGGCTTTGCAATTTTGCCAATGTGAGTTTTTATATCTTATACTGTTTTGTTATTATTGGTTTCTGACTTTATTTGAATTGGTGTAAGCTTTACAGAACTGCAAACTGCAGTTAAGATAGATGATAGATAGATAGATAGATAGATAGATAGATAGATAGATAGATAGATAGATAGATAGATAGATAGATAGATAGATAGATAGATAGATAGATAGATAGATAGATAGATAGGTAGGTAGGTAGGTAGGTAGGTAGGTAGGTAGGTAGGTAGGTAGGTAGATAGATAGGTAGGTAGGTAGGTAGATAGATAGATAGATAGATAGATAGATAGATAGATAGATAGATAGATAGATAGATAGATAGATAGATAGATAGATAGATAGATAGATAGATAGATAGATAGATAGATAGACCCTCCAACAGTGATATTTCTGATCAGTTAGTTATTATGCAGAGACTTCAGATCAATGGATTCTGCTAGCAGTCGTCATAGATCTTTGGTGGAGATAGATGTATTACTGCAAATAACTGATTAATCATCCCTCATAAAAAGATTGATTCGTTTTATTTTGTTTTGTTGACTTTATTTACTGGAGGCTTTTTAAAGTGTCATATTGATAAAAATTCAGGTGACTGTCTATAGGATGAAAGATAACAATATGTTTTTATTTCTTCTTATTTAAACAGCTTTTGTTTTATTACATTAGTCTAAATTAGCCTTTCCCTTATTGCCTTCCAGATGTTCGGCTAGTGAGTGCATTTTATAAGATTGCTTAAAGCTATACGGAGGACATCAAGTTGGCCGTGGCAAGTATTCAGCTGCAGCATTATCAAACTGACCAAGGAAAGCTGCTTTAACCCCAATCCAGAGGCTAAATTGTAGGGTTGAATAATCTCTCTGGCCCCAGTGCTGATTAGATCATGATGTTCACTTGACTACTTGGCTTAACTCAGGTAAGCTTTGCTTAACCCAGTAAAATCAATCATAAAACTTTTTGGTAATTTTGAGCCAATCCTTCTCTCTCTGAGAAAGTAAGCCTCTCTATCCATGGTTAGCAGAAAGAACATCTGACCATATGTTGCCACCCTTTATTTATGGTCCTTATGGCAAAAAGCTGTCATTGAAACCTAGAGAAGCTGCCATTTCTATTTAGCTCAAACTGGAATTTGAAATCATTACACTAATGTTAAAATGAAGAATGTGCCTGTTATGTTGACATATCCTCCTTCGAAGAGTATCATAAAAGTATCAAATGTATCCTTACAAATGGATATTTGAAGTTGTCATAAGAAAGCCAGGAAATGTAGCCCTTGGCCAGTGATACTGTGATACTGTGAGGGGTCTTGGTGGTTTTCTTGCAGACGTTTCATTACCTAAGTTAGGTAACATCATCGGTGCTAGTCCTGATGATGTTACCTAGTTTAGGCAATGGAACGTCTGGAAGAAAACCACCAAGCTCAGAGAGCTCCAAGGACCCATCATTTCAACCCTGAGCTACAAATATTCTCCTTTATTGATACCAGAGGTACTGTCTCCAACAATAGTTATGGGGCATAAATGTCTATGGAGACATTTGTAGTTATGGGGCAAAGTATTTGAAATCTGTGTTGCCTGTATTCTATGGGTTGTAATGCCAGATATTGTATCTGGGCATTTGTGAATGCCAGCCATGTCTTTGCCTCTGAACAATGGCTCCTGTCCATCTCTGTTATGCTGTGGACTAACAATCATACATCCTCATAAACACTGCAAGAGAGATTTGGACATAATTTAAACCATACATGGAGAAATGAGCAGAGCTTAAACAGGAGGGTTACGCTGGATTAAAATGGAGGTACATTGCTAGTTATCACACCAGGGAATTTGGCCACTTCCTATTCTCATTATACTTGCCTTAGGCTGGGCATATTAGTCTTTCATTGCATAAATATTGAAATTCACTCAATGTTAATGGGAGGGAATTAAGGATCTGTCAGCCAGCAGTGCCTGTTTTAAATATAAATGTGTGAAAATAACTGGCAACTTTATCATGGGAGAGAAATGTGCCCCCAGAAACGTTAATGGGATCCATTGATGAGATTCTTCCTTTGCTGAGAGCCTGGAAGGGAAGGTGGCTTTTGCTCCTCTTCTTAATCCTGAGAGATGTGAGATGTCACAGCCTTTACCAGCTGTTCTGCAGCAGCAAACAGAAGGTAAACTGCTCTTGTGAAGACACTGCTTGGGCATGCAGAATCTTCATTCTGTCTGGGCACGTGATGGTGGACCTTAGCATTCATTTAATAAGTATTAATGGAGTGGGATTTGAATAGGGTGGGGGAAGCCAGGGATCTCAATCTGGAGCTTAATGGATTGCCAAATTAATAGCAGACACCAAGTTATTGATAGTGTAGTTGATGATTGGAATTATATGCAGCTCGGTCACATAAAGACTATGTAAAGATCTTGCTGAGAGATCTTTCTTTGATCTTCTCAACTAAGACTCCTAGCATTCCATGTCTCTCCATGCATTCATTTCTTCCCTGATTATTTCATGCTTTTTTAATTCCACAGTCCAGCAATGTAAGTGTTTTGGCATAGGCTAATCTAGTCAAGGGCCAGCTATTCTTACAAATCACCAAAAGCAATACCTACATTTTCATAAAATGGAAGTGATGGTTAAATTAAGCTTACTGCAGGGAATAATTAGGAGTAGATATTGTCGCTGTTTTTCTAAATTGCAGGAAATGTGCTTCACACTGGAGATTCTGGCACACTTATTCTAGTAATACGTTTTGGGGCAGAGAGAGGGCCAGGGAGAAGGACTGTGAAATGATCAACCTGTGTCATTAAAGGGAGGAGAGAAGCTTCTGATTCACTTGGAAATGCCACCATCTGTACTCATTCAGTGCCCATCAAGGGTGATGCTAAGATTTGGAATCTATGCAAAGTCACCTGGCATCTCAGGCATCTTCTTCCATTCCCTGTCCTCACCCAGGGGGCTGGTATATTTCTTTACAAAGAGCAATAGGTGGCTTTCTTTTATCTAAAGACTCTTTTTACAGGGCCCATAAGTCTCTGAATCCCAGAATTCTCCATTTATACTCAATGTTCTTCCAATTTAATCCACCATACCCAGTAATGAATGCAATGGGTTTTTAGATAGAAAGAAAGAAAGAAAGAAAGAAAGAAAGAAAGGAAGGAAGGAAGGAAGGAAGGAAGGAAGGAAGGAAGGAAGGAAGGAAGAAGGAGAGAGGAAGGGAGGGAGGGAAGAAAGAAAGGAAGAAAGAAAGAAAGGAAGGAAGAAAAAAAGGAAAGAAAGGAAAGAAAGAGAAAGAAAGAAAGAAAGGAAGGAAGGAAAGAGAGAAAGAAAGAAAGAAAGAAAGAGGGAGGGAGGAAAGAAAGAAAGAAAGAAAGAAAGAAAGAAAGAAAGAAAGAAAGAAAGAAAGAAAGAAAGAAAGAAAGAAAGAAAGAAAGAAAGAAAGAAAGAAAGAAAGAGAAAATAAGTTCCTTCAAGACAGTTTGGACTCTTGGCATCTGCCCGGACTAGCCCCTGCAGTTTTCTTGGCAAGGTTTTTCAGAAGTGGTTTGCCACTACCTCCTTTCTAGGGCTGAAAGAGAGAGACTGGCTCAAGGTCACCCAGCAGGCGTTGTACCAGGGTCTTCCAATTTTTAGCCTGATGCCTTAGGTATTATATCAAACTGGCTCTGTATTGAAAACTGACTCTATATTTCATCTCAATGCAAATATGGCAACCACAATATTGTTACCACCATCTGTCCCTCCAGAAACTCCAGGGCTATAATGCACTCAATAGGGTAGAACCTGCTATTTTCCAGCAACTGCATTTAATTGCTGAGGGGAAAAAATGTTTACTGAGAATAGTGCCTTTTTCTTGGATAACATCATATGAAAGGATAAGTGAAGGCCCATAAAAACTGCCAGATTGACAATGGCGGCAACAATAACAAAAAAAACCTCTCTTTGAAAATCACCTTCTTCTAATTGCCCAGTTGAAAGAAGGAAGTCTTTCCTCTCCTCTGAATTCTGTATGTTTAGCAGAGCCATCTCACTTAGACCCTGGATCTTGCACTCTCCCCAAATTATCTCATGTGAAGGAAGAGATGAGTTATTGCTTTTGAATATCTCAAGCCCAATGGGATTGGCCCATCTCTCTGTGTATTTTTCAAAGGACCTGGGAATATGAACAAGACTTGGGGGTTCTGGTTATTAAAAACAGGATGGCTTTGAGTTGATCATGAGGACATGGTCCTCCTTACCTTGGATCTCCCATCATATTTGGGTCCACAAACATCAGCCAGGTGAAACGACAAAAACCAATGCAATCCTAGGCTGCATTAACAGAGGAATAGAATCAAGATAACGTGAAATATTAGTACCGTTTTATAAGGCCTTGGTAAGGCAACACTTGGAATACTGCACCACGATGTAAAAAAGATGTTGAGACTCTAGAAAGAGTACAGAGAAGAGCAACAAAGATGATCAGGGGACTGGAGGCTAAAACATATAAGGAACGGTTGCTGGAATTGGGTATGTCTAGTTTAATGAAGAGAAGGACGAGGGGGGACATGATAGCAGTGTTCCAATATTGGAGGGGCTGCCACAAAGAAGAAGGGGGTCAACCTATTTTCCAAAGCACCAAAAGGCAAGAAAAGAAACAATGGATGGAAATTAATCAAGGAGAGAAGCAACCTAGAACTAAGGAGAAATTTCCTAATGGTGAAAACAATTAACCAGTGGAATGGCTTGCCTTCAGAAATTGTGGATGTCCATCACTGGAGGCTTTTAAGAAGAGACTGGACTTATCTGGAAAGGTATAGGGAGGAGGTTGGACTAGAAGACCTCCAAGGTCCCTTCTAATTCTGTTATGTATAATAACATAATATAATAAACTTCTGTTTTTAAGAAAGCTGTTTGGGATGGTTGTAAGATACAATTGTCCATTAAGCAAGGGAAACAAAAAAGTGGATTTCTAAACCTACTGAAGAGATTATTTTATGCCCCTTACAGAAAGCAACTTTTATTGTGTGGCCTTCATGGAGCAAAACAGGTGCAGACTGCATTTAATAGTTGCATTCCTTACTGGAAGCCAGGTGCCAAATTCTTTACAGCTAGCAATAAGCAAGACTTTTCAAAACAAACAGGTAGCAGGAGAGGAGAAAATCACTGTCTGAGGAAGCCGCGGATTAGTGTGAGAATGGGAACAAGGAGGTTGGAAACTGAACTTTACCTATTCTTCCTCCCTTACTGCAAACTTAATGGGTCAGTTGCAGACTCCCCATTCATGTATGATTCATGTTCTCTATGTTGCTTTGCCAGTATTTTCATTTGTCTTTAATATCACTGGTTCTATAAAAGGACAATGCTATAAAAACCAAAGGAGCTTTATGTCCCAGCACAATTGGTACATTACTACTGTAGGGGTAATTTTGTTCCAACAGGCAATTGTTTTCCACAGCAGCTGATGATGCTGCCAAAAGAAGAAGATGTGCTTCTTTTCTAAAGCTTTTTTATGTATGGAACGATCAGCCAAAGCATGAACAACCTTGATTAGTTTGAAAAGAGTATTTTAGATGCCAGGTTCCACGAGAGAGAAACCCAGTCTGTAAACAAACATGCTAATTTTATGGAGACAGACACAACCTAAAGAGAAAATGCCAGGGAAATATGAGATGGCTCTTCAAGACGTTTCAACATACTTTTTAAAACAAAAAATCAATAAAATAAAAGGTTTAGAATGCATGTGTTTCAGAGATTGGTTCCTTAAGCCTTGCTTTATTTTTTTAAAAAAATGTATTGCATGAAACGAGAACTGTTGTGTAGAATGTTTATGAAGTATTTATGATTATTAAACAAAGATAACCAACAGCAATAGTAATAGCAATAGCACTTAGACTTATATACCACTTCACAGTGCTTTACAGCCCTCTCCAAGCGGTTTACAGAGTCAGCATGTTGCCCCCAACAATCTGGGTCCTCATTTTATCAACCTCGGAAGGATGGAAGGCTGAGTCAACCTTGAGCCAGTGAGACTCGAACTGCTGGCAGTCAATAGAATTAGCCTGCAATACTGCATTCTAATCACTGCCCCTCCATGGCTCTCAGGAACATTTTAAAATTATGTTTGTATGTCATATTTTTTTCCCCACAGTATTAATGTGAATTTCATAAAGAATCTATAGCCTTGCAAAATTAAGCCGTGATTCATTCACATTCAGTAGCATGGATGGCTGTGACAGTGTGGAAGGACAAGAAAAATCAAGATGCGATTGAAGTCCCAGCTATTTTTATGTGTGTCACACACATGACCCAGGAAAAAAAAGATGTGGAGCTTTGATTGCATTGTCGTGGTCACCATCTTGATGTTTGAACACACACACCCCTCCGCAGATGCTTCTATCCAACAGAACTGGATTTGATATGATTTCAGTTGATTTAGATTAGATCTGGAACTTTCAGAATAACCAGCTGGAAGACATTGTAATAACCAATTGCACTTCCATATGGAGCTTCATCTCAGTATAGCAAGGATCTCTGCTTTGAGGAAGCATCGATGAAGAGTTGAACTGCCAGAACTGTTGAGGAACAGAGTAGGGGAAATGTAGTTGAGATGCTTTAAAAGATTTCTAGCAAGATTTTTACCAGGTGAAGTTCTTTCAAAGTTCTTGAACATGCCCCCTCTCTTCAGTCACAACACAACTAGAGGTAGTCAGTTGAGGAAGGTAAATTCATGACCATAAAACTATGGAGATTCTCAGTCATCCAGGTTATGATTGTTCCAAAGGTGCTTTTTCAAGAGGCAACTGGACTTTCTTTGTTTTTCCTTCAAGACATTTTGCTTCTCATCCAAGAAGCTTCTTCAGTTCTGACTGAATGGTGGAGAATGAAAGGATTTATATTCCCTGGATTTATTTATATTCCTTTATATTCCTAATGCCCAAATGAGTGCAAGGAATATAAATCCTTCCATTCTCCACCATAATACTTGATGATACTTGAGGCAGCCTAATTTTCAGTTTATTTCCAGTCTAATAACAGGTGAGTGTGTCATGATTCTGAGCTGCTTGTAGTTAGGAGTGTAAAAAAAAAAATTACATAAAGAAAAGTAACAGCATGCTTCATATCATGCAGAAGACCTGACCCAGTTTGATTCATAATGGCAGAGCGGTGGCTTGAAAATTGCAAGTGTTGGATGAAACAGATTATTACTTTACATGCATGTATACATGTATCCTGTAGACATTATATATACATTTATATGTTGCCCAGCACCTAAGACTCTAGACAGTGTGCAATAATATTAAAAACAACCCTAAATGATCAAGCAAGCAAACGAGCAACCAGACCTTAGCAAACTGAAAATAAAATAAAATAAACAAAAGCAGGTGGCTGATCATAAAAATCTCATGAACAGTACCAAAATCAAACAGTGCTTAAGCTACAAGAAACATCTAGCAGAAAAATAGCCTTGGAATCCATAACCCTTTGAACTGTATGGGGAGGAGACCCTAAGGACTCCTTGCTCACATATTCATGCAGGCTTGAAGGAGACAGACCCTAAAATAACCCAAAGTGAAAACGTGGGGTTTTTGGGTTAAAACCAGGACTTTGAATTGGATTCAGAAGCCTACTGATAGCCTGTGGACTTGAGTGCTGCAATGACCTCAAAGTTATTGGTTGGTTGGTTTTCTCTGTAGGTCAAAATCAGGTTCTGGCATTATAACAGAATAACGGAATAACAGAGCTGGAAGGGATCTTAGAGGTCTTCAACCCCCAGCTCAAGCAGGAGACCCTATACCATTCCAGACAAATGGCTGTCCAGTCTCTTCTTAAAAGCTTCCAGTGCTGGAGCACTCACAACTTCTGAAGGCAAGCCGTTCCACTGGTTAATTGTTCCCACTGTCAGGAAATTTGTCCCAAGTTCTAGGTTGCTTCTCTCCTTAGTTAGTTTCCATCCATTGCTTCTTGTCCTGCCTTCTGATGCTTTGGAGAAGAGGTTGACCTCCTCTTCTTTGTGGCAGCTCCTCAAATATTGGAACACTGCTATGTTCCAATATTTGCGGAGCTGTTCCATACAATGTAATGTACTTATTGAGATAGCTCTGTGTTTAATTACACTCTTTCTGGCCGCATAGCTGTAAATATATAAAAGAGGCATTAAGTGATAGAAGACGAGATTGATGGGCATTGGAGCTACTTTTGTATGATGTGTACTGGAGAAATTGGTTGTTTCAAGGAGGAGGAATCAGTGGTTGAAGATCCAGCAGGAGCAAGCAAGATCTGAAGAGAGATCAGCTGAGTGAACTGGATGGTAGAAAGAGCTGCATTTTTGGAGAACAAGACCAGAGGGAAGTGAAAACACCTTGACAAAAGTGCTGGAATCCAAGAAATCCAGGAAAGTGCTATTTCTTCCCTTTCCCATTCTCTTCCCTAGGACAGAAGTAAAGCGAGAAATGAAAGCAAAAAAGAGGCTATGGAAAAGAAGTAGAAACAGAGTAAAGCAGTTAAGACACTGTAAAACGTTTGATTTGAAACTGTGTTTATAGAACTATGTATTTGTCATTTGTTAAGCCCAGTGCTTTTTTTGTAAGAAAAAAGGTCCCGGAACTCACATCTTGTTAATCTTTTATTAAAAAAATTATATATTCAGTTCTTAGCATAAATTTAATTTATTGTATTTAAGGCAAATGTTCATGGTAAATTTTACACTAAAAATTAAAAAAAGATTTTCAATTCACCAATGATTTTTTAAAATAAATTATTTACCTTTCGTACGTAGTCAACCACTGCACACACACCCACACACGTCAGTTGTGTAACGAAATATAACGGTCGCCACCCGCAGTAAGCACTCAGCGCGCGACCACACAACCAATCACAAGCTGAGCAGTGCCACAAGCCGAGCAGCACCATCACAACCAGCACGAAGTACGCATGCATCAGACTTGACACACAAGCAGCCCACATGCACCGTTTTAATGATTTTGCCGCCAACCTGCTACGCTCGATAGGGCAATTTAAGTCCACATAGACCAAACATCAAATTTTCAAAAGTTACTTTTAAAACTTGGAAAATCCGTCGAAAAAAGGTGCCGGAACTCTGTTCCGGTGCGTTCTATGACAAAAAAAGCACTGGTTAAGCCAAGGCTGCTTATGTGTGTCATTTGTTAAGCTGTAGAACAGACATGTCAAGCTCGCGATGTCACGTGACATCACGCAACGTATCGGGACGGTTTTGCCATTGCCGGCAATGGGGTGGGCACGGCTTCCGCATGACGCGCCTGGCCCGCGGGCCGGCAGTTTGACACCCCTGCTGTAGGAGATAGAAATACATTATGTGCATGTCTACATAGGCAGAGCAATAGTAGCTCTCATCCTCTAACATTTGATCATTAACTTCTTGGAAATGTCTGGGGAAAGGTTATGGCATGTAAATTTGGTCACCTTGGTGAAATTTACCTTCTTTATTCTTCTTTTTGGTAGAGTTAAATGCTGTCAGTCAAGGGAATACTATACCTACCTCTTCATTACATCTTTGAAAATGCTGTCTTCCCTCGAGATTTCATTTTGTCCCTGTTTGTAATACCTTTGTATGCCCTAGGAGTGGTGGCTTGGAGATTTGCAGTAGCTGGTGATGGTTCTTTCTGTCAGCCCAGAGACTGACTTAAACTGAAATTAACTAAAGATGTAACCAGGCTTTCTTGGATCTCTCTGATGAATAGGATTCAACTATCCTTGAAAGATCAAACATGAAGCCTTGGTGGGTACTGTAGAAAAGAACAATATTGTTCCTACATATTCCTACAAAATAACCCTTTATCTGATGTAGCAATTTCAAGAGATGGACTGTTTGTCTGTGTGTCTGTGCATTTGTGTGAGTGTGTGTGTGAGAGAGATATGACAGTAAATTATAGTTGAATTATTGTAGCCCATTTAAAGATTCCAAAACTTCTAACTGAATTTAAAGAGTGGACCAGCCACTATCTAGACATTTTTATTACATTTTGTGGAGAGTCCTGCTTGGACAGCTTCCACTGAAACTGTATCTTTCCCATCATTTTCCTTCTCCATCAGCTCTTGGTTTTCTGAATTCCTTTCAAACTTATCCTCTCCTCATTTCTCTTTTTGACATCATCTTCACTTTAGGTTTCTGAGAACATGGAAGGTTAAGTACGGATCTCTACCACTTCACTGGGTGCCTATATTTTATTTGCCACTTTTCTCTGTATTTGTCAATTTCAATCATCTTCTTTCTCCCCTTGGCTAGAGGAGGGTGATCATTTGCTAGATTCACTTCTCTGTAAGCCTAAGCTAGATGCACTGTCCTGCCAATGGGATGACTTCTGATCTACCGTAGTGTCTTTTCATGCTTAATTCCTTGCCAATATGAATTAATGAGAAGGAACATAGGAAAAATAGGCAGAGTCCTGAAATGAAAGTCTCCTATTCCTGCTAAATGACCCTCTATCCCTAATAGCTGAGGATATCAGTAAAACAGAGGAGAAAACCAGTCAAATGTCCTAATAAGGAGAGGGTCACTATGACATCAGGACAACAGAATTTGGCATGACGGTGGCCTTTTCCCCATTGTATCTTGGCATGGCACCTACATGCACCTTCACAAGTTTTTTTTCCTACCCGTGTGTCCCTAGCCCACAAATGAGACATGCTGATGTTGACCTCAGTTATACAGGTGTTAAAAATAGTATTTTCTCTCAGTTTTTCACAGCATCCAAGGGTGTGGACACACCTTAAGAATTGCTTGAGGGGAAATCGTGTAACTGGAAACAAAGGCAGAATTGAGGTCAGTAATCCAGACAGTAAATTTCATTCCAGTATGGTTGTCTTCAGACCAATAGTGGGGGATAAACCCTTATTTTAGCAAGTTTTAAGTCAACCTCCAGATTCTTAATTAATTGCTCAATAGTTTTAATACTATTTGTATTTTAATTCAAATATTGTTTATTTTATATTTCTTTACTGACTGTATTTACAGCCCACCCAATATTATTAAACCATTAGATTTTATATATCATCTTTTTAAAACCAAGGAACAGGATAAGAATGGAAATCTATAGGGTCATTTTACAAGCATTCCATGGGAAAAGACCTCTTTAGGGAAACCTTATAGAAATGTTCTGCCATTTTTGAATGTCCTTTTCAATGGGAATTAAGAAGAGGAGGCCGCTCAATGTTTATTTATTTTGCAGGTGAATAGGAAGAAGCAGAAATCATTTTGAAAAAGTCAATGGAACTTTACATTAGGATACCACAGAAACGAATAGTCATTGTAGTCATTATCCCAGGAAAAGAATCCAGCAATGGTGTTTTTTTTTCAAAACTGAAATCTTCAGTCATACTTGCATTCTGCTAATCTGAGATGAGTTTAGTGAAGAGGAACTCTGTTTCCTTCACATAAATCTGAAGTTACAAAATCAGGATCTTATAAGACCAGTTATAGCACACAGCAGGTTCTCCAACCAAGAGCTGTGTTGACTGAACAATTGTTAAATTGTGATCCTGTGCATCTTAGAGCAGGGGTCTTCAAATTTGGCCCTTTTATGACTTGTGGACTTCAACTCCCAGAATTCCTCAGCCAGGCGCGCTGGCTGAGGAATTCTGGGAATTGAAGTCCACAAGTCATAAAAGGGCCAAATTTGAAGACCCTTGAGCAACCTTGACAACTTTAAGCTGTGTGGACATGCTGGCTGGGGAATTCTGGGAGTTGAAGTCCGCACAACTTAATGTTCTGTTCTCCATAGGTTGGAGAAAGCTCAAATGAAGTACCTGCCAGCCAGAAATTCAATGGGTCCCGTTTCTCCGGAGCCAGCTGCTTATTTCTAAGCGACTTGCCTGCTCCTCTCCTAAGGCTCAAAGTAATAGTTTTCTTCCGCCGATCTTTCGCATACCCCACGCACACATCTATAGTACCGGGTCAGGTGTCTCTGGCCAGAAACCTTCACCTGGTTGGTTTCTGCACGGCGGAGGGGAAAGTTATCCGAGCAGGGCAATCCTACTTCAAAGGGGAGGGGGCGACAACAGCAGAGACCCTCTACCGCTGCTGCGCAAAAAAAGGGAGGGTGAGAGCCAGCCGGACCCACTTTTAGTTTTAACCGATTCAGCAGCCGTTGCTTTTCTCCGAGAGGAGTCTGCTGAATTACTTTGGAATGGTAAGTATCTCTCCCCCCCAAAAAAAAAAATCCTTAAAGGAAGAGGCGCTTAAGACTTGGGGAAGGGGCAAGAACAGCCCCTCGCCCCAAAGAGTTCTCTGGAAAGTCGCCACGGCGGAGCCTTCCTATTTCTTCGTCCTCCGTCCCGCAGCAATTCCGGGCTGACGGGCGGCTCCGTTCGGAGCTGTTTTCGAGGCCACCGGAGCGCGCGGGCGCACTTGCTCTTCGCCGCTTCCTCTTTCAGGAGCCGCCAAAGGAGCGAGTCCCGCGGTGTCAGTCGAGGGAGCCGTTCAGCTCGCGTGCTGAAATATTCATTCCTCCATCCTCCTGAAAAATGAGGCGGCCACCGCCGCCGCCGCCTCCCGCGTGCGCCCCATGAGCCTCCTCAGAAGCTGCGCGGCCGGCTCCCACTCGGGCTGTGACGCCTGGCTGCTCCCTCGAGTGGGAGAGCGGGGCGCGCCCTTCGTCAGCCCAGCCCGCGGGAGCCACCGCCGCACCCTCTCGCCACGCGCCCGCCTGTCTTCCCGCGCCCAAAGTTGCTCCGCTCCTCAGGCGAAGGGCACGGGCGAGGTGAGGTGTGTGTGTGGGGGGGGGGGGAGAAGAGAGAATAGGGCAGGGCAGGGGGGCGGCGCTCTGCGGCAGGCTCCTCAGGCGAGGCGCCCAGACGAAGGCAGCTGGAGAGCGGACGGCGGGCGCGCCGAGGCAGGTGACGCGGGTCGGCGAAGCCGCGGCGGGAGGAGGCGAAGGCGCTCCGCGCTGGCGGCGGCCGTGCCGGGACCTCTTTGCTCCGCTCCCTCGACCTCTTCGCCGCGACCTTCTCTCCCCAGGCCGCCAGACGCGGGAAGCGCGAAACCCCGGTTGCCCGTCAGGTAAGGCGAAGTTCCGGGCGCCTCCCGGCTCTTTGCTCGCTTCTCTTCGCGGGAAGAGTTAGTCGTGGGCGTCTTTCGGGACGTCCCTGGCTCAGGCTTAATAACCTGCTGCCTTGGGAACTGCTCCTTTGGGGCGTTCATTCATTGGCGTTAGAGGCCCCCGCAGCTCAGCGGCTTCGGGTGTTAATAACGGACCCCCCAGCAATGAATAACTACAGGAGTTGTTCAAGTTGCCACTTGAAGCGGGCTTCTTGGGAAGGCGAGGGTGACTATTACTGGATAGGTAACCCGATCCGCTTTCCTAGAGATATTTCCGAAAGGGCTCGGTGGGGTTTAGGCGCAAGTAGGGTTTACTATTTCCGAGTAAGTCTGCACGAGGTGGGCGGATTTTACCGGTACTTTTCCAAAGAAGGTACCTTCCTATTATCCTTCCTCGTGCGTAGTCCTAAACACACGGGGGAGTAAGCTGGGTTCCACAAGGGACTTGTTTCCAAGTAAACATGAGATTTCAAGATTATTGCTGGTAGTGCTTATGAATTGCTCCCGGGCAGCATAAGCGAATTCAACCCGAAAACCAAAATAGTGAATCAAAGCAGTCGGCTTACATTAAATCACTAATGCCAAACACAAGACTAAATTATTTTTTTAAAGGCTGTGCCTAACAGCGTAAAATTGGGGAAGTGTGCGCGCGCGACGGAAGCACAACATCACAGAAATAAAGGATTTGCCCAGCAAAACAAAACAAAATGAACTTTTAAAAATGTTTTTGGTTGTTCTTACTCTGTGCCTAGGGAATAGATTTAATTCAGGCTTCTCTTCTTTGTCCTTAGGGCTGTTAACTGGAATTTAAGTTTGGATTAAACATGCTTGGGCTTGGTTGCTGGCCACTTTTCTTCAGTTCTCTTTCACTTGCCTGCTCAGAAATTGTTTGGAGACAAGGAAGAGAACTGCAAAAGTTGGAATTTGGATGCAGTTAAATCAATTACATTGGAAATATTTAAGAAATGCATAGGTTGGCAAATCCTGTTCTTCCCCTTTCATTCAGGCTGGGTTTTAAGCATTTCCTGAATAAATAACATACGTATACATTTCCCCCACCACTGCAACAGTTCTATATTAGGAAGTGATCCAGCTGTAAAAGACCCAGGAGGCTGCAGACTAAAGCCATTAAATGTAGCATCCAAAGAGCTGGCACAATTGTTTAGCAAAGAAGTTGAAGCTTGGCAGTTAAGATGGTCTGATGCAAAAAAATCACAGGGTTCCTGAACTTTTAAAGATGGTTAGAAGAACCCCTCTTAATGCTGCAGCTTCAATGCCCTTACCAATGTGATATGGTTAAGAGGATCCTCTTCAAAACAAGTGAAACTGGGTACTCTGGATAGACCTTAAGTAGTGGAAAGGTTATATCACCATTAGATTTTACTTGATGGCACTTGTTAAACTGGTGGTGGCAGCTGGGAGCATAATTTCTCTGTCTAAATTAGTTTATCACAACTAAAACTAATTAGCATTCTGGCCAGGTGACTTTGCCCGTTCACTGGGGCTGCCTTTCTAATTGTTCAGGTCGCTTGCTTGTAAATTATGTTTTTATTCCCAGGAGACATCTTTGTATCTTTGGGACTGCAGTGCTCTTAAGCACATCTATTTGAAATTACACCTCAAGGAAAAGATATTTATGGGAAAGAGGTCCTGAAATAGGAAGCACCACAACAGGTCTTGATGGATCTGAAGTCCAGGGGAAGGGTGGCTTTCCTGCTACCTTCTAGACCAGGGGTCTTCAAACTTGGCCCTTTTATGACTTGTGGACTTCAACTCCCAGAATTCCTCAGCCAGTGTGCCTGGCTGAGGAATTCTGGGAGTTGAAGTCCACAAGTCATAAAAGGGCCAAGTTTGAAGACCCCTGGGCTAAGGTTTCTGTAACTTGCCACACCCCCTTGAGCCCTACAGCTGTTTTCAGTGGACCAAAACCCCTGGGCAATAGTGTTTTCTGGATCAGGTGTGTTTTTCTCAGGCTGGGTGAAGATCGCTGAGAACTGTCATTTTTCAGTGTTCCTGCTTCTTTCATGCTGAAGGGAGATGTTTGCTTTTTTCCCAGGTTATGAAGTTCACAGCTACTTCAGTCGCTATTCCCCACTCTTGGTTTCTAGAGCCCATTGTTCAAATTGTCCTGTGTAACTATTCTTAGGACTGGGGTGCATAGATGATGGTATAAGAACACCAGACATTTTAAAAGTGAGAGATCTCTCTTTCTGAAAGACTAAGTCCAGTAAATATTGATAGGACTGGGTGACAGATTGAGTAAGCTACTTCTTGTCATGGGATGGAAAAGCAGGTTGAGGTCAAAAGCAACGGAGAACAAGCACACCTCATTGCTTTGTACCAGTGAGTTATAGTCCAGTTTCTCTTTGGGAAGAATGTCATTTTGACTTGTGATGATGGCCTCAGGAAACATATCAGAGGAAAGTCACATACAAAGGCTTTTCTTAAACAGTAGCCACAACTATAAACCTAAACTCATCATGGGAGTAATATCTTATGTGTTACACTAGGACTCTAGAAAAGCAAGTTTAAATTTCCAGTTAGCTATTAAATTCCTTGGGTGACTTTTGGAGAGTAGCTGGCTGTGATTGTTTCATTATTTGAAATAAGTATCTGACTGCAGAAATCAAGACAACCACTGGATGGCAACAGAGGGATGCAGGAAAACCAATTCTGTGTTACCTTGAGTTTTTGCAGCTAGGAATGGTAGTTCTTACACGAAGTGGTCCTTCAGTCATATCTGATTCTCCATAATTTGATGGATATCATTTTATTGGATCTTTTATTTGCTGCTTTTCTTAGTTTTTGTCATCAAGAACAGTATCAACCACCTTGTCCTTTGCTAGCCTATTCTTTATTTGTCTTTAATTGTTAAAGACAACTTTCTCCAATAACTCTTGCATTATGTGTCAGAAATATTAAACTTCTTTATTATGGCTTCCAGCAGCCAGTCTGGTTTTCATTCACCCAGAATATATTTTTTCTCTCTTGTAATTTAAGTTATTTTCAATGACTGAAAGTACTACAATTCAGAGGTGTAAGTTTTACTTCATTCTGCTTTCTGATGACTCAGCTTTCATTGCCGTATGTTATCGTTTGGAAAACGATTGTTTTGAGAATATGTATGTTTATCATTAGTGTTATTCTCTACATTGTAATACCATTTCTCATTTCATATTCTGCATTAAGTTTCATAAATAAAGTGACAGTATAGAGATTCAGAACATTCCCTGTTACGAATCGGTTAGTTGTTCTATAATTGTCTTTACTGAATCATCATAGAGATCCTTCAATAGGCAGATGAAGTGGCCCCATGTTTTTCAGGACTATCCGTACTGGTGTCAGTACGCAATCAAAATATCCATAAAACAAATACAGATCTCTCTCTTGAAATTCCATTGCCTTTTCCATTATCCATTATCGGGTGTTAGCAATGTGATCTCAGGTTCTTCTTCTGAATCTAGCTTGAATATCTGGGAATTCTCCTTCCATGCATTGTTGAAATCCAGACTTTAAAATTTTGAGTATCACCTTTCTAGCATTTTTTTAAATATAATTTGGACATTCTTCAGTAGTCCTCTTTTTGTTGTCAGAATATAACTTGATATTTTCCAGTCCTTTGGCCACTATTAATTTTTTCTGTAATGGACAGTAAATAGCACATGAACTGCTGTATTTTGCAAAATTTTAAATAATTTAAGCAGTCTCATCAACTCCTGCAGTTTTGTTGTGAACATTAGGTCTCATTAAATTTCATTTTTTAAAATATCTTGCATATGTTCACTGACCAAACCTATGTAAGTATCATTGATTTTATGATATATTTTTTTGTAGAGCTTATCTCTATATTTATGCCATCTCCTCTTTCCATTTTTCTTCTGTAGGTCATTCTATTCTTTGACTTTTATGATACCCACTTCTGAATAAATTCCCTGATTTCTGCAACTTTATTAAATAACTCTCTCGTCCTTTCCATTTTATGTTATCTTCAGTCTCTTTCCACTGCTTCTTATCTATAACGTCTTGTCGCTTCTTGATCTTGGCAAATTTTTCATTATTGCCTTCTGCTCTTCCTAGTTTTTCAGCTTTTTTCAACATATCAGACAGCTACTTTCCTTCTTTTAGCATTTTGGAATGTTTTTACTTATTTCATCTGTAATAATAATACACATTTAAATCTTGAGTCTTTCAGATAGCAAATTTAATCCATTAAATTTTGTTCTTTATTTTCACCAGGTGATCATATAAAATATGAGGCCATATCTTATTGGTTTGGTTATTTCATTTCTTTTCTATAATCAGAACTTTTCCATCTTTGCTTCAAATACATATAGTCAGTTTGAATTTGGAGTTTTCTGTTCAGGGATGCCTACGTACTTAGCCACTTCTTAGATTACTGGATAAGAATAGTTGCTGTAAACATTGAATTTGCTTGGCAGAACTTCACTGATTTTCCCTTTATTGTAGATGATATTTTACTTGTAGCATTGGCATCCCATTTTCCTATAATTAGCATAACTTTTTGTGTGTGTGTTGGGTTGACAAGATGTTGCAAGTTACCATACAACTGTTTACCTTCTTCTGCTTCTCCATCTGGAATATTTTGATGGGTCATGATACCACTGATTGGCCTGTCTTGGATCATATTGAGATTTCTCTGTACTACAGTTCACTGAATTAACCTAACTGCCTGGATTCACACAACACCCTGAATCATAAAATGGCCATGCTGCTTGCATTCGCATTATACGCTGAGCCACAGATTATACTTTATTGAATGCAGCAATTGCTCCTAAGGGTGACCTGCCTCATAATATTATTGCGAGGATAAAATGTTGTGGGAACTATTTCTACTTTTGCTCCTGGAGAAACAGCAGGATGCAAATGTAAGAAGTAATGCTTTTTGTAAATCAAAGATTTATTTATGCAGCCTTCAGGATTATATATTTATTTTTTAAAATAAATGTCCTTCAAGTTGAGATAGACTTTTAATTACAACACAGATGTTTATTGTTCTTGATTGATTATGACATCACATTAGTCTCAGCTCTTAATGACTACATAGATATAACATTTCCAGTATGATCTATTCTCAAATTAGTCCTCTTTCTGTTTTGAGTTCATCCACCTTGTTGCTGGTCATGCTGTTTCTCTTTCATTCTACCTTCCCCAGCACTATAGATTTCCCAAGAGAGAAGATATTAATGTGGTCAAATGATCTACTTATTTATTTTCTTGGCTATCAATGGTATTCTGAGGGGTCTGAGAATATTTTCTCCAATGCAAATCTCAACACTCTAAACATGTGTCTTAGTAATTTTATTGGCAAGGATATAGAAGTGGTTTGACAAGCCTTCTTCCATGTTTTTTTTTTAAAGTTTCAAAAAGAGGCAAAAAAGAATAGATTTGGTGAAAGTTAAGAAAAGAATAACGGAAATGAAAATAAAATTAAGCCACTAGCTGTAGTAGATGGCACTATCATTTTTCCAGAGACATCACCCATCTTATTTTTATTTTTTTTTGAGGGAGAAAGGATGATAAGAGAGGCTCAGTGGAATACATCAGGCTTATTCTTAATTATTAAAAATATTATATTATTGGTTGTGAAGACCTTTACATAAGCATGCATCCAGAGATCCAATTACCTTGCTGTCTAGAGCCTTTGTACGTTTTAAAACAGGGGTTTTCAAACTTGGCCCTTTTATGACTTGTGGACTTCAACTCCCAGAATTCCTCAGCCAGGCACACTGGCTGAGGAATTCTGGGAGTTGAAGTCCACAAGTCATAAAAGGGCCAAGTTTGAAGACCCCTGCTTTAAAATATTACTTATATGCAACATGGACTCCTTCCCCAAAACTGAGAATATCCAATAATGGATGATATATTGCTTTTAAATTTCATTTGTAGTGAGTTTACTGTAGCACCTCCTAGGTCTAGCATCTTTTCGAAGTGAGGTAGCAAAGAGTGTTAAAGATATAGCCTTTCACATAGCAACATTAGATAGCGGGTGGTGTCTCTCTGCAATAACACATTTTATACTATGGTATTGAGTTTACCAAATGTGGAAGAGTGGTGCACACTTTTTAAAACATAAAGGTACTGTAACTTGCACTTCCTTCAAGTAGTTGTTGTAATTTGTTAAGAGAAGAGAAAAAGAATGAGAAAAAAATCTTGCTTTCTGCCAGATGTGGCAAAGAAAATGCAAATTTGGCCTTTGCAACTTTGTCAGCTGATGCTCTGGTCAGCTGTTCTTTTTTGTATAGGAAAATCAAATAGAGTTTGCAATGACATCATTTTGCAGGAAGAGGAATATATATTTCAATTTTGTATGAGAAAGATTGAGGCTAGACCAGCATTTTTGACAACATGTTTTTAAGAAGAGACTGGACAGCCATTTGTCTGAAATGGTATAGAGTTTCCTGCAGGGGGTTGTACTAGATGACCTCCAAGGTCCCTTCCAACTTTATTATTATTATTATTATTATTTATTATTATTATTATTATTATTATTATTATTATTATTATTATTATTATTATTATTATTATTATTATTATTATTATTATTATTGTTCTTGTTCTTGTTCTTGTTCTTGTTCTTGTTATTCAGTTGTACTTGGTGACCAAATATAATAATTCCAGGAATGGTAAGTGTAGGAAGTCATGTTTTGACCAGTTGATGCCCCCTGTTTCTGGAATTACCTTCTTGCAAGTTGGCTTAGGGGAAATGAAATATACTATTCAAATTTGAACTACCTATCAGTTTGCATTTGGCCCTTTGAAGCAAACTGGGACCAAGGAAATGGCACCAGAGTTTACACTTGTTAAGAAATTGTTGCTTCCTGAGCATGCTCACTTATGCAATAACTTTCAGACCTCTTCATCCTCCCATTTGAGAATGGTAATAATTATGCTAAAGAAAAGGAATATTTGGATTGCTAGCATATGAACTCTGCATTCATCTCCCCGAGGGCGAAATGTTCAGTTTAATCTCCTTTGGATCATATGTGAATAATAGTAACCTTATTTTGCACTGCTAAAAAGATACCACTACAGGCAGGCAAACTGGTGATTTCAGAACTAGAAGTGAATATGAGAACGAAGGTGGAAATGAATTAACCTTTGGAAAGTTGTTTGCATATTAAAGTTATAGGAACTGATTTGTTGTCAGATTAAAATGTTCGGATTCCCTAAAGTAGAGGAATGTTATCTCACTATGCTTGCTAAAAGGTTTGCTGTATTTCATGGATGATGATAAAAGAATTCTTCCCAAGGGTAAGAGGGTTGTAGTTTTGGTATGCTGCATGGAGTAGAGTTAAAAAGGAGAAGTGAGGTAGAGTTGGGCAAAGAATCCCTTAAGAATCCTTTTGATGTTTTGGAGCACTGAAGACCCAAACCCATTTCATCGTTTTTGATAATATATTTTATATACAAGACACGTGGATTTTTTTGAGGAGAGGCTAATAATGACTACCTGGTCTTTAGAGCTTATGGAAAAGGAAATAGATGTTTCTGCCTTTTTTTTGTTCTTAAAGTTCAAATTGCCCTGGAATGGCTTTTCCCCATCTGGGATGTTGCAGAATTTCTTTTAAAAAGTCTTATATTTTAGTTGACTCTTTAATGTTCATTCTATCTAATTATCATTTTTATTCATCTCAAAACCTGGGGATGTATTAAATTGTACATTTATATATAGACATGCACAAGATAGATAGATAGATAGATAGATAGATAGATAGATAGATAGATAGATAGATAGATAGATAGATAGATAGATAGATAGATAGATAGATAGATAGATAGATAGGGATAGGGATAGGGATAGGGATAGGGATAGGGATAAAGAAACCACACATTTAACTGTTTGGCTAGATGAACAAATGTATTCCTGGGTGAGAGGAAGAAACTGCAGTCCTATACATATCTATTCAACAGTAAACCTGAGACTGTACACTTTTACAGACTTTGAAGTAAGCTGATGGAACTCAATAGAGGTACATATGGAGCTGGCAATTGAGACAAATGACCCTGGGACTGCATATTGCCTTCACCTTAATTCAGTGGTGGGATTCAAATATGTGAACAACTGGTTCTCTGTGTCCGGAAGTCCATTCTGGGCCTGGGCAACAAAAAATTAGCTACCGGTTCTGCCGAACTGGTGCGAACTGGCTGAATCCCACCACTGCCTTAATTTGATATTGTTCCCCAGCAAAAGCAACCTGTCTCTTCTCTAGCAGTTTGCAGCACAAAGAGGGGAAAAAGTGCTGACCTAAAGATAAAGAATGGTACCACCTCTTTCTTAATCCCAGCTACTATTGCCATGATGCCTCCAGTACATTATACCTACAGAAAGGCAATCCTCATCAGAAAAATGGTTGCTTGTACTGGGAATATAGGCTTGTAGTATGGTTTTTTGCTTAATGTATCTATAGATTTAGCTGAATTGATGACTGGAAACAAATGCTAGAACTGTTTTGTTTGCATTTTGTTTAGAGATATCATATGGAATCAGAAAATGGGTTTCCTTGCTTGTTGGTCTATTTTCCTTTAGATTCCCACTCTTATAGCTGGCATATAAATAATACAATTTCTTGAAGGCTGCCTGACACCATACATATAGAGAGATGATGAAGAAGAAGATCCAATTAAACTTTTTGTCATATAAAATTAGAATTAGAATTAGAA